>VXAD01009655.1:211081-407381 GCA_013399195.1 Dicrurus megarhynchus
AAAGAAAGAAAAAAAAGTGAGCTGTCATTGTCATTCTATCTACTCCAGAAACAGAAGTGGAGAAAGAGAAATGAGCAGGACACACAAGGACCAGGGATGCTCTACTAGATGAGCATACTTAGGATGGAGAAAGTCTTCAGAAGCAGAGGACCATGAGATGCTTACCTTCCATAAAATATTTCTTCCTGAAGGACATGCAGTGACCAAGTCTCCATTCAACTTGAACTTCATGCAAGGGAAACCAACAAGAGATGAGGCCAAATGAATTACACTACCGCCTAACCAAACAAATACATTATGTTAGTTTTATATCTGCACTCTCCAGCACTGGTCACCAGTAGAGATGGACTACTTCATGGTTATGCTACTGAAAAGCTCAGAGACATCAGCTTCTTTTCTCTTATAGCCTGTGCATCCTCTAAGTCACAAAAGCCCCCCACCCCTCCAACTTGCTCTGCCTAATCACTCCTTCAAAGATGCTGATCCCACTAAGACCATTTGAATCTGTTCTTTAATCTATATAATCTTTGTCAGCTAATTGCCTTCATATCACAGCAGGAAGCTGCTTCTGTTCCCAGAGCAAGTGGCACCAAGCCATACTGGGGAAGTCACCTTCAGACCTCAATGTGAGCAGGTGTATGTTCTGGAGGACACCTAACACTACAGACCACAGATCTTCACATCCCAGCAGGGAGCAGCCTTTCCGAGATGGTGTGACTCTACACTGTGCCACAATGAACAAAAGCAGGATATCACTATGAATCCCTACTCCAGCATCTGGTGCTGATGCCTGCTGATGTTCAGACATTGAAGGCCAATGCTACAGTTCAAAGGCTAACTGAAACAAGAATTTCAGTTCCAGTATTTATTGATGGAGTCCTCACTGAGAGTTCTTTCACCAACTCTCTTGCATAAAATACAAAGTTTTATTGCCTCTATTATCTGCTTTCTTTCAAGGGAACCTTGTTAATTTTCCATGGAGATATCATTCCCATTTACTGCAGTTCTAGTTCTCCATGTTGTGCAACAGCTTTTGCTGGCCACTGGTGGGAGAGGATCCTCAAGGATACATGCTCCAGCTTTCTACACACACCAAGACACAGTAATCATTGCATCACACAGGTCAGTGGTCTCAAGGCCTGTAGAATCTACAGCAGCTAAACAAACCTTCGTGCTTAGTTTCTTTTTCTGGTGACAGCTGACACAGTAGAGTAATAAAGCTTATTTATCAGCTGACAGTCTGCACTTCAGACTGCACAAAAAACCCTCAGTAAATCATCTGAACTTCAGGGAAAAAAGAAAAGGAAAAGAACCCCAGAAAACCGAACAACTTACCAGCACACTGCCTTTCAATTTGGACATGGGATATGAACAAAAGAATACATAATAAAAAGACAGGGAGCAAGAAGGTGGACAAAATGTTTTCCTATGCTATACTCCAAGAGAGCATAATTGTTTAAACAAATGTCCAATATAAGAGAATCTTAATGCAGTACTTACGAGCATTCTGACCTGGACAGGAAAAGGTGGCACTCTGCAGGGCAAATCCTGCTGACTAGCTGCTGTGTCATGGTCATCGTGTCCTACTGCAGCAATAAGTGCTATTTGAGGTACTGCTACATCCTCTAGGATGCATAAAGAATAGATGCTCTTTCAGAGCAAGGAAAGGGAAGAGTGAAATTACCTCACTTGTTCGCATACTTGCAACAATTTATTCAACATTTTTTTCCCTACAGGTAGTCTGAGTTTACTCATAATCTCTCTCAATTTGCCCCAATTCCAATTTATCACTCCATGGCATACAAGCCAGAACATTGTCCTTGCTGATTAGAATCCTCTACCGTAAGAGTGCAGACTATACCACAGTAAGGGGTTTCTAAACATTCAAGCTCTTTGCACATGCAAAGCCTAGCCATGTGACTCATCAGTTTTCCGTCTCATTCTTTATGCCCTTGTGAATGTTTTATTTCCTGCTGAGGTAATTGGCTTAAAAGATTTGGCATTTCTCCCCAGTACCAGACCTAGGCTGCTGGATATTGTTTCAAAATTGGACAAAAGTAACACAGGAACAGAAAAATAAGAGTAGCATTTATTAGACAGTATTTTGGAAAAGTGTTGTTCAGATATCCTACAGATTCACAATGTCACAGCCTACAAAGCTCTACACCTGGAAATGAGTATGTTTCTATAATGTCGTGTAGCCACTATTGCATTCTCCTGAACCAAGGTTTAGAAAGAAGTCTGGGAAAACATACTTTTTATATCAGTCAGGGCAAGAGATTTGTCAACTGAAAAAAATATCTTTGGTTGTTTTGTGGTGGTTGGGGGTTTTTCCTTGGGGTTTTTTTGTGTTTTGGGTTTTTTTGTTGATTTTGTTCTTTGCTTGGGTTTTGGTTTTTTTTTTTTTTTTTTGTGCAGACAGGGTGCCACAGCCAACAGAACAGACACAAAACAAACCCTAGCTTTTTCATCCTCTGTATTCACTGCTCAGCAGCCTGTTCTACCCTCACATGAGCCCTCTTCAGCAGCTAACACTTAAGTGGGAATCATAATTTCCACATTTCCTGAACTCCCTGAATCAAGAGTACACCTGTCTACAACATCATAATATGCTGACCATTGACAGGTCTCAAGATTGCTGTCATTTTAACTATTCTCACTTTTCCTGTCTATCTTTCAATTTGCAAATATTGGTCCATTTTAAGAAGAGGTCATTCTCCCATTTTGTAGTGGAGAAAACTAACTTGCTGGAGGTCCTACTCCATGTAAGTGACAGAGGAAAGACTGAAATCCAGGTTTCCAACTCCCTGAACGATTCACTTCTACTGTCAGTAACTCACTAATACCGCTGAAATGGCTCCCTCTCATGCAAATGAAAGAAGTGTTTAGATTTGGCAGAATTTCAGCCGGTTTCTAGTCAGAGAAGGCCAACTGTAGAACTTATTTCTACTGTGGTAGTTAAAATTTATGTTGCGAACAACATGTTTTTCCTCTGCAGTGGGAATTCTCAGGTTACTGGCATATGACTGCAGAATCAGAGTGAAATCCATTAGTTCCCAGACTGATCTGTCACCATTTCAAAGATTCAGAGAATGGGTAAGGATGTAGGTTGGCACATTAGTTCAGTGAAGTGCCAAGTGAAGATGAGCACCCTGCTGTGCAGGAAGCAGAAGTGGCCCCTTCAAAGAAGGTCTTTCAGAGGCCAGATGGTCATAATCAGATCTACCACTCCTGACTAAAGCCATCCCTTGGAAAGAGAATGAAACACTCCTCGTGAAGAAGCTGGTAAGTGACCTGCCAACAGAGGTAGCTGGAAAAGATGCTGAAGTGAAGAAATTGGACAATATTTGACGTTTTTACACCCACCCCTTCTTTAATTGCACTGTCCATCTGTTCTTAAGTACTGCTGATGCTTGAGAAGAAAACAGTCACAGAATTATCTCTGAATAATACAGTTTGGCCAATAGTTATGACGCTTATCCCTGGCATATTTCAAACCAACATGCCTTGGAAATGGGGGGCTGAGGGGAGGAGTGAATGCAGAGTCAGAAGGCTGTTACTTTTATTTCTCAAAGGTGTACTAACTGCTTATTAGAACAGAGATTCCCTTTAAGGTCCTGATGTAGTTGATCAGCTCTCCTTTGCCTTTTTGTCATAAACGATCAGAAACTGCCACAAAAGAACTATCATCTCACCACCTCCTTTCCCCTTACTTCTAAACCACACTGCATCTAATATACAAAGACTAATTCATTGCCAAGGCCTCTGAGTGTTACTAAAACGCAGACAACAGAGGAGAAAAATGTTATGGCAGGCCTATCCCGCATTGTGTCTCTCCTGAAGCAGTTCACTGTGTGACTTGTCCTCCCTGACTCTGGTCCACGCAATTGCTCTATAGACAGGGAGAAGCCATACCACAACAGACCCCTATTCACAGCCGTCCCTAGGACCACAGTGAACAGTCCAGCAAGACAATTCCTCCAACAAGACACAATTTTGGGGTAAGATGGAAATAAGATGTAATCTACCAACCCAATAATGAAATAATGACTGAGGGGAAAGAGAACCATGAAATGTCTTCAAGCTTTAAGACGTTCGAAAACTGCGTTAATTGCATGTCACTAATGCATATAAAGCAATGATAAGGGAGGAAAAAAAACCGGACGCCGCCTGACGCCGCAGAGACCGGCCCCGCACTGCGCCGGGGACTCGAGCCCCGCCCGGTCCCGCGGGGCCTCGCCCTCCGCCCCGCGGTCCCGACAGCGCCTCGACCCTCCCTGCAGCCACCGCCCGCGGGCCTCCGTCGCCGCCCCTCCGGGAGGAGTGGGATGAAGCCCTGCGGCGAGACGGCGGTGCCGCAGGGCGGGGAGGACACGGGCAGCTCCGCCTCGTCCCAGGCGGCGGCAGGGACGACGCGGCAGGCGCGCAGCCCCACGGCGCTCAGGGGCAGGGATCGCGCCCGTCTCGCCCCGGACCCTCCGCCGCGACCCCGCTCCTCACCGCGCTCCAGGGCGCCGCGCAGCGCCCCCCGCTCCGGCTCCGTCCCGATCTCCCCGATCACGGCGAGCAGCGCGTGCCGCCGACCGCCCGGCGGCGCCGCCGTGTCCATAGCGACCGGCCCAGCCGCCGTCTCCATGGCAACGCCGCGGCCGCTGCTGCAGCGCGCGGTCACTGGCGCGCGGCTCTTAAAGCGCCCTGAGTCCCCTCCTGATTGGCCGAGCTGGCACGTGGTCCTGCGCTACTGCGGGGAGGGGGCGTGGTCTGCGCCCCCGGGCTCCGCCTCACCCCTCGCCCCGCCCCCGCTCGCCGACTCCGCGCCCCTCAGCGCCCACGGGCCCGCCCTCCGAGCCCGCCCCACCCTCAGGCTCTCCCGCCCCGCCCCGGGCCCCCGCACGGCCCGGGTGGAGCCGGGGCAGCCCCGGCTGCTGAGAGCCTGGTGCTCTCTCGATCAGGACCTGCCGCACCCGGGCTGCCGGCCCGAGGCAGGTCGTGCCGGCACGGCGGCTGCCGGTGAGCTCCCGCCGGCACTGGGGCGCGGGGTCTTAGTTCCTTCCGTCAAGATGGGCAGAGCGGTACAGCGACCAGCTCGGATGCTCAAAACCGTGAGCGGGGCTCAGACCTTTGAAAGAACAATTCGGGGGCGAAGGGGTGATGGTTTATAGTTTAGTTTAGAATTTAGTTACTTAAATACAGAAATTCACGGAGATTTTTAAATGCTTGGTGTTGAGTTGTTGGGATACCCACAATAAAGCCATGGAAGACAGCAGTTCTAAAGACTCCAAGGCTTGGCAGTGTCATTCTCTATCGCTTGGCACTGAGCAGGTCCCTTCCTGGTGGTTCTTCCTTCTGTTCAATTAAAAGCAAGTGTAATGGTCTCCAGCAGTAAGTCATGGGATTTCCTGGATTCCAGATACATGAGGTACAAGAACAATCTGAACTTTGCTAGACCAGTGCAAAGCTGATGTGAGTTGTCCATGGCTGTACTGGCAGGCCATGGTGTATGCAGGAGTTCTTACTGTCTGGGGTGACCAGAGAGGCCCTAACTTTGGGCACAAGTCCTTGTTGCTCACAGTTCTGGCAGCCACAGCTCCAAAGCAATTCAATGCAGATGGCCTTAAGCTGAGACAGAAGAGATCCGGATTAGATATTAGAAAAATTGTTTTCACTGTCAGAGTGGCCAGGCATTGGAACAGGTTGCCCAGGGAAGTGGTGGAGTCACCACCCCCAGAGGTGTTCAAGAGACGTCTCGGTCTGGTTCTGGGTGATGTGGTTTAGAGGTTACAGTGGTAGTGCTGGGTGGATGGTTGGACTGGATGATCTTGAAGGTCTCTTCCAACCTGGTGATCCTATGGTTCGATGTGCAAAAGCTGAACAACCCCAAAGTATGAGACTTCAACAGTCTGAACAAGGGAGAGCCACCAAAAAGTAGTTTCAGGTAGAAAAATCTATGTCTTTTCTGACAGAAAAGGAAGGACCACACTGTGCCGATGCGGTTGGGTGGAAAAGCAATCCAGCTATTATAAAATGACACAAGTCAGCAACAATGTGCAGCATTTCCTAAAACAGTGTCAGGTTCTGCCCCTGCAGTCCGCAGGATTTCCACAGGTGAGCTATAGTTTAGGAAATTGATGGGCAGATAAGTCAGCATCCTGCCCTCTTTCGTTCTTTTGTACCCACCAAGACAGCAGTTGAAACTTCAGAAGGTTCAGAGAGTCGGTACTTTGGCAAGCATATGTGAATCTATAGTGTCACAGGACTCTGACAAAAGATAGTCAGGAAATAAAACAACCACAGAAAGGGAGAAAAATACAAAATAATTATCTCTGCAGGCTACAGCTGATGTTACTAACTTATGGAGTTTTCTCAAATTAAGATCTTAAATCAAAAGGTGGTCTAGTTCTCAACAGATAAATTAGGAGATGATGCAATAGGTCTTTTTCACATTAAACTGTGGGGACAACACCACTGGCTATGAGCTTTATTAACTAAAACTTGTAAACAGGGAGAACTAGTGTATCAAAAGGGTTTAATTTGTTTCTCTGTGTTGTAACCTGCATAGCAGCAATAATTTAATTTTAGAGGATTGCCTTGAAGAGGCAAATATGTGAATAAAGCAGTAAACCTGCAAATAAATGCCAGTGTACTTTAAATTCTATCATGAAAGTAGGATTGTAGATTATGGAAGGAAAACATGACAACAAACATGAAGATGAAAGATTTTCGGATATTTTCATACCAGCTGATAGAGGTACCTTCTGTTTTCAGGTGATTCGGTCTTAGTAATTGCTGCTTATTTTTGACATGGTAGCTTTCCAGAGCTGCAGCTTTTCACTGCAGTGCAGAGATGCTCTTCCAGCTGGCTTTCTGCCAAGGAGAAATGAAACAGGAGACATACAAACTGGAGTGAAAGCTTAAAAAGAATATCCAAACACAGAGACTAGAAGTTCTGGGGAAGACTTTACAATTAAAACACTAATTCTGGTTGTGTGATCCATTTGCATTCTTCTACTGTACCATCAGTTCATAGAATGATGGTATTTCTGTTGCTTTCTAATGTAAATCGGAGATGTCTGTGATCATGGTAGAATTGCAGTAGAAAAGGCTCGAGTCCTAGTGAGTGTGCACTGCATGAGACAGTGAAATGAGGGATTTCCAGATTACTAAATTCCTCCTTTTCCCTGTACATTCACACTCCAGAACCACGTAATAGACCTGTGTAGCAATTATGGTGTAAGCTTCTGCTTTCATGCACTGCAGCAGTAGCTGGCACCCCCATGAAAATCAGAAGCTGACTGGGCTGAATGCAGGTATTAGAGGTCCTGACAAACATCACAGAAGGAGAGTGGCAAAAGCAGACTAAAGGATTACCTCATACTGAAGGACAATGAGTCACAGGTAAATGACCTTTACAAAAATGGATTTAGACAGTAGGATCAAAATAGTATAAAAAGGATTTTCATAGTATCATTAGAAGAACAATCTATACTATTTCAATTCCTCGGTCCTTTAGCCTGGAATGATTACTTCCTGTCCTTCCCAGCTAAAAATTTCCAAATGAATAAAAGTACTTCGGGGAATCAGAGACCTGTGAAAGTACCCAAGTGAGGATAATGCCTTTAACGGTGGTGAAATATGGTATCATTTTGGCTGTGACATTTCTAAGAAGCAGAGAAAAATAAGTGACTCCCTAAAGGGACTTTGTTCAGGCCTTGATCTGTCCTGTGGTGAACACAGCCATTCTTACGTGGAGCAGAAGAACCCAGCATTGATAATGCTTTCATGTACAGATGGAGTCTTATGGCTGTTTATACTGACACTTCCAGGATGTATTGTAAGAGAGAGAAACAGAGAGGGCTAAGCCTTTCAGTTTGACCAAACCACATTTTTGCTTCTATTTAACTCCATGGGTGATTTATCAGAGTAGTACTCCTATTCCTCCCATTTTTGTCTTACAGAAGGTGTGGCAAGATATTATCTCCTGTGCAATTTGGAACAAAGCTCTGATCTAGGCTAGGATATAAGGGCTGATGACATTATCAGGTATATTCATTGTATCAAGTGACGCAGAACTTTGGAATTAAAAGACATGTTTATCAGACTTTGCAAGGTACTAATTCATACTTTTATGGCAGTTCTTCTTTGAAGCTGAGGTGATTTTTAATCAATTAAATATTAAATACAAACTGTCCAGAATCCATACCTCTTTGTTTCATCTTTCCACATAACTAAAAACAGTCAAAATAATATAGTTGAATTGGTCAGGAAAAGTATAATTATAAAAAATCGAACATTACTGAGATTTTTTTGCAGACTGAACTATGTAGGTTGCCAGCAGCCTCACTGAGCAGTGCAAAGAAATGATAATGCCATACTTTCCACCATAATTGTGCATATGTCTTTCACAATTTCTTGCACTCAGTAAAGTCGAGCAGTGATTTCAACATTTCTCCAGAAAAAGGTGCAAACTACATGATCCCGGCTTGTAGTGAAATAGCTTAATTGCAGTATTTCGTGGTGCATTTTGTGCGATTGAATAGGTTGCTAGTGTTGAGAGAAAGTGATACGCAAGTAAGTAAAGTGAACGCTTGAGAAGTTAATTTGGTCTGGCAATCACAGCCCCGTCCGGCATGATCGAATATCTGACCTTTCTCGTTGTGGCATTCATACGGTGAACATTTTCGTGTGGTTACTCTTGGACAAATTAAGGACGTACACGCCTTGCGTTGCCGGTAAGAGCCTTTGCCTGAGGGAGCAGGAGCACGCCAGGGACGGTGCGGAGGGCGGGCGGGTCCCGCCGGCGGCGCCCTCCTGATGTCAGCGGGGCAGGCTCGGTCTTGCTCGCCGGCCCGGACCAGCTAAAGCGAGCGGGCCGGGCCGGGCCGCCGCCGTCATCGCCCGCGTTCGCTTTCTTCGCGGAGTGCCGCAGGGAGAGCGGGGCAGCCCCGCGGCGGGGCCCGGGAGCGCTGGGGCGCCGCAGGCCCCGTCTGGGCAGCCCCTGGCTGCNGCGCCCCGGCGGAGCGGGACGGGACGTTCAGAGGAGCTCCGCGCCGTGACCGGCGCAGGCCGGGAGCGACTGCGGAGGGCGGCGGTCGCTTCAGCTCCCCCCGGGGACTTGGGTGTTGTACCGGCGGCTCGTGGTAACTCGCCGTCGGTAGCACGCCGGGCCTCTGGACTCCCGGCCACCGAGAGCGGTGAATGCCAGGCACTATTTGTTCCCAAAGCCATGGCGCAGAGGATAGTGCATACGGAAATTGGCCAGGTAGTTTTTAGATGCGTCTGCATCATAATAATTGTAATACACAGTACAAAACCTAAACCTAGTTTTCCAAATACAAGTAGCATCCTTACTCTCTTAGTAAGCTTAGCTATCTTGTTGGGTATCTTAGTTTGTTGTAACTAATTCCCATTTGAAATCAGGATCTGGAATTTGGTCCTTTTTCTAGGAATACTGTCCAGTTTTGAAGATGGGGCTTAGGGCTGCACTGAGACATGGAGTGCAAGAAAGATTCAGAGTGCAAGAAATGAGAATGAGGAATAGCAGTCCTGTTTCTTGGTTTCCCTAGTTCGTGGTCTGCATTGGAAAGGAGTATTTGGACAAAAATCAACTACAGCATCGGCTCACTATTGCAAACTCTGTAAGATGCAAGAAATCCTCCAAATATGAAAAATCAGACAGCCACCATACCTTCATTCATTTAAAGTCTGGTGTTGGACATGTTTTGTTTGAAGCAAAAGGAAGCAAAGATACATTTTGCTCTTTTATTTTTTCTTAGACAAAGGTAGCCATGCCCTGTTCATAGTTCATGATTAGATTCAGAAAAAAGGCAATCTGCCAGCTGAGAAGAAATACTTAAATTAAGACATGTATATTATAAAGAAAGCAGGGTGTTTCTTTTCATAGTATAATAAAGCTGGAAAATCTGAGATTACATTAACACAAAAAATGGGCAGTCACCTTTAAAATACACACAGATTCAGCATTTACAAATTTGACCACCTGGACTGAGCTCTCAATTTTGTCCTATTCTGGTTCATGCAAAAGTATTGAATTGCAGAAAAACAAGAATGGAAAATTCTGGAGATAATCTAGTCCAGCTTTCTATTTCAGAGCAAGATCAACTATATGCATTTGTTACTACTTAAAAAAAAAAATCTTAAATGTTAGAAATGGCATAATTTTTAGAACTTCTTTAGCCTTACTTTTAAAATATTTTTGCTTATTTCTGCTCTGTCTTTAATTTACTCCTACTTGAAGTTCATGAAAACAAATTCAGTTGTCATCTAAAAGGTGAATATTATTGAGAAACAAATTATTTGCCATCAACTTTTTTTCTATCTGGAGAATATTATGATAGCCAAATCCTTTGCCATCTTCTCACTAGATGCAGGGCTTACCTTAGGCTGTGCCAGTGTAGAGTACAAGAATTACTTCATGCATCTAAGGTATGCATACTACACACAAGTAAAATGCTTACTGTTTGCCCCTTTTTCTGTGGCAAGCAGCATGACACTGACTGAGTTTGTGAGGCACTACTGCTTTATTTTGCAGAAATAACATACAGCCCAGCAGCTCCCTCCTGAATTTGTGCAGCCAGTTATTTAATTTTTTATAATATTGTTCTTACCTGCATTGTACTTTGTCCATTTTCCAGACCATTTAAAAAAATTTTTCTTCTACTACTTCTAGTCCCTCTCAATTTTAGATTGCTTGTGGATTAATAAGTGTACTTATTTTGTGACCAAAGTGATTAAAGAAAATGGTGGACTAGGAACAGCACACTGACGTTTGAACCCTCACTCAAATGTACTTGTTTTGAACTGACGATTATTACTTCCTGAGGATGAATACCAAACAAGTTTTTTACTTATCTTATTGAAACTTCATCACAGCTATGCTTCCCTAGTTTGCTTATGAGAATCCCAGATAGATACTGCTAAAAGTCTTATTATAGTAAAGTTGTTATTCTGCCACTTCTGTCCTGTTGCTCTGACATAAAGTATCAGATCGATGTTAGGCACCTTGTCTTTAGAGATCAATGTCGGCTGTTAACTCCTCTCGTTGTTGTCTTCCGGATACAAACCTAACTTGTCTGAGTATTTGTTATCAAAGTTTTCAAGAATTTGAGGGGAATTTTGAGAAAGAGTGACTGGCACATTTGCCATTTCTTGTCTTTATTATACTCTGTGAATTTTGTAAGGTAACTGTTAATGCTTCTAAGAAAACATTTCAATAATACAGCTTAATATATACCAAAGGAGCATCTTCTGGGATTTAAACAACCACCCACTAAAGCATCCCTCCTGTATAGCAATTTGTAAATATTTGTAGCCTGTTTAATGTTCTTAATATGCATGTGCAAACTTGGATATCACATTACACACAAAATTTGTAACATAGTCATATTTATAGTGTTTCACTATGTACACCTTTTATCTATAACGTTGCATAATAACAGTTTCTTCCAGGCCAGGTACCATTTTTTTCGGATTCTGTGGTTTTGGTTCTACAACAGATTTTAAAATAAAATATACAGAATTCTCATTTATCTATAAAACATAGGTACAGAAATAAAAAAGAGAACTTGCAAAAGTAGATTTAAATTAGGCTATTCAAACTCACTGTTTTTTAGGCAAGAAGGTGAATGCTGGAAAGACAACAATACTGTCACAATTATGCGCAAGGCTTCTTCGACAACCGTTTAGTCATCTATACACAGGGAAATTAATCGGATTTCACTCTTCTGTGATATCCAAGAAAGGACGGACCCGACGGTGGCTGTCCGGGGTACGCGGTGCTCGGTCCGTGCCGGAGCCCGAGCACGGGGCTGTTTTGTACCTCTGATGAAAAGGGGATGGGGAGGGCAGCGCGCGGACACCTCCCGGCCCGAACCCGTTGCCCGGCTCGAACCTCCGCCGCCCTGGCCCCCCCTGTGCGCCAGATGGGAGGTCGCTGCATCCGCCCTCGAGCGAGCTCCACCGGCTCGGGCGGGACGGAAGACACGAGGCTCTTTGTCTCTCCTGGGCTCTCGCGGAGACGCCGAGCGGGCGGCGCAGCTCCGACCCCGCCGCTGTTCCCGCTCCGGGGGCGGTCTCGGTCCCCAGCCTGCCTGGTCCCGGTGCCGGTTCCCACACTCCCCCCACCCCCCCCGCCGCGTCTCCCCGGTAACAGCGCGGGGCGGACGGGTCGCGCGCGCCAATCGGCGCGCGGCAAGATGGCGGCGGCGGGAAGTGCGGCCGGGTTGGGCGGCGTAGGGCCGGGCCGGGCTCTCGGGTTTCGCAGCCTGTAGCGTCTTGCATGGACCGCGGCGGGAGCAGCCAGCTGGACCCTGGTTTCTCGCAGCAGGACACGCCCCTCCTCATCGTGGAGGACTCGCAGCCCCAGGGCGCGGAGGCGGACGCGGAACGGGCTTGGCTCGGCGTGCCAGCACCGCCCGGCCTTGCCCGGCCCGGCTCTGACGCGGCCCCTGCTTCTGTCTTGCAGGACATCGTCTGCGGTCCTGCCGGCAGCCGGGCGGCCGCGGGTGGCGGGGCGCCCCAGGAGCGACTCGCAGGTAAGGGCGGGGCACGGGGTCACGGCAGGTCAGGGTACCGCGGTCGCGCTGACGGCGCTGTGCTTGCAGGGCCCATGGAGAGCCCGGCCCGCCCGAGCGCCTCTGAACCGCGGGGCTGCGTCGCGGAGGAGGCTCCACCGCCCGACGGGGAGAGCAGGTACGTGGGGTGGACCGGGCCGCGGGAGCCGCTATCCGGAGGCTCTCGGCCGCCGCCTCTCCGGCCTGTTGAAATCTCTCTCGTGCTGAGGACAGGCCGAGGAGGCGGGCTCGGTGTTGTAGCGGTCGCGCTCGGCCCTGGCCGGGACGTGCGGTGCGGTGGGCTTGGAGCGCCCGGCCGGTGCCAAGTGACCCCTCGGAACACGAGCCGCGGGAAGGCGGCCTGCAGGAACCCCTGCGCGATGTTAGCGAGTCTCTCTGTTGCAGTGCCCTTGGAAAGGCCGGGGAACGAAGTGAAGGTGATGTTGAGGACTGTGCTTCGCCGTGTGTAGAAGGTAACTTCCCCATTTCAGGTCAGTTTTTTCGGTTTTGAATCAGACCCACCGTCTGTGTAGTTTTTCAGTTGAGCTGGCTCACTTGTCTCACCAGGGGTAATTGTGCTGGTAGTAATAGGTCAGAAATTGGCATCATTTTCTGGGAGTTGATTTGTATGCTTTGGTGTTTGTGAAAAAAGAAAAGAAAAAGGTTAATTTATTATTATTAGAATGGATCTTCGAGACTGAAGGTGGTTTAGAAGAGGCAGGGATGCATTGTGATCATTAGGAAATGGAGCCTTATTATGAACTGGCATAATAGTTGTTGTCATCAGAGGATTTTCAGACACAGGCTGTGTATTATCAAGACTATTTTCTCATCATGGAATGAAAATCTGCTGCAGTTCCTAATGGCATTACATAAGCCCTTGCTGATTAATACTGATTTCTGAGTTAATCGTCACTGTCCCTTTTCTGGTACCATATTAGTACAGCTGAGATCAGAGTCTGTTAGTTTATTTAGAGTTTCAGCAATAGCATAAATATTTCGCATGTTAGAGGGTATATCTTTTGCCCTTGTAAAAGTGATAGATGGCTCTTGAAATTTTTTTTTGATATATGTATTTGTAATGGATGTCTGGTGTTGTTAGATACAGGCATGTCACAGCTGCAGTTTGGAGTTCTAGAGCTCTCACAGAGCCAGGACTTTGAGACCGACTTCGTGCCCAATGAGGGAGATGCTAGGCATCAGCTTCAATCTGGACCTGCTGTCCTTTCTTCCAGACTTGTGAAGAACGAGTCTAAATATGGTAAGTGAAAATGATCATAGGTGTCCTTTTCCTGCCCTGTAGATTCTATCCGGTTTCTTTAAATTATAAATTTTGTGTTTGTTTGACAGGAAATACAGTGTTAATAGTTTTCAAAAATGAGTTCACGGCTCAGTGGTAGTTGCAAAGAATTTTGCCCCCTCTTTCCTTTGGGCTAATTCATTTGTTTTCCTGTACCTGTCCAAGTGCTGTCACTGATTCTTTCACTTCTCTTTCCTAATTTGTTGCAAGAATATTTAGACAATCTGATACTAAATTCCCACCCTGGTAAAAACTTAATAGTTTCTTTTTTTTTCTTTTCTTGTTATCATAGATAGTTCAAGATTAATTTTTTTTCATATAAGGCTTGCCTTGGTATTTGTGTAAATTATAGAACTACACTTTCTTATTTGTATATTAATCCAGGTGACATGAGTAACAAATATTTTTCTTTTATCTCTCTCTTCCTAGAACTGCGTGGGGACAACACGGAAACTGACTCCAGCACAGAAGCACATACTGCTTTGGAAAGCCAGGCAGAGAATTCTGGAAGGTAAAACAGTCTATCTTCTTTATAGGTCTCTTGTGGACATTCTGTAAGCTGATTTGTGTCTTTTTTTACTAGATTTTTAGACGTGGGAGAGGATTTAAGGCAAAAGAGAAAGGTAAAGGGAAAGATGAAGTACTGCTGAGACCTTTTTGCAGCAGTGCTGACAAAGGAGTGCTCTCAGCATTCCTTGGTGAGAAAAGATGTGATGTCAAACTCCTAAACACAAAGATATCAATAGGTTTGTTTTTAAGGGTGAGTTCACTGCGTAATAAAATATGCCAATAATTTTCTCAAAGTGGTATGACTGGAATATACTAGAAGTGATAATTCATTTTAAGTCACAGAAGTTATCTTGAAATAACTTAATCACTGTAGCATGGGTTTTGGCTGCACAGGAGAAATCTGGAGTCTGAGTGTTGGGTATTCCAAGATGCTTTTGAGTATTTGCTATTGTAAGCTTTATGGTTTTAATTGTTTTAATTTAAGTGTGAAACTTCAGTTTGTTGAATAGTATTTATTCTATCTGGCATAAAATTTATATAATATTTAGCTCATCTTGTATTATCGTATTCTGCCACAAAATAATGTTAAAGAGGTGAAATGAAATTCCTAGAATCTGCATTGAGTAGAAGTCAGTAGAACAATCTGCATTCCATTTAAGCATCACTTAGATTGGAAGAAAATGTAAAAAACAATTCTGAAAGTGTAGCTTATCAAGAGTGAAAGTGTTACTTTGTCAAGAGAAGTGGTCTTCCTTCTCTCCTTTTTTTTTTCCTGTGTTATACATGAGTGAATACCTTCCATCTGTTACTGATAGATTTTCTATACAATATTGTAGTCTTACTTCATTGAATTTCGCAGGTCAATGGCTGTGTTTTGCATTTCCAGAACTTTGCAGGAAGCAGAAGAGCATACCGGAGAGAAAATGCCTATCAGTGACCCCAGTGAAATTGAGGAATCCCTTGGTTCTGGTCATGAGGAGTCAGATATCTTGTCAACTCAGGAAGAGATGTTTCCTGAGAATCATGCAACAGGTAACAATAAGTAGAGCCAGAATGTCCATCCCAGAAATAGTTATAAACATCACACCTACTTGATCTTTATAGATATGTAGTGTTTTAGGGTGTAGAGTGCCGTGAGTATTTTTCATGTCATTTCTGCTAAAATAGAGAACACCGTGGAAATAAAAGGCCACAGCCTCATTCACTATAGTATGGAACAATGTCTAAATGTCACTTCCTGTTAGAACAGTTACTGGCTTGTTAAATACATTTAATTTCCTTTCTTTCTGTTCCCTTGAAGAGCAAAACCAAAACCCAGCTTTTACCCTCTTCTGAAACTAATAATGCTCACCCTTTGTAGTGACACACCATGTAAAGCGTGGATAAGTAGTGTAGGCAAACTTGTGCCGAGTGGTGTCTATACCGGTCTGATCTTGTGAATGAACCTTCTGTATCCAGAAGATTCAGTAACAACCTTCTCACACTGAGTTAGTGGTCAGTGCAAGGTGTCTTTTCTTACAAGAACCTTGCCTATATTTGCATTCTAGTGCTGGATCAGATTTGCTGATATTGGAGCCATTGGGGATTTTTTTTAAATTCCCAGATAGGAAGACTTGTACAGTCTAAAATCTGTTCAAATTTTTCTTTTTCATCTGGACTATTTTGTGCTCACATTTCACATACTGAACTTTCATGTGCAGTCCTTCACCAGCTCTGAAAACCAGCTTGTCGTTGCCTATCTGAGAAGGAGCTGTGCAATAGCATGAGTTTAATTCCTCAGAATTTTCTGATCAGCGTGGTTATTGACCATATTTCTATCTTTATTTCCTTCTGTTCAAAGCCACTGCAGGGAGTGGCTGTCCAATAACCAGGGTGGAAGAGGGAAGTTCTCTGGCGTGCACCCCTGCCCACAGTCTACAAGTCCTGCAGCTCTCTGGACAGGCATTCGTTGTACAGGAGGATCATCCCACGTAAGCAAAAAATCCCCAAACTATTTCAAGAACTTCATTGCAGTAGTGCATTCTCCTTATTCTCTTCATTATTCAAGGCCTTGTGCTTGATTTTAAACAATCAGTGTTTTAATTTTGCACTATGAGAGGAGCATGGCCTTATTTTGCAATAAAATGAACTAATGGTGGCCATATGATCCATGACTGTGGCTAGTCTCTTACTGGTGAACACTTGACACTTGCCTTTCATGAGAAGAGTTGTATTGTGACAAGCTGGAGCTTGATAGGGGGAGAACTTAATGCATTTTTTAGTGAAGTGTGGTTTTCATTTCCATATTTCCTTTTGGTCTGCAGTGTCTCTTCAGGCTTAGTTATTCCTCCTCCTGTTTCCTTTGGATCCAATGCCCTTGTCCCCAGCAGTCCTACTGAACAGGAGCAAGCAAAAGGTAACATTTTTCTGCATACTGTCTGTGGTCATGTTTCTCTTCTAATTTAGTCAGAGCTTGCAGCCTTTTCAAAACCTGTTAAAATTATATTTGAAGAGTAAAGCAGGACTAAGAACAGTGAAGGGGTAGATGAAGGGAGATTTCTATTTTGACTCTCTTGTTTATAATTCTCTATATTCTCTATCTGCTATTGGTATTTCTTGCATAGCTATCACAATAAAATTAGTACCGTTGACTAGTCCCCCTTCACTTGAAAGATGGGAAATGTTTTGTATGGCATGCTGATTGCTGCTGGCAATTATCTTCCTTCTTTAGAGACAAGCCATTCTTGCTACAGGCAGATACCTGTATTAAGTCTATACTGTTAGGGTAATAGGAAGGACAGATAAGAATTACTTCATATAAGTTATTTTACCTTAGTACAGACAACTTGCACAATATTTGTAAAACCTCTCATATGCTATAAGTGTGTGTCCTAGAATGTCATGCCTAGAGAGAAGTGATTCGATATGATACCTTGGTTGTTAAATATTTTCTCTAAGCACCCATTTACCATCAGGGATAAGATATCCATCCATGCAGACTTTTAGTATGATACAAAATCAACTATTCCCTTCTGTGAGATTCCTGTCACAGAATGTGAAATACTGTTAGAACAGATATTTTGTTAGCTGGGGTCTGAATTTAGTTGCATTTTAATGAAGATAGGAAAAGAAATACCTCAGAAAAATGCTTTTTTATAAATTTCAGACACTTCTTTCTAACTGTAGAAGTTTTAGACCTGTAGCAAAATAGTCATATAAATTTGTAAAAAAACACTTGCTTCCCCCTTTGAAAGTAAGAATATGGATGTTTTTGTTGATTTTTTTTTCCCTACAAAAAGAATGCCCCTGGAGACAAGATTTTACAATGTTGAGTACACTGCTGAAGACAAATCTTATAATAGAATGTTGGAAACTTAGGTATAACACAAGAATTTAGTACTAATATCTTTTCTGCTCTTTCAAACCAGATGAACAGATGGATATATCTAT
Organism: Dicrurus megarhynchus; assembly: GCA_013399195.1. Taxonomy (NCBI): domain Eukaryota; kingdom Metazoa; phylum Chordata; class Aves; order Passeriformes; family Dicruridae; genus Dicrurus; species Dicrurus megarhynchus. The sequence continues at coordinate 228,890 of VXAD01009655.1, forward strand.
CCCTGCAGAAGGAAGAGAACTGATGCAAAAGCAGAGAGGAGATGTGCTGGTGGAGATGGCCCTCCCTTGTATCCCTCCAAGACCTCTTGTCCAGCCACAGGCTTCAACTCCAGTGTCCCAGAGTGCCCCAGCCTTCTTTCCTGGATCTTTACCTATACCATCACAACCAGAGTTCTCTCATGTAAGGGTTCATGTATATATCTTTTCTGAGGTTTTTATATGGCTGATGCAGATGATGTGTTTGAGTCAACCTCTCTTCTTTTGTGTTGAGCTTCCCTACTAAGCTGGTTTTCATGAACCTCCCCATTCCCACCAGTTCCAGTTACATATTAGTCATACTGTGTGGCAGTTTTTCCTGCAGAGAAAATGCAGAACAGCTTAAGAGGGCATAGTGAGTTACAGAACATAGAAGCTGTTGTCTGAGACTGTGCTGCCTTCTTATGCTGAACTGGGCATCCTGCATCTCAAACTGCATCATAAATTAGTCTTTTATCAAGCAAGACCTTAGCATCATTTGTCATGGAGAAAGGGAAGCTGTTCCATAATAAAGCGTTTGTATTCTCCTACAAGGCTAGAATTTATTTACTGCATTTTTCAAGTTGCTTATTCTTGCTATTTGTTGTTTCCTTTGTGCATTTTGATTCTGGAAATTATAACTGTTCAAAAGGATTTAACAGACAGTTTGTGGGTTTATACCTTAATATTATGAATTCCATGAACTTGCTAGAAAACTTCACTAGTTGATGCAGTGCTTCTCTTAAGCTGAAAGCAGCATTCATGTTAATATAATAGATATCACAGAGAACCTTTCCAGAACCCTTGGTTGTTCGAGTACAAATAGCTACTAATTTGCCATATTTGCCCTGTATTTTGGGATTTGGTAGTGAAAGGTACCAGGGATTGTGTCTCACTTTGCCACAGATGTACTAAATAGTAATGTGTGGTGATAATTTTTCTCAGCAAAAACAGGTCAGTCATGGCTCATATAAATGTGTGGGAAAAAAGTTTTGGATGTTTGTTTGTTTTTGTTTTCATTGGTTGTTTTTTTAATCTAGTTTTGTCCTAAACTTGCTCTGCTCCATAATTCACTGTAATGTTTTAGGAATAATAAACAAACAATCCTACTTGGGATGTCCTAATACTTCACTTTTTTCATTTTAGGATATCTTTGTTCCAACTCAGAGTCCAGAGAAGAAGCATGAAGGAGAAGAAAAAACTGCTGCTTTAACCCCTTTATGCTTACAGGGAGATCTCTCTGGATCCACAGATGCTTTGTCAAAGATGTCTACAGATGACTCTGTGTCACAGCCTCCTGACTCCTGTAAACTGATGCTTTCTGCAAGTGCATGTAGCCAGCCCACAAATACGGACGTCAGTTCAGGCTCTCTGAATGCAGGCCAAGACAGTGAGACCGCACAGGTAGAGAGGATTTCTGAATGCAAGGCCTCAGACTCAAGACTGTGTTCTGTGAAGAATGACAAAATAAAACTGAAAGCGAATGCAGGTGATCAAGCACCCTCTGAAAACTGTGAAAAAGCAAAAAAGGAGGATGTAGAGACTACAGAAATGCCTGTAGGACAGTTTGTTAGTGCAGGTGTTGCAGGAGATGGGCCATTAGCCCCTACAGTTCATCGGGAGATCGAATGTGTTTCTGGAAGTCAGGCTGCTGCAGATCAGTCTGGTCTGCCTGAGATTTTGTCCTGTGCTCAAGAGACTTCTAAACCTGAGGCAGTTCCTGAGACTCAGTGTGAAGAACAAGAAGAATTGCAAGTAAAAGAGAAGCAAATAAAGGAAGATAGGTCTCTTGTCAATATAACACTTTCTCATAGGTTTATTCTTGAAAGGGAAGGACAGTGTCATGAAGATACGGAAGTTAAATTTGCTGATTCTTGTAAAAATAGCAACAATGTAGCCCAGGAATTAGAAAAGATTGGACCAGAATGTCCGGGAAAAGAAGCTTTGAAAGATTGTAGTTTTGATACTGGGGAGGCAAAGAACATGGATAAACTGTCCTTTAAGGCTGTTGCAGAAAACATGGCAAAGCTCGATGAAGCTTTAGCTAAACCTTCTGTAGGGGAGTTACTGGAGCAGCACAACAATTTGTTTCCAAAGTTAAAGAGTGGTGTTCAATCGGAAGTGGCATTGTGTGCCAAAAACCATCCAGGTTGTTCAGAATTGGGACAGGTAATGGTAATAAGCAATCAGCCATCACTTCAAGAGAGAGGGGTTGAAACACGAGTGATTCAGGACGAGCATCAGGTGCCAAAGAGTATGGAAGATACTGTTATGACAAGGGATCTGGAGCAAGGAGAGCAGATGCAGCCACAGGAGAAGGCAACTCCTAAATCCCCCAGTCCTTCCAGTGGTAAGTGAATTTAGGTTAGTAGGTCACAGGTGTATATTTTGAATAATGTCAAGGAGAGCTGTATACAATCCTTAGTGTTTTCAGGGAGCACTGATATTGGATGCAGGTTGAGCAGACTCTCTTAAGAGCAGCACTACACCTTACTGTGTTATATGCAGAACATGACTTTGCTGTTTTCCCCTGTGGTGTTATTCTTGTTCCTGGCTCTCACTACTTTATGGTAGAAACGCAGGGCAGCTTGAAGAACTTAAAATGTTGTGACCTTGGCAATGTTCAGGGATTTTTGTGACTTTTCCCCCACTCAAGAAACAACAACAACAGGGTCCTTGAAAGGAACAGGGTGTGTGGTGATCAGTATTTTCCCTCTTGTAGGTCTCCTTATTTTCTTTTTTCTTTTTTTCATTCTCAGAGGAGAATTTTCTTTGTGGGGGTGTGTAGAGCAACTTTGAGCTAGAAACTAATATAGCACATTTTTTCTTGAGATTATTTTAATGTAGAATGGTTTTTCACTTGCATGCAAGCTGTGGCTCCACAGATATTGTCATGACTCATTGCAATCATTTAATGTGCTGTATGTCATTATACAAGATGTGGGATACTACATCTGTGTTTTGTGGAGCTTTTGCCTCTTAGCTGGCTTCATTTCAAAACATAGTTCTCTAGTCCTTAAATGAGAATGAATGAAGGAACTTGATTTTAGTGTCAGAAAATGTATTTCCCCTCAATGAAGTCTGTTAGGAAAAGGGAAAGACTGTAGGACCCCAAATGTTATTTAGTGTTCAGTTGAATTATGAAGTTTTTGCTACCATATTCTTAATTTCCTTTAACTGAAAGAAGAAAAAATAGCTCTACTATATAGAAAATAATGCTTTGAGGAGATCTAGTCAAAATATCGGTCAAGAAGTTAAAAGGTATTCTGACTCCATTGCATTTTGTGATCTAAGATGAACTTTCCTGTGAACAAGCCCCCAGGCCTTTGGGACTTTGGGACTGCATGTTTTTTATGACAATTTGGCATAGTCAGGAGAACAGTAGTGGTCTTCAAACTTAAGAACAGTATGGGTTTTGTTAAATACAACAACAAGTTTGGCAGTACACTGCTGAAACAATGATAAATAGCTGCAGTTACATAACAAGGTTAAATGTCAGGTTCCACTTCAGTATGGTCTTTCACAATATTCACAATCCAAAACTTCCTTTTTAAGAGAGCGTGAACAAAATTGTGTTTGACTTCAGATAATATTTCCCCTCTCATACTGTACTTGAAATGTTTTTTTTTTTTTAGACAAATATAAATGCAATTTAAACACATCACAGTTGGCTGGGTTTACTTTTGAAAGAGAACTATAAGCCATTGTTTAAAGAAAATTAATTCAAAAATTAATGCTTGGTTGTGTTTTATGCATTTGTATTACACTGAAGGGCTGATCAGTTTTAGGAGGGAGTTCCGGCTTTTGAGATATTCTACCTAATTGCCTTCAGACTCGTGAAGCATGGTGGAAAAGTATGTAGAGTGATATTTGCTCTCCCACCATCACTCAGTCCTTAAGGTATGAAGAGCCATAGAACATCCCTCTACTCTTAAAGCAGCTTTGTTATCATAATAATTATTTTCATAATAAATATTTTAGGAGTCTAATCCTGTATCAACAAATTATGAAACATAAATCAGTGAGCACAAACTTTGGGTGAGGGCTTGCCAGGGGTACACTCTGTCCCTTCATCCAGGTCACGGACAAATAAGTTGAGGCTGGACCCTGCAGTGACCCCTGGGGACCACTGGCTACAGGCCTCCAACTAAATTCTGCACCACTGATCACAGCCCTCTGAGCTCTGCCGTTCAGCCAGTTCTCAATCCGCCTTGCTGTCCATTCATCCAAACCACACTTCCTGGGCTTACCTATGAGGATGTTTCAGGAGACAATGTCAAAAATCTTGCTGAAGTCGGTGTAGACACCATGCACTGCTCTCTTCTTATCTACCCAGCTAGTCATTCCATCACTGAAGGCAATCTGATTGGTCAAGCATGACTGCCATTGGTCAATCCATGCTGACTACTCCTGATAACTTTCTCCATGTGCTTAATGATGACACCCAGGATGAGTTGTTCCATCATCTTTCCATGGATGGAGGTGTAACGGTGGCTTGTAGTTCACTGGGTCCTTCTTCTTGCCCTTTTTGAAGACTGGAGTGACACTGGCTTTCTTTCAGTCCTCAGGCACCTGTCCTGTTCTCCATGACCTTTCAAAGATGGGGGAGCATGGCTTAGCAGTAACATCTGCCAGCTCCCTTAGCACTCATGGGTGCATCCTATCAGGGCCCGTATATTTGTGGGTGTCAGATTTGTTTAAATGATCTCTAACTTGATCCTTCTTGACCGAGGGAAAGCCTTCCTTTCTCTATACTTTCTCTCTTGCCTCCAGGATCTGGGTTTCCAGGGCACTGGCCTTAGTAGTAAAGACTGAAGCAAAGCAGGTATTCAGTAACTCCACCTTGTCTGTATTCCTCATCACCACAGCACCCACCACATTCAGCAGCGGACCCACATTTTCCTTAGGTTTCCTTTTGCTACCGATGTTCTTGAAGAAACCATGCTTGTCTTTGACATCTCTTGCCACATTCAATTCCAAATGGACCGTAATCTGTTACAGGTTGATGGTCATAGGAAAATAAGAAAAGTTTTTTACTTTTAATTAACTCTTTTTGTTGATAGAACAGTTGAGGCAGTAATGTGAAAGCATTTAAACTTTGAGACATTCACATTTTTTTCGTGTCTTGGTGAAAGCTTGTTTGTATTCTCTCTCATGGTATCCCTTGGTATAGTAATTAGATTATGCGGTTGATCATCACCTGTGCTGGTGATCATTTAATAAATTCTTTTGATCATTTGTTACTAGCCTGCCAAATGTGAATTTATTGGTTAGAAGGGATTGTGGTAGCTAAATCAATCAAGATTCAGTGGAGTTGCTTCAGTTTTTAAATAAAACACTTTTTAAATGGAGGCATACTCTGGGCCATGATACAACAGGCATTCATTCATAAGCTGTTCATGAGGAGGGGTGGTTGGGCCTTCCAGTGTGAGTACCATTGTGCTAGAAGTTACCTACCCATTGCAAAAATACACTGAAGTTCTTGGGGTGGTCTTCAGGATGCTGCAGTTGCTCAACCATGTCTTTAAAGGTTGTGATAGCCGGAGAGGTGATGGTTTTCAGAGTCTTCAAACAGATGATACATAACTGTTTGCTGATTGGGTATTTTTCTATGAGAGGATTATGCAAATTACTTCCCTGTGATGTTAAAAGTTTGCAAATAAATGCATGGGATGAGGCAAAAGGAAGGAGCATTTTACTAGGTTTTTGATTTCTTTTATTTGTTAAATCCTGCAAGATCTGCACATAGTAAATCCACGAAGGCATGGTTTCCCTGATGGGATAGGCCACCTCAGCCATCATTTTGTGTAAGTTTTAGGTTATCAATTCAGGCAACATGTAGCTCTGCCAATTGATTTCTGTCCTAACCTTCATTTCTGTTTTTGACCTCATCTCCCTTTTCTATGGAAAATCCTGAGCATCTCTGAAGCAAAGCTGCATGCTGTAAAAGTCCTATTCATGTCAGGATATTTAGTCTCCCTTTTATCTAGCACCTGGGAACAGCTGCATCAAGTTGACCAAAGTCCAGATTTTCACTGAGAGAGATTTTCCCCATAAAATGTGAGGAATACCAGTTAGAACAGCTGTTCAGGGGGGTTTTGTACAGCACCAGTGTTATGCTTTTCCCTGTTTGCACAGCATGGTGAACCTGTGCTTTTGATATTTGAACTAAAGTAGACCCTTGAAATTACTAATTCTTGTGCTCTGTGTCTTTTAGGAACCCCGTTTCATTTTACTTTGCCTAAGGAGGGCGATGTCATTCCGTCCTTAACTAGCATAACACCACCTCTTACTGACCATCTCAAAATGGGACCCAGGAGACACAGCACACCAATTGGTGAGTTTGACCCAAATGGCTCTGTTCTGCAATGAAAGCCTGGAAGCTTTTGATTCTTGGTGCAGGATCTAATAGGATAACTCAAACCTACCTTGGCAAAAAACATTGCTACGTTCCAACTCTATGGGGAGGGCCTATCCCTTCCCCACAGTTTCCTTGTCATTTTTTCTCAGTCTCTAGCAAAGGTGTTTGCTCCCTGAGTACAGGGTGGTATGGAGCACATCTTCCTTGCGCTCACTGTGTTCCTGCGTACCACTCCATTAAAGAATGTAAAAGAGCCTTCTGAGTAGCAAGAGAGCCTAGACTACAAGAAGATTGCTTCCAGTATTCATCATCTTTTATCAGGACTTTCTCTGCTAGGTTCACAAAACAGCACCCTGCAAATGCTAGATGAAAGGAAGCCTGTTCTGCTTGGGTAGTAGTAAATTATTCTGTCACAAACTAAGGATAATACCTGTGCTACAGAATTTTCATGCTTCAGATCTCTAGAAAGGAATTTCCACTACTGCAGAATTACTAATAATGCATGCAGTGAAGTGTCTTCAAACCGAAACTAGGACCTCAACCCCAGCAATGTGAATGACAGTAGCTACTTCTTGCTTCTTGTTTTTGTTTTTCTGTTTTCAGTGGATGATACTTGTCCAGACAGCACTATAGCAACCAGTGATGTTACAACAGAGGGCACAATGGGGACCAACAATGTCACTGTGGAAAGTGCAGTGGTATCAGCAGATGTGTCAGAAGTGTGTGAGAAAGGAGAGTCTGGTGCGGTTCCTGAGTCGGATGCAAAACTTTCTCTGCGAATGAACCCTGTTACCCCTGCGAATGATGGGAGCGAGGAGTCCTTGCCATTCAGCTTGGAAAGTAAGAGGATGAAACCTGAAATGTATAGGCCCTACTTGATCTCAGCCCTAACTCAAAACCTCTCTGTGGCATTCCCCAAGACAGTCTCTGAGTCCCTGTAATTTTTCTATTTTTCTTTTTGGGCAGTGTCACTTAAATTAGTTTCTCTGTTTCTGCAATGCTCTAAGCAAGGATGGAGTGAGAGGAGAGGCCTCTGTTGTGAGGAAAGGTATTTCCAGCAGACTAAAAATTGTGATGTGTAGTGGCAGTAATACACAGGACACAAAGTGAAGTTTGATTGTGTTGGGAGAGAAAAGATTTATATATAGAAATATAGATATATGTAAAAAGAAGAAAGTATAATCATAGAATGGTTTGGGTTGGAAGAGACCTTAGAGATCATCTAGTCCCAACTTCCCCTGCCATAGGCAGAGACACCTTCCAGTAGGTCAGGTTGCTGCAAGCCCCATCCTTGAACACTTCCAGAGTTGGGGCAGCCACAGCTTCTGCAGGCAGCATGTGAAAGTGTATCACCACCCTTATAGCGAAGAATTTCTTCCTAACATCTGATCTAAATCTCTTGTCTTTTAATTTAAAACTGTTTCCCCTTGTCCTGTCACTATCTGCCCATAGAAAAACTCTCTCTCCCTTTTTTTTTTAATAAGCCCCCTTTTAAGTACTGAAAGGCCACAATGACGTGTCCCTGGAGCCTTCTCTTCTCCAGGCTGAACAACCCCAGCTTTCTCAGCCTGTCTCTGTAGCAGAGATGCTCCAATCCTCTCATCATCTTTGTTGCTTCCTCTGGACCTGTCCATAATCTGGACAAAAAGAAGCTTGACAGGATTTTAATCGGAGCAGTGACATTCAGTCTAACAGTCTAAAACTTATAGAAACTTAGGTCTGTTCTGAGAAGTCGGACAGGGAAGCCTGAGCACCCTTTGTCCGGTGTTACTCAGCCTCTTTTCACTGAGTGTATGGAGCTGGGAAAGGTCAGAAGAGTCTTTTTGGATGACGGCAAAATCATCCTTCCCTTCCTTCTTGTTTCAGAGCCTGCAGCCAGTGACAGGAGAGACGGATCCTCTGCTGCTGCTGAGGCTGCTGCCAGGTAAATGGGCTTCTTGCTGGCAGACTTAATACAAAGGTCTGGGTAGCTTTTTCCACACATTATCAGATGCAGGGGAAAAAAAAATTAGGAGGAGACACAGAAGCAAAGAACATTTTTTAGCAGTAGACATGACATTACCTCTTTAGCTCTTGCAGCAGGTTTTAATTACATAGGCAAAGTGGGAACCCCACTTGTTTGTTCATTATGGGCTCTCTGGTTCCTACTAATGCCAGCATTTTGCTCCATCTGATTGTAGTCAAAGACAGTAATTTGTGTCTTGTGCAGTCTGGAATGCAAGTCTGCTTTATCCATCTCTTAAATTTCAAATATATGGGTTTCTGCTTTCTTTCGTGGTGCAATTTTCTGCAAAGAATCTCTGAGAAGTTCTGAAAGAGAATTGTCTTTTTGGTATAAAGATGATAGAAACATAATCAGTTCATGGTTATGAAATCACAGGTTGACATGTTGACCAAAACACTGATTTATTCCCTTGGTCTTTTGATTTGTATCTATCTTACTTCACGTTTAATGTTTAGCATTGCTTGATTTTAGCTTGATTTTAGCTTGCAGGAAGTAATGTTTGTAAGTATTAATAGGAATCTGAGTAGGAAGACAGTGACCTGTAGTCATCCGAGTGAAGCATAGTGGTTTGAAGTAGTGAGAAAATTTAGGAATAAAGTCGGTATCTTTTGTTACAGGATTGCATGCTAGGTGGTAATCATGCCTCAATGCTGAGGATGAGTGATAGTCATTTCTCACTGGTTGAAGATGGGTTGCCTTTGTAGGTATGGGATGAAAATGAACTCTCAGGGTCTGCTTTATGACTGTCATTCCCAGTATTTTTGCAGTGTCATGAAATTCCTGAGAAATAAGCCATAAAGGGTCTAACTGTGTCTTCTGGTGGGTACCAGAGGTAGTAGATGCTGAAACTCCTGATGGTGCTGCAGTTTCTCACCAATGTTTTCCAGAATTGTTCCATTGCTCTTGGCTGTTAGAGTGTCTGCAGAAATGACAGAAATGCTTGTGCAGTTGCAGCTTCTTTCTTGATCTTTAAGACAGATCATCTCACTCATTCTGTGGCTGTGTAGGTCAATAAACTCAATACTCTTTGTTGCTTTCACAAGGGGCTAGAGAATTCTTGTTTTGCTGTATAAGGGTTTTTCTCACTTCCTGATGCATTTTTGTTTGTTTGTTTGTTTTAAATCTGCACTGCTAGCTCCCAGAAAGCATCATCTGTGTTTAGTCGTGTCTGTGAAGTTCGTCGAGAGGATGAGGCCAGAGGTCATGGTCTTTCCACTTCTCCATTTAGGTAACTCCTCACAGTCTTTGCCTGCCAGTCCTGGTTGGATTTATATCCACATGTGCGTTTTCTACATCAAAGAAATTGCACTAAGCCATTTTCTTTGGGTGACTTAGAAGGTTGGGGACAATGGGGTAAGTATACTAAATCTGTATGTTTGTGTCTCACATGGTAATCAGGCTTACCTTTTGACTGAGCAGCCATGTGATTCCAGAAGACTGATATGCTTCAGTGAAGTCTTGGGTTTGAGGAAATTGAGATCATATTTAAGGCTGTTTAAATACCTTTTCTGTCCCCTCTTCTAAGATCTTGTGACCAGTTTCGTTTGTTTGTTGTTGCTGCTGCTATTGTCCCCCTTCCACATCCATCAATTTTTGCTGTCACTGGTTGCTTTGAAAAGGACTGTACAGCTGCATATATTACAGTGATGAGGGTGCTGCCTGGAGAACTAGAAGTAAAAATCTGCTTCTTCAGTGTTTTCCAGTCTATCTTTGATGGGACAGTGAGGTCTTGGTCTATGTAGAAAGAGTAACCTAAGTTTCAACACTTATATTAAAGACCATAACAAACAGGGAGTTCCAGTGCTGGATGAGACACAGCCAGAAGGGAAGACAGTCACTCCTCGAAATCCTCAAGTAGCCAAGGGAAGCCAAATATGTACTTCCAGTAGGGCTCAGTATAGTGTCCCATACAGTACCTGACAGAGGCAGTACTTTGGCAGAGCAGACAAATTCTAAGGAAAACATTAGACAGCATTTGTGTGTATGCTGCTGGGTCTTCTTGCTACATGGGATTATCAGTTTCAAGCCAATCAAGCAGTGGAGCAGCCTGAAGTAGCTTCAAGATGACATGCTTCTGGAATCAACTTGCATAGTTGGTGCCTAATGTGTGGAGTATAGCAAGAAATTTTGTATTTCCAAAAGGAACTAGTTCTGTACAGTGTCAGCCATACGTTTTACTACCCTGTGTATCACTTGAGAAGTGTTGAAAGGTTTTTGTGTTATTTGAACTCTGAGTTCTGTGCAGTTGTAAGAAGCAATTGAGTGACTGCAGGGGGGGGTGGGGTTTGAATACTGCTTTCACTTGAGTGGCAGCATATTGGTTGTCTTGTTTCCTTAATCCATAGCTTTGATCTGTGTGTAACTGGTTTGCAGGGGGGATCTGTTCATTTTTCCTGGCACACAAGAAGATGCTGAATTACATACACATTCCAGTGATTGGCAGTGCCAGCAACACAAGGCAGGTGGCAGTGGTAGACAGATCCTAGTTCCTCAGAGGATGCAGCAGGACTGCCATCAACAATCTTCTGGTGCAGAGGATGGAGAGTCTATGGAGACTGATGTTGTAAGCACTCAGGCAGAAGATGGAAGAAGAATGCAGAGAAAACAAAGTAAGGCTGTTAAAGTTGATCAAAGTCAAGAGAGGTGGGAAAACACCAAGAATAAAGGGATCCAGACTACAGCAGACTATCCTTTTACCCCAACAACTGTTACAACAGCAACACAAACATCAGAAGAAATCTGTAGACAGGTGGAAATGGGAACCAGTATGTCTGGGCAAAGACCTGGGCGACAAGATGTGAACATTCAAACCGACGAGAGTGGGGAAAAGCTTGTCAATGCCTCTGGAGATGACACGGACTCTTTGCACAGTCAGGTGGGATGAGGGCTGCCTGTGTTTAATTGCTTTAGGACAGTAAAGTATCCCTTCAGCCAGTAAATTCACTAACAGTTGGTTCTCTGTTGAAAAAAGGCAAAGAACCACTTTAAAATGTTAATGTCACAAGCTGTCCTGAATCGACTGCTAAGGTAGCAATACTCACTGGGCAGCATAATTCTGGGAAGTAAATGTCTCCATATATATTTTCTGGAAAAATGTGACAAGTTTTGATTGGTTGGTTGATTGTTTTTGTTTGGGGTTGGGTTTTTTTGGGTGCAGATATAGTTAACACTGTAAAATTTTTTTCACTTTTTGTTGGCTGGAGATGGGAGTTGCATGAAATTTTGAGTGAAGGGTTTGATGCTTTGTTTTGCATCAACCAACTTCTAATGGTTTGTTCTCTGATTCCATCTGATATCAATGGGTAAACACGTGAAGGGGGAACTCCTCCAGAGAAACATTCTAACAAGATGAGTAACTTCAAATTAGTATTTCGGAAAGTACTGGAGACTCAAAAACCCCCACTGCTTGGCTGTTACAGTTTGAATATTTTTTTATCAACAGAAAGACTAGAAAAATGATTTTTTACTAAGCCTGAGTTAAGACTAATGTGTCCTGTGGGAAATAGGAGATTAACAGGGCCATAAAAAATGCAAGATTGATGTGATATGTCTGAGAGTCTACTCAATCAAAGAGTATTGGAAGCCACACTAAACAAGTTTGCTGTTTCCTCCTTGGACTGCTATGATTTCCCTTCCTCTACTCATCAGCAAAATGTGTTCAGTTCTCCTTTGTTTAGGGTCTCTTGTGTTGTTGCATCTAATTTGTAACAAGATGCTTAAAGGTTCCCTACTCCTGTACTTCAACATGGTATGAAGAAGCTATAGTGCAGAGGTAGCCCTACTCAGAAATAGCTTGCTTTGTGTTGTGTTCTGTTTTGTTTTTACTGTATCCTCTTTATTACAGGGAGAGGAGGAATTTAACCTTCTTCACCCACCCAAAGGCCGAGTTCAGCGTCGCCACGTGCGAACCATTCGAGAAGTGCGCACTGTTGTCACACGTGTTATAACAGATGTTTACTACGTCAATGGTGCAGAGGTGGAACGAAAGGTAGTTGAGGTAAGTTCCTGTTTTCATGGTTAAATAGAATGAGACATTGGCTGAAAAATAGAAGTAGTTAGAATGAGAATGTGTTATGGCTGCAGAAAACAAGTTGAATGAACAAGTCTGTGTGCTGTGATGACAAGGCTTTCTTCAAGAGCAAACTTGCAGGCTGTTTAGTGAATAGCAAAAGCTGTGGTTTTGATGCTAGTATATTTCATGCCATGTGTTCTGAAGACATGGTCAAGTCCCAAAGAACTCAACAAAAGACTTAACTATGTGCATCCAAATATTGTAAAAGTCTTGGAGTTTTGCCAGAATAGAGATATTTCAGAATGAGCAGAAATTCTACTAGTAAGCAAAAATCACTTCTGCCTGTAAAATTGAACTATGTAAGATAGTTAAGCCTGTTTTGCAGTTCAACATAATTTTTAACCACAGTCTTTTGAGTCCTGTGTACCAGATTCTGTAAGAGGTCTACAAAAATCAACTTAAAACTAATGAATAAACCAGCCTTTTATTAGTACACTTGTGTTGTAGTACATACATTCATTAATTGGAAAGTCTTTAGGGTATCACAAAAGATAGCTGAGAAATGCTGATTTGATGTAATCACATCAGCCTGCTAGCAGTAAAATGTCACTGCTATTCTATAAAGGTAAATAACATGAGAGTCTTCTGCTGTGTAGTCACAGTGAGTAATGACACAAAAGGATAAACTAGTTCAATACTTTTACAACTGATACTACACATGAAATTCCTTATTGTAACATAAAAATGGAGAATTAAGTGTCCTGAAATATGCTTACATAGTTTGTGTAATCACAATCATATAACCGTTTCTGCTTTATCTACCAACACTTGATATCACTATTTTGTAGATACATGTTTTTGTACCCATAAAGCTTTAATAACTCCAGATGATAAGCTGTCTGAAACTGATCTTGGATTGTGAGCAACCAAAGGCTCCTAGTGTCTCATGTATTTGTTGCAGTCTCACACTCTAGAAGGGTGGGAATTATTCAAAGCCAGACTAATTGGATACCAAGCCAAGCTCTGCCCTGTTGTTAAGGAAACTTCCCTGTCCGACCATCCAGGAGCCACTCTGGCAGTCACAACTGCCCACCTGAGCTGGAACTGAGGCCCCTTTGCAGTGGATAGCTCCAGTGAGCTGATGGGTGTCCTGCTTGACTCCCTGCACACCCCACGCTCACACAGTCAGATCAGGTTTCCTCGCTGTCTGGACCACATGTTTCCCATGGCAGAGTCTCAGACCTCTGGATTCTTAAAATAATTTTGTTGCAATAAATAAATAACAAAATAACAGCTTGAGCTGGTGCCTCCAAGGAGAGACCTCGAACAAAGGGCACCCTGGGCTTTTATGGCCTTACAGTTCAAGGTGGAAAAGTGTGGGAAAATCTCGGGGTCTTCTGTTCCTGCTGTGCTTCCAAGTCTCCAGGTCCCACGGCATTTTGCCTGGGGCACTTGCCCCCCAGAGCTCAACCTGCAGCTTGCACTTGCAGCCCTGTGCTACCTTCACTGAATGTATTCCTCAACACTGCTGACTGAGTTCTTAATGTGACTTCTTGATACAGAGCAGCTGCACTGTCTACCATGGATTAGCCCAGTCTAAAGTCTGTGTGGCTGTCATTAGCTTCATGAATGTGGTCTCAGCTTGTCTGCACTTTGGACTGGTGATTGTAAAGCTTCCATCTAGCACTTGCATCACCTCAGACAAACCTCTTTTCCCTTTCTTTTAAGGAAACTGAGGAGCCTGTAGTGGAGTGCCAGGAATGCGAGACTGACACGTCCTCCTCTAGAACTGCAGGGGGCTCGTCGCTGACATCAGGGGACCTTGGTGATGTCAGCTCCTTCTCATCTAAGGCCTCAAGTCTCCACCATACATCCAGTGGAGGAAGCAGTGGTCACTCTGCCATGCACAGCAGCAGCAGCTCAGGGCGAGGAACTGGAGCTGTCAAAGGGAAAGTGTGTGGGACAGAAACTGGAGAATTTACTTTACCCACTGGCAGAGGCGTCTTAGGAAAATTGAGGTAAGTGCAGAGTCTTGGGAAAAGAAGAAGAGATGTTTTGCAGAAACGAGCATCTGGCTTGTGAGTGTGAAGCAGGGTAGACCTATATCAAAGGATTTCTAGGAAATCTGGTTGATGAACAGAAATAATGGAGTAGTATTTACTTTCCATCTGTTCTTCCTAAAGGAGTAGCTTGTTTCCTTGTGAGGCATTGCTTTGCAGTTTAGCAGCAGAGGCAAACTTTTGGATATGTTGTGAGATGATCAAGAAAATGGGAGGATCCTAGTGAGCTGGCTTCTCTTCTCAAAACAGTTAACTCGTAAATTCTCTAGCCCTAGGAAAGGAGCTGGGCAGCCTGCATCTCCAGTCGGAGTTAGCCAGACAGGAGCACTGCCTTGTGAGGAAGGGGAGGACTCTCTGCCTGGTACTCGTCAGGCTGGCAGAGCACCTGTGACACTTCGCGGACGAGGAAGAAGAGGACGCCCACCATCTCGAACAACAGGAACAAGGTACCCTGGAAAAAGGAGACTGTAACTTTAATTTATTGCCAAGAAAGAGAGTGGGGAACTTGGGTCTTAATGTGCTAGAGGAAAAGGAGTACTGAATATTTCAGAAGTTAGTTTTTAGTGATATTATGTAGCAGCTGCAAGCACCCCACCCACGTATTTTATACTTAGTAATTGTTTTTTCAGATCTTTGTGGGAATACTTTTCGTGGGGTTTTTTTTTTCTCCCCTATCTGGGACTGCTTTTTTCTACAGAGATTTAGCTGGACTGCCAGGTGTGGAGGATCTCTCAACTACAGCATCACCTGAGGAGAAATCATTTACTCATTCAGTTCGCCTGCCAGATGGAGGAGAGAAATCTGACACTGCTGGCTTCTGTGCCTTACGTCGAAGCGACTCTCCAGAAATCCCATTACAAGTGGTGACTGGTCCTTCGGACTGTGCAGACTCATCCTCTGGGAGCAGCTTTGTGGGCCTCAGGGTTGTAGCAAAGTGGTCCTCAAATGGGTACTTTTATTCTGGGATGATTACCCGAGATGTCGGAGCTGGAAAGTACAAGTTGCTCTTTGATGATGGATATGAATGTGATGTGCTAGGAAAAGATATTTTGCTCTGTGATCCTATCCCACTGGAGACAGAGGTGACCGCACTCTCTGAGGACGAGTACTTCAGCGCAGGTAAGAGCAGTGCTTGAGTTTTATCCTTGGTTTTCTGAGTTGCTGAATGTAGTGGGAAATGAGTGCTTGTTCCAGAAGGATGATAAGCCTGGGTATGGTTGGCTAACAGGTGTTATTTGCTGTCTTGTCAGGTGTCGTGAAGGGACACCGGAAGGAGTCTGGAGAGCTATACTACTGCATTGAAAAGGAAGGCCAGAGGAAGTGGTACAAACGAATGGCTATTATCCTGTCTCTGGAACAAGGAAATAAGCTCCGGGAGCAGTTTGGGCTAGGTCCTTATGAACCTGTCACTCCCCTGACCAAAGCAGCTGACATCAGTCTTGGTAAGGAAAGGTGCTCTTGAGCTGCTGACGGCTGTTCTGTGTCTTGTGCCTTTGAGGTAATTCTAGTACCTGAATGTTTCTGGGTATTCAGTGATGCTTTTGGTACTTTATAGTGAGATCTTTGAGATCCTTTTATTGTTTGGCATCAGAGACTTAGTGGTATTGACTGGCTTGTGGAAAGTGGTCTGCTTCTAGGACAGTGATGCTTGCCGTACTTATATACACTTGGTGGATGGCTGCTTTGATACAAAGTCCCAAAAGTACTGGGAGGAAAAGAGACAAGCAGGGTACAGGGCTTGAGAAGAAAGATATATTTCTTCTTGCTTTCCTCTGTCAGAGGGTGGTGGCATGTATCTTCTAGGTACTATTGAGTTCAGCCACTTCTGTACAGGTAGGTAGGGTGAAAGCTTGTGGCGTTTGGTGACAGCCCATGACTAATCCCTGCGTACTATACTGCAGATAATCTGGTGGAGGGGAAGAGGAAGCGACGTAGTAACCTTGGTTCTCCCAGCACTTCCAGCAGCAGCACAACTCCCACTCGTAAAGGGCAGGAGAGTCCACGTGTCCCACCAGTCTCACTGTCTGGGAAAAGGAAACTTATGGCTTCTGAAGATGAGCGATCCCCAGCTAAACGTGGGCGCAAGTCAGCAATGATAAAGCCTGGTGAGAACCTTATTTTCTGCTCTTAATCTTGCATTCATCTAGTTTTTTCCTACCTGGTTTTTCTGTAATTGATCTTTCTGCTTTCCGTAACTGAAAAATAGATGAGATTTCTTTTATTGTTTTGCAGGGTTTGAGACTGAGTCTCCCTGGATGCATTCAGCAGCCAGAGATATTTTTAGCATAGTCTGAGTATTTACATGCCATCTTTTCAGTTCTGCCTTTTAGAAATGTTCTGCCTTTTAGAAATGTTCTGACTTTAAAGTTGTGATTTGTCTCTCTCCTTTCTTATCTCTTTAGTCAGTCCTGAAAGCTGTTAAAGGAACCCCTCACAGCAGTCAATGTCATTTCAGGATGTTGATATGACTTGCAAACTTGTCCCATAAGTCCTTCATGTTTTGATTTGAATATTCTTTGCAACCAGAAGGATAAAAGATCCCTACCTAGCCTAGTGTAATCCTAGCCCGATCCTGCCTCTCTGTTTCCTGCAGTAAAATATCTGAGTTGAACAGATCTCCCAGGTAAGACATATCTTTGAAGACTTATGGTGCTTCTGTCTCTGTACAGGGGCTGTGAGAGCTGGAGAGTTTGAAGGTGTAGATGCTACAGATCCCCCAGTACTGGAAGGCGACCATGGACCCTTACCTCACAACAAAATGCTCTTTTTGGGCTATGCCTTTCTTCTCACCATGGCAACACCAAGTGACAAATTGGTCAATCACCAGAAGCCATCAGATGGTCCCACTGGGAGCAGCGAGGAGGAAGAAGGTGAGGCAAATCTTACCCGTTGCATTTTCAAGTGAAATGCTGTGTCTTTAGGAAAAATGTTGGATACTGTCTGATCAGACATTTGTGTGAGTGCTTGGTTACCCTTTTGCTCTTTAATCCTTTGCAGAAAGGACCTAAGACTCAGTCTCTGATTTAGCCAACTTGCGGCCTAAGGTGTGACAAACCTTAATGATGATCATGGGCCTGTTCCGCAAGCTAAGAAAGGTGTGAAAATTAGTGAGATCAGCAGTGTCAGAATAGTATAATGTAAGAAAGAAGGTTTTGAGAGATAAGGGATAGTGCTGGCAAACACAGAACTTGAAAGCACGTATGGATTGTTCCAGTTAGCCTTTGCTGGTGTCATGTTTCATGCAGCCAAAGAAGTAACAAGGTGCTCACCTGGCTAGTGATGTGCTGCCCTTTCTGCTGCCTCTTTTTTTTTTTTTTTTTTTTTTTTTTTTTTTTTTTTTTGACTTTATCAATGGTTTTCTTTAGATATTCTTGGGAGAAGGGCTGGGATCCCTTACTGGAATGGATGAGGGCTCTGTGGACTGAGGTGTAGGAACATGAGCAGATAGATTATAGTCAAAAATTGAACTTTCTGCTGTAGATTTTTTAGAGATGACTCCGTATGATAAACATTACATAGAAAAACAGCTGAGAGCAGGAGCTGGCTATATCCTGGAAGACTTCAATGAAACCCAGGTAAGGGTTCACTTACTAATCTAGAACAACAGTCACAGAATAGCTGAGATTGGAAGGAATTTCTATAGTTTATCTTGTCCAACTGCTCTGCTGAAAGTGGGATCAAATAGAGCAGATTGCTTAGGTTCTTGTCCAGTTGTGTTTTGAGTATCCTCAAGGATAGAAACACCAGAACCTCTCTGAGCAGCTTGATCCAATTAGAAAAAAAAGACTTTCCTGTATTTGAAGTTTTAACTGTTGCTTCTTGTCCTTTGAGTGGATAACACTGAGAAGAGTCTGGCTCCATCTTTTGTATGCCCTCGTATCAGTCATGAATATGCATTAAAAAGACCACCCAAGCCTTCCCTTTTTGATCTTTAACAAGCTCAGTTCTCTCAGCCTCTTCTGGTATGTCAGGTGCTCCAATGCCCAGGCCTCTTAGTGGTCCTTGGCTGGACTTGCTCCAGCATGTCTTGTGTTTTTAGTATACTGCAGAACCTGGGAGTGGTTGAAGTACTCCAGATGTGGTCTCACCACAGGTGTGTGCCTTGGAACACTTAGAGGTAGAGCTCTTCACTTACCAGATCTACTTGGACAACTAATGTAATTTAGCATGGCTTTTACTTAAATTTAATTTTTTTTTTTAATGAAGAGGATAAATTGTTCTTGAAACATTTTGCCTGAGGAAGCAATCTTGTCTAATGACTTACTGAGTCTCAGATTAAAAGGTAAATCATCTCCTTTGTCTGAACTGGAAGAGGGCTACGATACAAAAACTAGACAGAGTTTTTGCCTGTGAATGGCAGAGCCTGGAATAGGATTTTATGAAACAGATTCTGAAATCAGTAGTGCCTGTGTCTAATTCACCTTTCACATAATATGGCTGTGAAAATCAAGGTTTCAGTTGTTTTCTTCTTTAAACTGTTTAGCAGCAGGATAATTTCGGGGGGTTTTTTGCAAGCATTGTCTTCTGTTTACGTGCCTTCTTTTCTCCCCTGAAGTGTAATGCGGCATACCAGTGTCTTTTAATTGCGGACCAGCATTGTCGAACTCGGAAATACTTGCTGTGCCTTGCCAGAGGGATCCCTTGTGTGTCTCATATCTGGGTCCATGATAGCTGTCATGCTAACCAGCTTCAAAATTATCGGAATTACCTTTTGCCAGCTGGATATAGCCTCCAGGAGCAAAAATTGCTAGAATGGTGAGTGCCAAATAACAATGAACTGAGTCCACAGACTCTTGGAGAGACCTGTTACACTTGGGAGGCTTTTGAATAGCTACAAATACTGAAGGTGACCCTAGTACTGCTCCCTATACTTTCCCTTCCATATACAAACAGCACTTCCATCTCTTTCCTTGGATTTGCAGTGACCTCTTATGCCAAGCTACATTTGAGTGCCATATACACAAAAAACAGTCTCCTTGGAAGTAAGGAAGGTGTCAGTCTTCTCATGAGGAAGACAGAATTCAGACAAGGCTTCCCACACCCTTGGCTAACTTCTGTAATTGCTTGGAAATGGATAAAGGAGAGCAATACTATGTTAATTTCCTTTTCCCTTGGTACATTTTGAAGCTAGCTTCTGCGTTTTCTATGGAGTCTAATCCAGTAAGTCTGTTCTGAGATCACAAGGGAGGTCAGGCTCCTTAGGCAACCTGAGGGGCAAGGATAAGTTTGTAGATAGCTGCAGGCTTTTAGGCAGGAGACTGATGTCTTCCTGATCAGCCCTGTCAAAGTGGAAGCATTTTGGATGTGCACAAAAAAGGTGGTTTGGGATTAGGGAAGAGTTCAGCCTAACTCTGGATATAGGCTGCTGCGCACACACCCCACCAACACTGTCTAGCTCTGTTTTACTCTCTATAAACAAAGGATAGTCACTCCAAGTACTTCAGGAAGGGTGGTAAGAGAGTGTCATTGTATGCAAGATATTCAAAAAACATATATGGAAGCAAATCAGGTGACTAGACTACTGGATATTCTTACCAGTCTGCATTTCTCTTTACAGGCACCCACGAGAAAACCCGTTCCATAACCTGAAGGTTCTCCTGGTGTCAGACCAGCAAGAGAACTTCCTGGATCTGTGGTCTGAAATTCTCATGACGGGGGGAGCAGCATCTGTTAAACAGCATTACTCAAATGCTCACAACAAAGGTACTCATTGGCCAGTTTCTCAGGGAATCCTATGCCACTGTGGTCTCTAGTATGGTTTAAAACCATGTAGGATGGTTTACAAGGTTGTCTGTAAGCAGAAAGGAAGGCAAAGGGCAGACACTGGCTACTTGAATGTAATCTGTATATAGATTACATCTAGGAGACCTGTCTTGCAGAGGAGATACTGCAGCAATTCAGAACACAAGCCATCAGCTTCCAGCCTATGGTGAAAGGGGGAAATAGGCAAGAGTTGCTCCCGGAGCTTCTGTTGGCCTCTCAAATTGTGCTTCCCTTGTTCTTCTGAACTCAGCTGTCTCTCCCTCTCCATATGGGATGTAGGCCCTAGCACTCACAGCCTGAGGTCAGGACTCAGGGTCATATCTATACTGTTGGCTACTGGTTTTCTCTTAATTTTTATCTGGACTAAAAGGAATATTTTCTTGCGAGGTGCAGGGTTGCTGTAGGTGTGTCTTAACTTTTACAAAGAGAATTCACTGCCTAGGAATGAGAAGACATATAAGAGTGGCTCATGGTGGTGAAACACACTGATCTGCCAGGTCAGATGGGGTTTGAAGCAACCTGGTGCAGTGGAAGGTGTCCCTGTTCATGGCATGGGGTGGAATGAGATGAGCTTTAAGGTGCCTCTCAAACCAAGTAATTTAGCATTCCATGCTTCTATGATCTTCTGCCGCAGAGCAGAGTCTTCTTTCTTCACCTGACAGATGCCTGTCTTTCTTCCTGTACAGATATTGCTTTGGGTGTTTATGATGTGGTGGTGACTGATTTTTCCTGCCCAGCTGGTGTCTTGAAGTGTGCAGAAGCTTTACGGCTGCCTGTTGTCTCGCAAGAGTGGGTGATCCAGAGCCTTATTGCTGGGGAGAGAGTAGGCTACAAGCAGCATCCAAAATATAAACATGACTATGTCCCTCACTGAATGAAACTCTCCCAACTGTCGTGCAGACTGTGTTTTAAACAGGTTTTAAATGTTTGTGAATTGGGCGGTATGCATGGATTATTGTATATAGTTTTATCTGCTGGACTTTTATGATTAAATAAATGTTTGACCTCTTGTGGTATCTGCTGGTACTCCTCATTTATCTAAACTTATTTCAGGGCAATGCCCTCAGGAAAAGAGTGCAGAGAAAAAAGAAATACTTACATTTCTCTGAGCTGAATAGCACTAATATTCTGCTTTGAGTAAAGCCTGAGCTCAACACAAAGTCAATTACAGAGAAAGGGAAATGGGTGTTTCCCATTTGCAATAGTTCAGGGCAGTGGCATTTCTGTTTGTTGGAAGAATACCATGTTGTGTATTCCTCCTGTTTGCTGTTGTTATTTTCCATTAATTTCATTAAGGTGCTGCTGAAGAGAGTGCTAAGAATTTCTTGGACAAAGTATCATTTTGTTTTGGCTCTTTTTTTTTTCCCTGTCACGACTGTATAGGTATTAACCTGTTGTAGTGGAGACTGGCTCTACCTAACTTGAGATAGACACAAGAACCTTGGACAACTAAACTGCCAGGAGACTGAGGTACAAAGTATCTTTAAATGGTAATGAGATACATCATCTGCTTTTAAGCTTCTGCATTCACATCTTAGTGGTCGGCTGGCATAAAGGCAAAAGCTCTTCACTCTAACAGTGCTATAGGCTGAAGGCCTCCCTCCATCCTCATACAATCTTTAGTCCCCTGCTTCAAAAGTGTAGAGTTTTTCTCAATGTGTATTTTTTCCTCTATCATTTCATGGCTCAGACATTTGACCATGTTGGTCTGTAAATCTCACATCCAAACTACAACACTTTCTCCAGCTTTCTAGCTTTTTCCATGGTCAAGGGATTTTAAACTTTGCATCAGGTGCAGTCCTACCACAAACAGCTGTAATGCGTGGAAGGTGCCAGGTCTTATACTTGCTGGCTGTTGTTACTGTGTCTTTCTGAGTGAGCAGAGAGGATTTTTTTTCCCCCAAGTACATGTAACTTCAGTGTGAGCTGCAGCTGTGTGCAAATACCAACCCTTGGAGGGGGAGGCTGGTTTCCTGGCACTGTTTGTGTTCAAATTGGGAAACCTGATACAACAACCCAGTGATGGACTGGAGGGTTCTCTTTTGCCAGTCATTCAAATGGAATTGCATCAAGATGGTCTGTACATTATAATAAGCAAGGCTAGGAAATCTTAGTAACAGGCAAGAAGTTCCTGCCAGATACTGTTTTTCAATGACAGACAAGGCCGTGCTACACTGTTCCCTTTGCACTGGGGTGCACACACTGACAATACTCCATATAATTGCATGACAAGATATTTTTATTTTGGTTCAGTAGGGTAGCCACTAGTAGCATTCTAAATAGTCTGGAATGAGAACAGCACAGGTGAACATCCTAGGTAAGCATCTCCTTACCATTTTTCTGCCAGCAGAGGGTGCTTTGTACTCAAACAGGGCAAAGCTCCTGTCTTGGTAAGTGTAATGTTAGCACATAAACGGTATTAAATTGTATAGAGAAAGCATGTGATATCACTAGTGTCTCCATGACCTATACACACATACTAGACTCGTGCACTGCATGAGAAGAGATTTTAAAAAATCTATTTCTTCTTCCCTCCCCCTTCACCTCAATTGAAAATTGCTACTGCTGTTTCATTTACCTGGTAGTATTTGATTAGCAGACATTGTGTACTGTACATCAGCTTACTACACAAGTGGAACTTCTGAATACAGCCAAAACTTCATTCATAGTCAAGAACAAGATTACTTCCTCCATACTTGAACTTGGAGCATAGTCCAGCTGAAGAGTAAAGATATCATAGTTCAGCTGAAGAGTCCAGACATCGTAATTCTGTTTTTTTCACTTTCTGAAGAGGTTCAGATTGCCTCCCTAGAAGCACTTATAAGTACACACAGGGCTGCAGAAAGCATATTTTTAGTAGTTCAGAAGAAATTGAGTAGCTTTCTGTAATCGCGGGGCAGCCTCACATAAGTGGCACTTCCTGCCAATTCCTTCTGAAACAATAGTTCACCAGGCAAAAGCCAGCTACAAAGAAAAATCCAGTTGAGTGCAAACTCTCCCAACTGTCCACAAGCACCAGTCTCCAGCACTTGATGCATCACTAGTCACAGCCTGAAGGAAAGGCCTTTAGTGCTTAGACGCCAAAACTGCAAGAGAAAGGTACAGTATTAACTACATGTTGAAAGTAACTCCCTTTACCAACCCACACCAGCATTTTTCCGCCAATATGAGCTAGCAGCTCGTTCAACTTTCTGCCAAAAGAAACTCCAAGGGGAGAAAGCATATGAAACCCGAAAATGCTGATTTGTTACTTTTCTGTCATAGTATTTATCAATACTTAGCGTAAGCCAAAATAATTAAAAGCAATCAATAAAAATGGCTTTGTACTTCAAGTACCTCAGGATAATGCTACAAGCAACCTTCAAGATATTCCTACCTGCCCAAGGTTCCTCCAGCCTGGGTGTAGTATTTGTTATAATCCAAACGTAGCAGCAGTTGAGCTAAGTCAGAGTTTATCTGATGATTGCGAACACTAGAGAGAATCTTGAAGAGAAGTGATGACTGACGACTGAATCCCTACAAATTTGAAAATGTCAGTTCTGGGCCCTCTCAGAAGAGAAGGAAAGCAAGCATCTCATCTCTGTTTCTGCCTAGCCAGTCCTTTAACAGCCTGAAGGAAAGAATCACTGCAAGAGATGTGATGCTTGTAGTAAGATGTGAGCCACAAGAATTCCTAGATATTAGTTGTCCAAAAGGAGAGGTAGAGGTACCTCCTTTCTGTTCCAGTATCTGCCCCCATTCCTCCTCTCTGTGCACATAGAATTCCCAAGTCAGGTAGAGTTGGTTAGTTAAAATAATTACAAGCATTTACATAGAAGGTCTCTGCTTACACTCAGTCTTTTTCTACAGCTGTTAAAGCCAAGGTACCTGCTTAGGCAAATGTTTGCATGCGAGAAGAACAGATGCACAGAAACATAGATTCACCTTCACCAAAATACTGAGTTGTGCAGCTCCCCGTTCATCTAATGGGCCCAGATTCTGACTGACCAGAGAACAAAAGCTATGACAAAGATCCAGAATTTCATTTAAGCAGTGGAAAACCTACGTGGAATAAAAAGTACAAATTAGTAGTTGAAACAGAGTTTGAACACAGAGAGAAAGCAGGTACCTGAAAAGTTGTAGTATTCATAAGAAAGATGTTCCTGATACCGTATTTTTTAGTCAGGAAGGTAGATATTAACGTAGCATTTTTGTAAGGTTTTCTATGGAAAAAGGATTTAAATGTTATGGTGCATCTCCCCTCTGCCCCTCCCACAACCTTTTGCAGACATTTCTGGGAAAACAGAAATTGGCATGAACCATCCAGATAGGCACAGAAATTGCACACTGGCTTCTCTATCCAACCAGCAGGTCATCACTGCAGCTTTGGGATTAGGAAGGCAGGATAAAGACCAACAAGAGCTATGGTTCAAGGCTTTGCTTTCACTGTTCACTAAACTTGGAATTTCTTTTGTATCAGTTGATCTGACTGTGTAATTACTATTCTGCCACCTTTATTCTACAATAACCTCATGGATGAGCACAGAGACCCTGTTTCATTGAAACTAACCTCCTTTGCAAATGTTTTTGTGAGGCTGTTTATAAAAATACTTATTTTTCTTTTTTTTTTAATTAACAAAATTAAAAATATCTTAAGTCCACTCAGGAACATCTCAACTATTTTTATTCTCTTAAGTAGAAGAGGGATTTTTTCCTAGTCTAAAGCATATCAGTATGAGTCCCTCAGGAATTCAGTTCCCAGCACTCTGCTTATTAGTACTTCTTTAATGAAATAGCCTGTGATAAAAACACAATGAAAAAATACAAGTTATTAAGGTTAACTGAACACTGAAATAAGCTTGACTTAAAATTGCCAGGAATGCAGCATTCACACACACCAACTGTAAATTAGATGATCTTAATTGAATTATCAGTTATAGTTTATACCTGCCTTACTCCTAGAATTATACTCTGCGATCTGCAGGAGATTATCACTGATCTGTTTTAAAATATATGATTTGTCATATCTGTTCAAAAAGGTGTGTTTCTTAGGGCACTTGGAGAATTGGTAGAAAAAGGTGGAAACCAGACCTACTTACAGGTTTTAGGAGGATGAAAGACTGAGCCAACAAATTACTTAAGAAATGATCGTGAGCCAATCGTATACTCTCAAAATCTCTTGTGGCGTTTATCTGCTGCAGAAGCTGTGAGAACTGAGACTCCAGTACATCCACCTGATGGATATGTGAACATACCTCATTAGTGATACAGGAATTGGGAGTGCTTGAGACCAGCCAGAAGTCTGGAATAAGAAACCTACTTTCCTTATTGCTACTTTTATGTGACAGGCTGAGGATCCCCTTCTCTCTGGCTGATGAATGGGGAATTATATACAAGAGCAGTACACAACAATTTTTGATGCCTAAGTAATATCTAAGTAGAAAGGAAAATGGTCACTTTCTTTAACTATGAAAAAAGTATATAGCTAAGGTATTTGACTGTAGTAATTTCTGAGTTTTATACTGGGAGATACTGTTAGGAATCTTAGGGCAAAGGCCGCAGTACAAAAGCTCAGCCAGATTACTGTGGAGAATTTAGAAAGTCAGGCCCCCTCTCAATTTTTTGAAAACCAAACCAACCAAACAAAAAACCCCAAAACTTAACTCAAAGTAGAGTTCACTTAAAGAGGCGAGAGAAGGAACCAGGATGGTATCTTAATGATGGTCCTTCAGAGATGACATTTCTCACAAACATTTAGTAGCACTAGAGTTACTAAAGAACCCCTCCATTTCACTGATTCACAAGTCCAAAAACTTCGTAATTGTAGCAGTAGTTTGGGAACTTGGAGGAAGCTCTACACTTGTGGAGGAAGTCCTGATTTCCTTAAGGTACAAGGAATCAGAAACCTGAGATAGGTCTTCAGTGCCCCCTCCATGCATTTCTGCCAGTTTCTGATTAACTGATACAGTTCATCTCTCTCTGTAATACTGACCTGCAGATAATACTGAAGATTGTCCACAAGGAAAGCCATGTGATCCCTCAGACGCCACTTGATGGCATCTGTTCTGTTAGATTTCAGGTGTTTGCGTTGCATCTGGAGAGCCCAGCAGTGCTGTAGCTCAGCCTGGACTCGTCGCACGCTCAGCAGGTATTTGAACACAACATTGTACCTACAATCAAAAAATACAAAGTGGTTTAAGACTAAAATCTTCCTCCACTGCAGGTAGTGGAGAAAGTAACGATGCAAGACTGGAAAAAGAAACAGGAGGTGACTGCCAATAGTTAGGGCCAATCAGGTCACAGCCCATGTGCCCCATGGCACATCTTGCAGAGTAAGATTTCTGCCTGTATTGATTACTGACCTAAAAAATACAAACTGTGTAAGGAGGGGAGCTGTCAGTGAAAACAGTTTGTTAAAGTAGCACTGTTTGTAAATCAGTGCAGATCTGTCAGCATCTTGCAGGTCTTACTGTCATTACAAGTACTTTCAATATGAGTAAGTGGAATGAGCCATTTTAAGGTTCAGGGAGCAATAGCTTTACCTTTCTCTCCATAGAGAGAAAGAAAACCACAACACATTAGTGAATGCCTCAGATCAGGGAACATACAGATGAATACAGAAAGACCATACCTAATACTTACTTCTCAAGAACAGCAGGAGTAAAAAGAATGTGCAGTGGCCATTGAACTTTGTAAGAAAGGCCCAGAGCTGCCCATCCAGATGTGGGGGCTTCACGTGGGGATAATTCCCGGGAAGGCCCTTCACGAGTCTGAGAAGTATCTAAAAACAAGTAAGGTGCTGAATTACGTTATCTTCTCAGTCAGTACAACCATGGCAAGAAAGAAAAGGGAAAGAACAGAATTAAGAAGAGTCAATGCAGTCTAGGCCATCACATAGGGCAGTAAAGGGAACAAAATTAGTATTTCTTTAACTTGACAGAAAGGTAGGTAATAGGATTTGAAAACAAGGTCATCATCTCCCCACTTAATTTACTTCTAAAAATCAAGTAGATACCTTTATGTTCCTTTCCATGATACTCAATGGTTAAGTGAAGAAGAGGCAGAAGGTTGTCATCATCTAACAGCACCTTATGAGCAGACTGCTGAAATGCAATGTTGACATCTGACAACAAGAGAACACATATCAGCACAAGATGATGCAGCTAGTGCTAATTTTGCACCCATTAATTATTTACTCTTGGTCCTAAAAGACAACACTTATGCACTATTGACACTCTTTTAATTCCAGTTTCAAATACCTGCCATTAGAAGGTTTCTGAGAGTTTGTTTTCACTCTGTGAGACATTCTAATTCACAAATTAATTCACAAACGCTGTAGTTTCAAAACTAATGACATCATGTAGAGGGTTAAGATAGAGCTCTTCTGTACTGGATATGGCTTTCCACTTTCCTGCTATACCACAGTGAGGACAGTTTGGTAAGCACATAAGCAACACTCACCATGTTCAGTTACAGCTGTAGGTGGTGTCTTTAACATATGCTGTGCAGTGTCAATGAAGGCCTGAAACAGCTCACCTCTTCCCAAAAGGTAAAAGTCTTTTATAATCTGTGGAGATAAATTTTTTGTACCTAACATACCAAAAACTGAGCAGAAATTTTAAGCATCCTAGTTGATAGCACTCATTTTTATTATTTAGACAACTGCTGTTTCAAAACACAGTTGGAGAGCTCTGAATTTCATTCACTGACCAAAAAGTCTACATTGCCTTTGCTTCAAGATGCAAGCTACAAAACCACGTACACATACCCCTCTATCTCTGTCTCTGACCAAGTTCTATCAGAGTATGCTCATTCTTGAGACTGGAAAATGAAAACAGCTTTACCTAAATGAAGAAAGCCCAGAGTGTAAGGCAGTAAAGTATTTAATAGGAAGAAAGAAGGGAAGAAAGAAGGGAAGAAACAGCTGCTTTAGCAAAAACAAACTAGCAGTTGCATTACCTTCAGCTGTCCTAGTAGATCTGATTCCTCCACCATCAGTTTCCAAAGATGCTAGTGAAGAAACAAGAATCAAACAAAACAACAGAAACTTCCCCTCAGAATTACCTCACCCATTCAGAGAGAAGAGTAGCTGCTGTCTTAAACTACTTGCAATGCATACAAAAAAAGCACCTATAAAAAATGCTATATAAAGTACAAGAGCACACTAAGAGTCCTGTGTAGCAGCTCATGTTAAAATTCTTGGTATATACCGGCAAAAAACTCTGCCTAAGAAACATGAGGACCTATGACAAAAAAAAGTGCAAATTCCTATGAAATCAGTTCTACCCCAGCTTTGTTCTTGCTTCTCTAACCTCCCCATTTTCTTAGGTTCTCCTCCCTGCCCCAAGTGAAAAAAAGATTAAAAATTGCCAAAGCATGTGCTCAGCGAGATGCCATTATGCTGAAAGCAAATGAAAAGTTCTGAAGTCATTTCAAGTGAAATAAAAAATATAAAAAAATTCCCTTCTTTCCCTCATGAAAGAGCATAGTATTTGTTAATGTCCTTTTGTCATTAGAAGTTGGGCTTACATGAAGCTCTGAGACCAATTAGAGAGCCCCCTTCTTCCAGTCCTTCACAAAACTTAAGAGCTTCTCAGCCTGCATAGTAGTTACCCTTCCTAGGATGCTCACCTCAGCAACAGTGCTCCGTATCCAGTCAACCACTGATTCAAAGTCCACCAAACTGAAGAGTGGTTGCTGCTTGAGTCGATGTAGCTCTGCTGCAAAAGTGTCCTCCTGGTTTTTTAGGATGGAGCCTGTGCAGCAATGAGAAGTTTTGGAGAGTAAAAAGGGATGCCATTTGGAGACGTGCAGACCCCTTCCAGCACAGTGGAACAGAAAGGCTGTCTAGG
The DNA here is from genome assembly GCA_013399195.1 of Dicrurus megarhynchus. Lineage (NCBI taxonomy): Eukaryota > Metazoa > Chordata > Aves > Passeriformes > Dicruridae > Dicrurus > Dicrurus megarhynchus. The sequence continues at coordinate 257,937 of VXAD01009655.1, forward strand.
CAGCACTGTCTCAGGTCTGGCAAGGACCATGGAGGCCTCAAAGTACAAGTACAAGGTATAAGATTACTATTGCAAGTACAGTTACAGTATAGACACTTGCCATGGCAGTGCTGTGCTATCAGTAAAACCCCCAAATATTTTCTACCTAAATGGTTGCTGCTAACAGTCCTTTTTCTAGGACTGAGCTAGATCTTTGAACCCACAAACTTTTCTTCCACATTAACCACTTGGTTTGGTTCTCCCCATACTCCTGCCCCTTTCAAATCTATCCTACTGCTTGAACTTGGGGACTTTTTTTTTTTAACCAACTGAGCTAGAAGACCAATTTCTTTTCCCCTTGCTTCTGCTAATGCAAGAAAACAGTCCAACTGAATTGGTCCTTTGTTCTCTGTAATATTGCTCAAGTAATTTAAGTACTTTTACATAGACATGCTCAAGGTAGAGCCACCAAAGCAGTCCTCCCGCATTGGTGTAGGAATATATTTCCCAAACCACCCACAATGTAAACTTTTCAAGCTCTCAAAGTGAACCATCAGCTAGAATCGTCTCTCCCTTGCTGTCTTTAAGGCTCCATATAATTTGTCTTTCATAGCAACTTTTGGGACCACCTTGCAAGTGAATCTCTCCTGTTTGTGAATGCAAGTTAATGCCATGACACCATTCTGTAACATATACACTCAGAGCAAGATGTGCCTTTGTCTGCAGCCTTTAGGGAGGGGGATGCAAACTGAAAAGAAAACAAGGCCTTTGCAATCGCTTTATCCAGAACAAATCACATGGTGACTTCCTGCTGGAAACTTGGAGACAATATATTAAGAAAGTGTTATTTATTCATCCTGTTCTTACACCTCTCCCTTGGAATCAATCAGAAGCAGAACACTGGGACTACTGCTCTGTCCTGGCACAACTATCCACATAGTCTGAAGAATAACAGCCAATAGTCGGTGACTGTTGAGGAATTCGTTAATGCAGCATTTTGGAAACTACATATCAGTCACTCATAACTGAGCAAAGGTTGCAAGAAGGATATTCCTTACCTTTTCTGGTCAGATTAACGTTCTGATTCTCAAACATCTGTACAGATTCTCCCACAAAGAGGATTTTCTCAGCAACCCGTACAGGAATGTATGAAGGCAGCATTTCTACTCTCAAAGAAAACTGCTTTAGAGACGGAGCTAACATGTTCTCCTCCTCAATCAAGCGCTGCCAGAGACACCAGGGAAAAGAAATCAAATGCAAAACACTGTGAGAAAGCCAGACAGAAAAGGTGTATAAAGGGGTGTGTGTGGGTGTGTGTGTGAGGGGGGCATCTAAGAACATCTGAAGTAAGCAGAAAGGTGGCAAAACTGATTTGTATCATTTAAGTAAGCCAGTAAACTTCCTTATGCTTCTGGTATGCTAGCAGATCTCCCTAGAGATACTGCTTCCATCAGAGTGGAGCAGAAGGGGAAAAGAAGCTAAACCTCTGTGGAACAGCAACAAACTGGCTGTACCAAAGGGTAATGTTACATCAGCAAAAGGAGTTTTTATTGCAAATGCATTACATCAGTCTTTTGCTGCCGTAACAATGTTAACTAGCATTACCAAAAATAATCCTCTCCTACACCCATTCCTATGTTTTAACACTCTTAGAACACTTGTGATACAGGCCAAATATGAACGCCTCCACTAGTGAGCAAATAGGATAAAGATCCAAAGGCTTGCTAGCAAAGATAAGGCAATTTTCTCAGTTCCTGTGAAAGCTGTTTTAGAACAATACAGTAAGTTATTAATTTTTTTTCTGAATGTTAATAAAGAACTCCAAGTACGGAGGCAAGATCTTCCTTCAGGAACGCAATATTGATAATTTCATCTGGCTTTCTTGTTACTGGAGAATTAGTTTCAGTGGTCCATAATCCAGAAATAATCACCCAAACAAATTTTTGAGAACGTTTGCCATCTACAAAATTCTTCTTTTCAATAGAAGAGTTCAGTACAACTTTGTATACTGACGTTAACAGGTTGGCAGTTCTTTTCCTAAGATTCTAGTGACACTTTCAGACAAGGCAATACCCAAGTATTTTATCAGTCTATCACACTAACGCTCAAGATTTCTTATTTTACTCTTTGACTGAAGAATTGCCAACACTGTTAGTCAGTAATACTGAAGAAAGAAGTTGCTTAGTCTACAATTTCCACCATGGACCTAGAAGACTCAACAATTTTAACATTCTTTCTTTACCTGATATAGTGCAATAACAGATTTTTCCACTAACTGACTTTTAAAGTTTTCCCCTGTTTTTCTCTGGGTGTAGTCTGTTTTCAGCAGAGACTGTTGGCACAGGGCACTTAATTAGTATGCAACACATAGTTTCTGTGTGGTCACAGCCAACCTGCATGCACCACACTAACTCCATAGGTGCCCATGAAATGTTTTCTCACCATAGAGTGTGAATTTAGAGTTGGACTTGCTCCACACTGTTCTCTATTCAGACACTATTCAAACGCTCATAGTATGGAAGACTACTCCATTGAGAAAGCTGCTTTGCAAAAGGGCACTCTAACGGTATAGCATCTACAGGAAGAGCTACCACATTTCACCAGTGTGCTGGCAGGTTGCTCCCTTGCTTAGCAGTCTCTTGACTCTCACATAGCACATTTTCCACCAGTTATGTCAGTAGCATTAACCCGTTAGGTAACGGTCACACAACTAATGGTTGTGCAAGAAAGGCACCTGACCCAGCTGCCCATAGAAAGTGTGCAAATCAAGTCAACAGCCAAGTTCCTCACACCCTGTCCCTTGCAATTGCTCACACTACCACCAGTGCCTATGTTAAACAGATCACAGTGTTGACCATAAGGAATGAGAAACCAGTCACTCAAGAGCAGTGGGCATGCAGCAGCTCCCATTACTTGACATCAGCGTCTACACAGATTCCATCCATAGGGCTTTCTGCCCTGGGGTTATCCAACCGGGCCAAACAGTCTCTGTCCCTTATGCCTAGCAGCAACCTATTACAATATTATCTTGATTTACCATCCTAGCAGGTTTCAATCTGTGTCTAGTGTAGCATAGCTCGCACTGAAGCAGAATACAATATTCTTCTTCTTTGGTTCCCTAAGACCAAAGATGCCAAGTTATGACTTGTAGATCTTACCAGGTCCTGAAGTTCTCGTAGCTGTTTTCCTGTAAGTCCCCCAATTCCTAAGTCATCGTCATCTTCTTCAGGTTGGCTAGGGACATTTCCAGAAGAGGGGCCCTGTTTGATAAAGAACTCTTCATGTTGGTCTAGTAGCAATCCATGCAGCATCCAGGCAGAGAGCTGCTTATACATGACTCCATGACACACAGCCAGAATCCTGAGGTCAAGAGAAACAGTCAGTCAGGCCTTTGCACACAGTAATCAAAACCTCATTGTATGTCATTGTATGAAGGTCCAGTTAGTCAGCCAGGCAGTATGGCTAATGTGGTATTTTATATCTTTTTTTTTTTTTTTAACAGAGAAAGGTGGACAAAACTAAAAGGTGCAAAACTAAACTAACATATGCTCTGAATATGTGGCTTCTCCACAGAAATCTGCTAGTAGACCAGAGGTATAAGTCTGCAGTGGCTGCTGTTTCTGCTTAAATGACATTTTAAGTAGTCTGACTTTCTCCACAAGGACATACAAACATCACAACACTCACAGTCACATTTATCATTTTGAAGGATCAAAAATCAGTAACAGGTCTACCATATGCAAAACAATTCACATAGACTTCAAAAGAAGAAAAAAAATCTGGGTCTGAAGCTTTCTGAGCCCTTAATCCAAAGTATGAAGAAAGCCTTCATTCCCACCACAAGCCTGCTTTAGATAAATAATGGGGATTGTGACGGTTTTCCCTGCATGGTACTCCTACTTTCATACCATGCAAGGCTGTTTCACATGTACTGTTTCAACAAGTAAGAAACACTTTGACACTAACTCCAGAAGAACGAAGTAATAGTTTTATTGCATCTACATACTTCTCAAGAGCACTGCGAACAGGAGGCAACCCCCCACAGCTGTGTTTGTGGACTGTCTCCAATATCTGGCATCCATGAATCTGCAGAAAGAAAACGTTAGACTAAGTCTGTTATTTGGATCTGTACTGATCTTTTTATACATTTAAACACTACACTTTCAGCTCACAAGAAAATGCCTTAACAAGCTGAACAAGTCTTACAGAAAGAGAGATGTAACATGCTCTGTGTAGTGATGAAAAACGCCTTCTATGTGTGGCTCTACACCCAAGCTGCTCTCAATACTTTCCCTTAAAAAAATGTAAGCATCTCTGGATTCTGAAAACATTAGCCTCTGCCTTTTTTATTTCAGGCAACAGTCAGAGAAAATATACTCAGAAAAAAAAAAAATTCCAACCACCAGCATCCTGTCCTATAATATTCAAGTCATCAAAGATTATGGTATAAGGGAAAAAGTCAAATCCAGTGTAAATGAATTTGTAAAATAGTCTCAGTACTTACAGCAGAACTAGTAATAGGGCATCCATTACTGAAACTACATTCTTTTCTAGTATTAGAAGTCTGGGATGGGGGAAGAAATAACTGTATCAGTTAAAGAGGAAACCTGTTAAGAGAAACTTGCTGCAATTTTACTGTACCTTCTGAGTTTTGATCTGTTCCACCATGACCATCACAGAGGGGAAGAGTAACTGAAACTGCAAAACAAGAAGTGAAATATTGATTCAGGTTGTTATGTAAGGAAGAGAGAAAAAAACTATACTTGAGTAACTGTGGATAGCAGCTGAACACAATAATTTAATAAAACTATTCATCTATCTTTCCCCACAAATTAGAAACGTGACATGCCAGTCTCTAGGAAGTATGTTCTCCCTCCACTGGACCAAGATGCACGAAGCTGCTATATTCCAGCAGTAGTTCAGGCTAAACACAGGCAGTGAGGAATGTGTAAGGGTCAAGGTGGAAGACCTTAGCTTTGTGCTGAAGTGCAGGTGACCCTCTGAGCATGATTAAGGGACTACAGATGTAGAGGCATCACACAGAAATGGCATGACATGATGGAGTAAGCCTCGTTTATCCCACCCACTCAATGAGTGATAAGAGCAACCAAAGAACACTACCTGTTTATTAATATGACATACCTGGTCCAAGGAGTAATTAACATGTGAGATGGAAAGATGTGGGTCAGCCAGAAACTATAAAGATAAAGCAATTAATGAAGATTAATTATCACAACCACTGGATGGTAACACTACCCAAGATATGTCAGCTACTAGTTTAGCAGAGATTAATCAAAACCTCTAAAACTGAAAACAGAAGCCAAAATAGTCTGAGACAGCAGTGGGCTCTGACACAGATGGAGCACTTATTGAACTGAAGGAAGAGGGGACAACACTTATTAGGATGAAAAGTAATTTACAATGGCATCTCACAGGAATAATTTTGAAGGCATCCCTAACGTGGAAAGGAAAATACCTTGTTTCATCTTAGAAACTACTACTAGCATGTCTATTGCAGAAATGACAAGTTTCCACAATCTGTCAGCAGCACTACAGCCTCTTGTTCTGTATTTTTCTCTTTTACCTCTTGTTCTAGGTCAAGCAGTGCCTGTCGATAAGGCTGTAGCACTGAATCAAGACCTGTGCAGAAGGCTCTCAAATAAATGCCATGTAATCCACTCTGGTTTTGCTGAGATGGATGGTGATCCTGAAACCAAACAATAAAATCTGCATCAGCATCCTAGTGCAAGTCTGAAGAGCAACCTAATATCTATGTAGTGTCACAGCAGTAGTCACTGCTCCAAACATGTTGAAATGCACCTTAGCTCACCATAAAGTGATCAGAAAAACAAATACAACCCTGTCATAAGGAGAGTTACCTGAGCAGATTTATATTTAGCTCTTTTGTGGACCTATGGAAGTGCTGGGAGCCACTGGTACCAGTGCTTCTTTTCCCTTAAGCATGCCTCTTGGATCTCAAGGGTCTTCACAAATCTTGAGAAGGACTACAACATAGTCACGAGCATCCCGCTCAGTTCACAAACTCTGGCCAGTCTGCTGTGGTCAGAAATTATTACAAGACTTCCCCAAGAACAAGATTTTACATTTGGTTCATCTTTCACTGCTCTCTACCCTTCCTTACATGCATCGCAGAGAGCTTTCTGGAGCTCTGCTCGGTGCTAGCGCGGGTACGGGCCGCGGGACACTCCTGTGTCCTGGGCAGCTTTGGCCTTACAGGCACCTGCCACGCTCTTCCCGGGAAATAACCACGGCCCGGCGGCCCCACCTGCTGCTGTACGTGTCCCGTGTACTGCTCCACGAATTCGGCGAAGCGGATGTAGTCGGTGCCGAGGCGGCAGAGCCGGTTCAGGACGCTGGTCTCGCTGGGGTGCAGAAACGGCAGCTCCTGAGACACCTGGAGCGGGAAACAGCGATGACGGACGGAAGGACGGGCGGGCCGCGCGGGGCGGGGGCCAGGCGGGGCGGGGGCCGGGTGGGCTTCGGCCGGGACCGTGCCACACCTGGAGGCCGNCCGCGGGGGCGGGCAGGCCGGAAGAGGCAGCGGGAGCGGCCTCGCGGAGCGCGGCGTGAGGGGCCCTCTGGACCCCGCCCGCGTCCCAAGCGCTCCAGAGGCGCTTTGGCTTTGGCTCGCTGCAGGAGGAGCACCGTGCAGGAACGTGGGTGGCTGTGATGGCAGGTGCCGGTTCGGGAGGTCCCATGCAGGACAACAGCAAATGCGCAGCCTTCTAGGAAGACTTGGTTTTGATGTGCCTCACTAGGCTTCTTTATCGGTTTCTCATGTTATCTGTCAGTGTTTTATCAGTGCCAGTGTTACCTTTCTCCATTTACTATGTATTGCTTTCCTTCACTTCCTGTCGTAGTAGTCCGGGTAGTCTTTTAATCAAAACTGTCTAGTTTGAAAACGGTGAAGTTATTTAATAAAGTGGTTTTTAGCAGCTCTTTTTCATCCCCGCCCCATTTTTGGCAGTGTTTTTCTCTATGTGCATTTTTACTCTTCTTCATTTAGAAGAAATTAGTATTTAGTGTTAAGGATCATCTAATCCATATTTGGTTCAGCTTGCCACAATAAAGTATGAAATGCAGGAAGAATATGGGCATGTACTATCTATAGCTATACAGCTTTATGTGTAATTTGGGAGCCCCAACATTATTATCAGGTGTGAGTGTAATAAAACGATCCTCTTTCTATTGACAAAACTTCTAGCGTCATAATAAAGACTGAGGAGTTTAGCATCCTTGACATAAATATCACAGTATACAATTGGTCTGGAAACCACTGCAAAAGAACAGATAACAGTAGTTTATTTAAAGGATTTTGGTGCTCATTTTCTCTAGGAAGCCTAGTGATTAGTCAAATTAAGTCAATTAAGTCAAACTTATTTTTACAGAATTGATTGCTCAAATTTTGAAACTAGAGAAAAATAGGTATCTCTATATTAATTGCAAGGCCATCTGACTAGTGCCCATTCACCATTAAGGGGAAAAAAAAATACAAGAAACAGGAAAGGCAATAAATTAGACACATCAATACACAAATCCTAACAAAAAAAACATTTCACAGAGTCAATAACAAACACCAGAAATCTTAAATCAGGGGAGCTGTTATAGGTACCATTGAATACAACCTTGAAGAGGTTCAGCTAGGTTCTTTGATGATATGCAGTAATAGTGTTTTATTTTTCTTACCAGAATGAGATTTTTTTTTGAGGGAGGATTGTGGCACTGTGCAAAAAATGTTATGAGATTTTTAGGGGAACAAAATGAGTTCTGTACTCCACAGTCTACATATAAACATATTTTAAATGCCTTCTCATTGCATAGCTTCCAAGTGGCCACATGTGAAGTAATGCAAATATTATTAATTAGAACAATAACTGCATTATAAAACCTTTTGTTTTGTAATTTATGTCTGGCATTCCCCAATGTAGTTATTTCTGTAACCATTGAATTATGTCTTCCTTTCCTACAGACTCTTTAAAAATCACAGAATTAATTAGGTTCTCTAAGATTGTTGAGTCCAACTGATGACCAAATACCACCCTGTCAACTAGACCAAAGCACTGAGTGCCATGTCCAGTCTTTCCTTAAACACTTCCAGGGATGATGTCTCCACCACGTTCCTGGGCAGCCCATTCCAGTATCTAATCACCTTTCCTGTGAAGAAATTCTTCCTAATGTCCAACCTAAACCTGCCCTGGCACATCTTAAGACCATGTCTTCTTGTCCTATTGCATGTTGCCTATGTATGTATAGTAAGTAAATGTACTTTTTGATGGGCTCATGGAATCATTGTGTTTGGAAGTGACCTCTGGAAGTCTCTAGTCCAACCTTGTTTCCTCAATGCCGAGTGAATTCGAGCGGGTTTGTCCAGGACTAAGCCTAGTTAAGTTTGAAGTATCTCCAAGGGCAGAGACTCCACAACTTCTCCAGGTAACTTGTTCTAGTGTTTGATCACCTTCAGAATATAAATATTTATTTTGTTGAAGTGGGACTTTTATGTTTTTCAGTCCATTGCCCACTGCTTCTTGTCATGTTCTCTCATGCTCTCCTCATATGTCAGATGCTCCAAGCCCTTAATCAGTTCTACTGTACTTATTCCATTATGTCCATGTCTTCCTTGTGCTGGGGAAGCTGAAACTGAATCCACTGTTGGGAAGATGGGAATGATCGACTCCCTTACCTGCTGGTGATGCTTTTCCTAACAGAGACTACTGGTCTTCCAAATTACTTAATTTGTGCTTAGGTAGTAAATTTATACCCTGGCAGTGAAATTCATGGGACTAATTAAAATGGACACGTGGTGGCTGTCATCATCAGTGCTCTGACCCTTGAACAAGAAATAGGCAAAGCAACGGTAATATGTACTGAGGGGAAGGAAACTTTCAGGGCATGGTTCTCCCGTGGCAGTGCTGCTGGATGTTGCTATTGTTTTGGGGCACCCTGCTTCAGCTTATGGCTGACATTTCAGGTGAGTTACCATGGTTTGGTCAACAGAGCTATTTAGATGGAACGGCACAGCTGCATCCAGTAAGGCCACGTTTTGCTACTGTGAATGGCAATGCAGCTGAGGAACCTGGCAGGACAAGAGGGCCTAGGCAAGCCTGGCCCAGCAGCACGTGGGAGGCAGCCGGGCTGTGGAGGCTGAGCTGATGAGGCTGCACTGTACACAGCGGGGCTGGCATGGCTGGGCTGGGAGGCTAAGATGTGGGTCATGAGTAGGTTGACCTGGGCTGTGTCCCGCATAATATGCTGGCAGAGTTTAGGTCAGAGCTTAGCTGGGTGTTACGATTGAGGTGAACAGGAAGGTTCAGGCCAGGGCGCTGGCCCTGTGAGAGGGACCCCGGGGAGAGACAAGGCGGCCAAGCCGGGGACGGGCCGAGCTAGGCTGGGGGCTGAGTCCGGCCGGAGAGGGGCTGCGCAACTCGTCACTTCTCTTCAGCGGCGGCTGAAGGTGGCGGGGGTGGCAAGGGTGGGGAAAGGGAGAGAGAGCGCGGAGGAGCGGCTCCGCCCCCGCCACACCCGGTGCGGCAGGAAGAGGAACAGCCGCGCCCAGCTCCCGCCAGCCCCGGCCCAGTGCAGCGCCATGGCGGCGGAGGACGTGGACGGGCTGGCCGTGTCCCGGCCCCACTATGGCTGTGAGTACCGGAGCGCCCGGGGTCCGGGAATCCGCGTGGCCGCCAAGCGACGCCCAGCCCGAGCTGTCCGTGCCTTCCAGGGTCCAGCGCTGAGAGGAGAGGCTGGGCTGCCGCAGGCTTGGGGGGAGCCGCGGGGTCCGGGCTCCGGGACTGCCCCGCGGGCGCGGTGCGCCTCGCCGGCCCCGGGGAGCCGCGCTTCCCGCGGGGTGGCCGCCGTGCCGCGCAGGAACTCGTCGAAGCTCGACGGCCCTCCTGAGTGCTGGAGATGAGCGCTGGGAGAAGGCGGTGGACGGGCAGAGACGGGGCGTCCCGCGGCTGTGCCGCCGTCGTCTGCCGCGGGCGCGCCCCGCGCCTCGCCCAAGATGTCCGCCGCGGGCGGGGCGGGGGCGGCCCTGCCTTCCGCCTTCCCGCCGATTTTGGCGACCACACCCGATTTGCCGGGCGAAACACCGCTCCCATCGGGCACCTTCACCGCCCTGTCGTAGGCTTGCTGTGGAGAGGGCGGCTTTGGGTCTTGGCGTCCGACGCGCGGGCTCGCCTGTGCTACTATACCGCGTCAAAAATGATCAGCGGCGGAGGAGAACGTGGTGCTGTGAAGGGGCGATGTTATCAGCGGCAGTCGGTCCGACCTGGCCTTTAACACTTGCAGGGATGGGGTCGCCACAGCTTCTCTGGGCAACCCGTGCCAATGCCTCACTATCTTCTTGGTTCAAGAATTTCTCCCTATCATCTGATCTAAATCTCTCCACTTCTAGTTTAAAACTGTTCCCCCTTGTCCCATCAGTATCTCCCTCTGCTTTTTATAAGCCCCCTTTTAAGTACTGAAAGGCCACAATGAAGTATCCCTGGAGCCTTCACTTCTCCAGGCTGAACAACCTTGGCTGTCTCAGCCTGCCTTTGTGGGAGAGGTATTCCAGCCCCCGGGGCATCTTTATTGCCCTCCTCTGGACCTGCTCTAACAGGTTTTGTGCCGGGGACGCCAGACCTGGATGCAGTGTTCCTGCTGGGGTCTCAAAAGCACACAGTAGGTTGTTGTTGAAGGCATTTTAGGTATAAGCTAACCTTTGATTAAAACGGTATGAGACATTTCCTATTTGTCAGATTGATCCACAAAACCTAAAAAAGCTGTGGGTTTTTCTTTTTTTGATATGAGATGTATTTAGCTGAAAGTATGGGAAAAGAAGACTTTTTCTCTGAGGCTTTAAATACACAGAATCTGGAAGATTTAGGCATATTACCCCTATGTAGGCCTTCAGCTTGATCTGAAGATGACATGCAGGTTGTGAATCTGAATGATTCCCTTCTAGATAAGGAGTGTGAGTAGCGTTTCCACCTTGTTTTAGAGGTGGACTATAAAGATACAGAAGGGATTATATAATGTGAATATGTATTTGTGTAGTTTCTTAATCTTTTGCTATCAAAATCAGAGGATAAATGAGGGGACAAGTGGTCACTGATGTGCTTTTGAGGAAGACAAAGGCAAAGCTAGAAGAAAATAAAAAAATAAAGGATTGTTTCTAAAAAATTGTAAGAGGGATGCAGTCAAATTGAGAAATCAGGAAGAAGGAAGCTGGCAAATATATGTGACATGGATGAGGAAACAGGGCATCTTCTGTTGCTAGTAAAGAACAAGTCACCAGATCCGTGATTTTCTGAATAAAAAAAACAACTGTGATGAGTTTCTTTGGGAGAGGTTGGATCTGATTTTTGATGTCCCTGTTTGGTTATATTCGATCTTCAACCATCTGAGGACCGTGTTTTGTTTATTTTCAGCTGTCTTGGATAATGAGAGATTAACAGCAGAGGAAATGGATGAAAGGCGACGCCAGAATGTAGCCTATGAATACCTTTGTCATCTGGAGGAAGCAAAGAGGTGAGAATAAGTGATTTTGAAACTTCTGGTGCTTTAAAAGAAGATATGACATTTGGTATGGGGAATAATTTGGATACGCCTTACCTCTTGTCTCAGTTTCTTAGTGGCTATATAGTTTCACTAGAAAAAGCAACCAACCAAAAAAACAAAGGAACTCCCTTCCTCGCCAAAACAACCTACACGTATCTAATGTTCTCAAAGGCTTTGTGGCAAGGACTCTGTAGCTGTAGTGCTCTGGTATTCCTAGCACTGGATGGGTTCTCCCTGTTGTCTGACTTGTATATGTCTGGTGCAATATCGCCTCCCGGCTTAGCAGTGCATGTGAAAAACAGTTATTCCCTTCCTCTTAACTGAAACCTTTTACAAATTTAAATATCCCTTGCACTTATCTTCTCTTAGACTGAGAACTCAATTCTTGCATATTTCTTCATGCCTCCATCTATTTAGTAGATCTGTAGTACTCTTCTCTGGGTTGTCCTGACTTCTCTCCAGGCACTCAGTGTCTTTCTGGAAGTCCACTGCCAAAACAGAGAAAGCTTTTCCAACAGGGTGTTAGTGTGCCTACTTGTAAAAAGCGCAAGGATTATTTTCTATACCCCAATAAATTCGATAGTTTCATGCATTATGGCATGGTATCTGCTTTTTCATGATGTTATGATATAGTAGAGTTTTTCTGAGTTGTCACCTTGAAGTTGTGCTGCTGAAATTTGTTTCTCAACTTGTGTTTACATGGTTACATTTCCCGAGTGTGTTACCTTTCACTTGATCCTGCTGAATTAGATTTTCCTGGTTTTTGTTTGAAATATGGAAATAACTTTTATCTTATTCTTGTCTTCCAGCATGTGTGTAGCTTTTGTGTTATCTACATGTTTAATAAGCATATAAACATACCATATATCTTCATTCAGACAATTAATTGAAAGTATGAGCAGAACACAGTAGATGCTGTATATCTGCTGTTGAAGGAAAAAGGACTGGTATTAAAAATGAATGCATGAAGTCTTACTTTTGCTTTTTTTAAAACTATTTTGCAAACATTAAATCCTATATGCTGTACACAAAGCATAGGAATGAGACATATATAAACACATGTTCGACGTAGCCAAGAGCGTGTTTTGTCATGGCTCACTAAACACTTAAGTCTCTCTTTGTCCTTCAGAAGATGATATGGGTTAAGAGCCAGAAAATTTTCCCTGGCTGGGTGATGAATTTTGTATAAATCTGGGTAATTCTTCCTTAGCAAGACAGACATGTTCAGCTGTAGTGACTTTACTGAGAAAAAAGTACTGAGTTTGTGCAAGTTCACCACTGGCAGAATATAAAGGGTTTAATTCCAGGACTTTAATTTTATCAAGAATGTATACTATATTTTTGCAGAGGCGGGGAGCACTCAGTTTATGCTGTAGTCCTTTAGGTGCTTTATAAGGATGATCACTACTATAAGTTCACAGAGACTGCTTAGTTATTAGTAGATAATAATTTTCCTTCCATACGGACTTGAATGAAGTTTGAAGTAGTAAGATCTGACTGTGTTTCAAAATAACTCTTTCCCTTTGAATCCAAAGTCTTTAACAGCAAATGCTGGGCAAACAGGAAGAGATGAGTTGCACTGTAGTAACTGTCCAAGCTTGATGGAGCCCCAGATCCTTCACTTGTGGACTCTTCCTGTCATCAGCTTTGGAGTAAATGCTTGAGGAGGTGCTGATTCTCTCTTGAATTCCATACCTAGATTTGCAAAAAAAAAACCTCAGGCAAAAATACGTTCCACAGTAGCAGCTTTAGTATTTTCATTAAGCTCTTGCTTAATCATGGGGACTTACTCTTTAAATAAATCAGCTTTGACTCTGAAGTTCTTAGTGATCTTGTCTCTTCTTCTGAGTGTTGTCTTAATATTGATGAGGTTGAGCAGCTGGGCATTTGATTTTTGCCACACCTTGTCAGAAAAAAGGAAGTTTTCACTCTTGTCTCAGGGTGAGCCTTGAGATGTTTCAAGTAATGCCCAGTGGTTGCCAGTATGTTTTGTAAAGAATGAAGCAACAGCTGTGTTGCTCAAAATGCAAGTAGTGGTGTACAGCCTTCCTTGTATCCACCTGGGCAGTTGGAGCACTTATTTTTCAAGTGGAAGGTCTGCTTGGAGAGCCTCAACCCTTATCCAGTCCATAACCCATGTTTGCTTAGTGGCTTACATGCTATTCCTGTGTATGTGAGTGGGAGTCCTGATTCCTATGGTTAAGGCCGTAACACTTAACATAAGAGTTAAAGATTAAATGACCAGGAGGGGAGCAGACTTCTTAGTTTAATAATTAAGGTATATAAGGGAGAGCAAAGGCTTGAGTTTCTTGTTTGCTTCCAGGAATTTTTTTTCCTTAGTGAGCAGTTATTTTGTAAATTGCCCTTTGAGTTTTATTTATTACTACTGGTGCAGTCTAGAAGAGGGCTCTTGGCTGCATTGTTGGTAAGGAGTTTATTTAACAGGAACAATTGAACAAGAGCTATAAGAGATCAGTGTGTTTGAAATTAATGCCCTTGGTCTGAGATTTTCTATATTTGACGTCTTTGCCAGTAGTGTAACTGAGGTGTAGCATCTGAATTAGATACTGTGGTATTTTGCTTGTGCTATTGATTACAGCCCGTCTGAGCTGTGGGAGGGCTAATAATCTTTCTTCACAGTGAGAGAATGTCAGATTGGAAGTTATATCTCTAAGGAGAAGAGGAGGACCTAAGAGCAGAGGAAGGTAGCTGGTGCACCCCATGTCACACTCAGAAGTTGAAAAGGTGAACGTTATAAAGTTGATGGTAGCCGAGGCAGGGTGGGACGCAGCTGAAGAGCAACACTAAGTGACTCCCCATCTCTTTCCCGTAATCATGTTATATTATTACAGTATAATATTGCATTCAAACACTGTAGTTTATATTAATTTTTTTTCTACAACATAAAGGCACCTAAAATCATGTGATTAGCAACATGCTGATTTGTATTGCATCAGTATTGTTAGAGGCTTGGTATCCCTTTAACCGAGCAACAGATATGGAATCTAGAAGCAAAGTGGGTTTTTTTAAAATGTTAGAAGGTAAGATGAAAATTGGCTAGCACCTAATTTTGTCCTGAAATAAAAAATTTAGAAAAGTTTGATTTCTGAACTGTCTGGTGTGACAGCCCATGTGCAGTAACTTTGAGTATTTCTATACTCAATTTATGGCAATTTATAGCTGTTTGCAGGACCTGTCTACTAATGAGCATACATCAGAAACATTATCAGAGGAATAATTTGTACTTATTTAATGGTATTCCAGCATGTTGTTTGGTTGGGTTTATGCACTGTCACTGTTCTATTGTTATTTAGTAGGTTTTTTTTTTCAGTTAATAATGTGCAACAGTCTTGTGAAACAGGAATTAATTCTTGCTAGTTGGAGAAAGGGAGGTAGAGTGTAACTAAGTTGCTCAAGATTGTGAAAGACTGAAATGAAATTTGGAGTTAAAATGAAGATTGTGAATAGAGGGATTCCTCTACTATGTGTGGGCCAGATGCCTCATTCTTGAATAAGAATGGCTTTACTAATAAGTGTTGTTTAATACTTCAAGTTTTCTTTTTTGTGTTCTCTTTTTTGTTGTTTGTTTGGATTGCTTTGCTTTTTTTATTTTCCTCTCTCCAAATCACAGTAGTCTAATAGAAAAACTGTGCCAGTGCAGATAAAACTGTAAGAGTATACTCTGTTCTCTTGGCAGCTCATGCTCACAGAAGGGTAAGGGTATATTTATCTCAAATAGAAGCAGCCCGAGAGACCTAATTTTTGTGGTCCTCATCTAGAAGTCAGGATGTTTTACTATAATATTCTTCATCGGTGTTTCCACTTGTAGATAGGGTCAGGTACTGGTTTTGGGTTAGTTGTTTGTATTGGTTTTTCGTATGTGTTGTTTTGTGGTGGGTTTTTTTGTTTTCTGCTTCTGTCAGATACAATGCAAGTCCCATGTTAGATTGTAATCCAGGAGTATTCATAGATAATATTTTATTATCACTAGGTGTAAGTTGAAGTAACTTTTACTTAACTCTTACCACTTTATTTAGGTTTTTATCAGCTCCTGTTTGGACTTGAGATAGTTCTCTACAGATCCTGTACTGTTTCGTTGATGACCTCATGCAGTTGGCAGGGAGTGGCTGTCTGGACTGGAAGTGTCTTGGAATGCACATTCAGAACTGTATTTTTCTGAAAAGTGGGTGGAGAGAGGTACAAAAAGGAAAGTGGTGGAGTACCACCATCTCACTTTGGATACTTTTTTTATGACTCACTGGAAATAGTAATTGAAAGGCAGGCCAGGAGGAAAGAAACAACCGTTTGTTCAGAGACCTGGATTTTTCTTTTTGGACGGTGCTTTCTGAAGGAATTCTGTGTGTAATGCAAGGAGAGAGCAACCCAAAATAACCAAAGCAAATAGATGTCACTAACAGTTCTTGGCTATCACGTACTGTGCTTCTCAATAACCCTTATTTACAAGAAATCAGGTTGGTCTTGAGGTGTGCTAACTTCAGTGATGTTGTAGCTTCCAAGCATTTAGGCCTATTTAGTTTCTAATGCTACGTGATCGAGGCAATTAGCTTGAAAAATATTTCTGTGTATTTGGTAATTAAGTTCCCCTTGACCATGGGCTTGGTACTCATCTGAGAGCTCTCCAGGACAAATGAAAAATCTTTTTGGCAAACATGGCAAATGCAGTAGTATCCTCATCAGCAAGAGCAGCTAAGGGAATTTTAACAGGTTGTCAGCGGTATTTGCAAGGGAGCGAAGAGGAACCTCATATTTACTTTTAAGGAGGCGGGGAGTGGTGGAGGGAAAGATTTAAATGCCCAAGTATCAGTATCCTCTTTGGTTCAGCTGCATGTTGCCAGGAAGAGTACATCAATCACTGGGAAAAATCTGGCTTATGTTACTCATTAATTTTTTGCTCTTTGGTATCTTTGAACTGAACATTTCTGTGTGGGTAATGAGAATGTTCTGGGACCTTTTAGCAGTAGGCAGTACTTGTTTTCCTGGCTCTCCATCTGAGAGACTGTGTCTCTTCCTGTACAAACCTTACTGAAAAACATTTAAATATCCACCTACTTTTCTAGAGGAGAACACTCCTGATGTGATAAATTTATTTTACTTTGCTGTTGTTACATCTTTGAGAGATCTTTCATCTTCCGAGGTGATTCCTTGATTTGTTTAGAGTTGGTAGAATGCGTTAAAAGAAGTTTTTGTTGTTGTTTTTTTTCCCGTGGCTGCCTAATGCCCTTGTTCAGGTGAACTGGATGAAGAGCTGAGGCTGTCTTCCAAGTTTTCTCTTCTTAACCATCTGTGAGAATGCCTGCCAAGTCTACATTTGTAACTGCACTAAAAATAGTTGAGATTGCCTCTACATATGAATGATCTGCTGGAGTATGAGAATCCTCATCTTTCAATACAATTAATAGTATGGTTAGTCCAAAAATTGCCATACCTGTGGTGTTGGCAGTAACGAGCAGTGAAAAATCGTTTAAGCCATAGTTTTGTACATTCTTTCAGATGGCTTATGCGGGCACTGTTGGGGGAGGGGAAAAAAAAAGGTGCTGCCCTTTTGCTCTCACCACTTTTTCCTGTGCTGGCCTCCTGCAGTGGCCATGCATCTTTTCCTCGGTACACCTGTGGGAAATTGCACTAGAAGGGCTAAATGATCATGAACAGAAGCATCTAGGTGTGAAGGCACCACATGAAACAGTTGGAATGACTTGTCTCTAGATATGCCTGAATTAGCTGCTAGTCATCCAGATCCCAGCATGTTTGCATTTGGTTTCACTAGACCCCCTTTGGAGGCAGAGCACAGTGAACAAATGCTGGTGAATCATGGAGATGGTAGCGGACAGAGAGAGTCATTGCTGTTTACAATCAAAGGGTATGAAAAGGCTTATCCTTAT
The DNA here is from genome assembly GCA_013399195.1 of Dicrurus megarhynchus. NCBI lineage: Eukaryota > Metazoa > Chordata > Aves > Passeriformes > Dicruridae > Dicrurus > Dicrurus megarhynchus. The sequence continues at coordinate 275,375 of VXAD01009655.1, forward strand.
CTGTAACGTGTAAATTCTGCGTGTGGTTGCCAGCTGAGAAAGTGCCCAGGAGATGTGAGGAGAACTTGATGACTGGTCGCCCACCATGTCAGGGCAACGGGTGTAATGGCCCACTCCTGGGTGGACAGCTTGAACATCCTTTTCCTGCTTGATTGATTGCACGACAGACTTCTTGGGCACCAGTTACTTTCTGATACTTGTGAGTGTAAGGTCGAGTGAAACCTTTGGGTGGGTGTTTCAGCTTTTATGTCCAAATGCAAATCAGCTTCCCCCTTTGACAAGATCTGGCAGATTTTGCTATGGTGTTGGTACACGAGTGTAACTACATTTCCTGACTGTCTACCACATACAGGTTCAATAGATATTGGCTTTAGACCAAGGTTGAAGGCAAGAGCTTTTTCTTTTCTGGGGCAAGTGACAAAGATTTAAATTTCTATTTCAGCTTCTTAGATTTTTTCAAAACTATCTGAGTTGAAAGTGAAATTAAGAATGAAGCTTTTGGTAGAGAAATAGAGGCTTATAGACCAAAGAGCAGTTAAAATGTGTTTTAGTAAACACATCTTGCTCAATAGAATAATTCAAATTACAATCCTGATAGTGTTATGGTAATTACTGGTGTAATTTTAATGGTTGTAAAGATACCTGACAATGTGTCATACTGATATGAACAAAGTTGTGAGTGTTAACAGGGGTGATTTCAGATTTACCTGCTTTGGAAGACTTAAAGCCAGTGATCTTGAACATTGTATCTCTTGATGATGATCATGTTTCCCAGGATGTTGATTGTTACACTACTGTGAAAGCATTCCTGTGCTCCTCTTCCCCCCACCCTTCCCTGGGATGTGATTATGATCTTTGAAGAGTGGAATTCTAAATAAGTATTGTTGGTACCTTCCTTTAGATTGGACACCTGCTGTCTGGAATGTGCTGGTATCCCTTAGTCTTCTTTTGTGAGCCTTGTTTCTGCAGGATGAGTTCTCAGGCAAAAGATGATAATGCTTGAAATTGTGTAAGTGCCAGGTGCTAGACAAGATGGGCCAAAAACATTGATGTGTTATGCAAATATGGACCCTGAGGGTGAGCAAATCCATTGGGGAGTTAGGGAAAGGGAGACAGTTATTCTTTCTTGAGATTTTGTTGTTCTGAGTGGAACGCTTGGTATTCTGAAAGTCATTGCGTGACATAATTTGTCATTTTTGTAGTAGGAATTATATGGCAGGCTAGCATTGTTCACTGTCTCATTTCTGGCTTCTGACTGGTGGTTATACTGTGATCACTGAAACTTCGTTTGGAAGAGAGTTCTGACCTCTTGTGTGTTTTCTGCCATCTGCAAGATTCTTGCCAAATTTTCCTGCTACAGCAGCCACTTGAATAAGATGCTATCACAAACTATTACTTATGGAGGTTTATATTATTTACTGTATGTCAGAAGTCCTGTGAAAACTGTGAAACTACTTTCCACCTAAATCAATGTAGTTTTCAAAACAGGGACAGGCTGATCATGTTACTGGTCCTCCTTGTTCAAAATGTAGTTGTCCTGGAATTGTGAAACCAGCTAATTAACTACCAACAACTGAAGCATGTGAATATTTTTGGGTCTTTACTGCTGCAGGTTTTTATACTGACTTTGACAGATCAAGAGCAAATTTTCCATTTATTTTCTTGTGAGCAAAACTATTATTATATGTTTCGGTTTGGTTTTTTGTTTGGTTGTTGTTTGGGTTTTTTTGGTTGGTTGGTTTGAGCCCAGACTGGACAACTTTAGGAACTTTTGCATCAGCACTGTGATATTTGACAGAGTTAGGCCACAAAGGTATCCAGTGTTGATTTTCTTGATGCTCTAGGCACTTTAAAAGTGCACAAAAATGATCTCATTTCAAGAATTTGTAACCACAGTGTGAGCATGCATATGGAAATCACCTGTTGAAGATGTGTTTGAAGAATGTAATTTTGGGCAAACAGCCTGCCTATTTCGTGGCTGTGAGAAGGAGATATTTAAAGCAATCTAACTCTGTTGGTAAAGCACAGGTTTAGACAGGCTCGTTTTTCTGATTAAAAGACGCTGGTATGGTATACAGTGTTACAAAGACTGGAGACTAACAGTCCTGTGCACCTGGAAAGAGTGTTAAACTCTGCCACTCCAGACCTCAGTCAGGAGGAAACAGAGCATATGCTTCTTGAAGGAGACAGCAGCCTTCTGAAATGTAGTTGGTAGGGGAATGCTAGAAGCAAGGAAGGAGTGCTGTGGCACTGACGTGCTTGCAAAGAGAAGACTTGCGTGATTCTGTCTGATGATCAAGAGCTCTGTGGCCAGTGCTCTTAAGCTAGTGGCTCAGAAGTTTACATGGAGGTTCTGTTTGCAGCTTTCGTGCTAATGGAACTGGTGAGGTATGCAGTAAGCAGAATGTGATGTGGTCCTGTGGACAACTGAGCTTCAACCAACAGTGTTGGTACCAGACCCTGATACAAATTGTACCAGTTATTCTTCAGCTGATGTATCAAGATTACATACTTTATCTTCTTAGAGTTCTTATTTGCTAGAAGTGCTGTAACGTCGCTCTTGAGGTCTGCACAGTGCAAGTGACCACGAGGTGCAGACTCAGATGGTGTGTTGGGCCGATGTGTCATCTCGGAGTTGAAATGTCACTGGCTAAGTCTGTGTAAAAAAGGAAAGGCCATTGTTTTGGAACTGTTGGACAATTGAAGGCTAGAAAATGTTATTTATATTTCCGGTCCCTGCAAATAATTAGTTTTACCTGGAAATTGTTTTTACTTAATGATGACCAAGAAGTGAGCTTTCCTCATTGGTGGATAAAATCACTTTTTTTCCAACTATTGATGCCTTCTGTATTTTGTATGCCATGCTCTGTTTTCTTTTTGTGCTGGAACGTACTGCACAATAGTCCTGTCATGAAATGAGCAGCTTTACTTAGAGGCTTTGTCCATTTTTGAAATTTTTTGCTCTAGTATTTTTATTTATTCAATTGGATTTTGTATCTAAATATCTAGTATTTATTTATTCAATTGGATATTCTTGCAACAGTTTCTGGAGAGATGGATTGCTAGTTCTACTTCCTCAGGCTTGTCTATAATCAGTCTAAGAGGTTCCATTGTCTCAGGGTTAGCCAGACTCAACGTTTTCACAAGTGAGAGAGCAAAAGGTATGCCATATGATCAGTGTTAAGTTTTTGCTGTGTCTAAACTCCAGTTCTGGTTGAAATATGCCTATGATACTTTTCAAACATAGGACACATTTGTGTAACTTGTTACAACCCTCAATAATGCCGTATTGTGAGAGAATAAAAAAGTTTGTAGTTTAGATGACTGATGTTAATTTTTTCCAGTCCTTGGTAGTGGAGCAATGTTTCCTTTGAAAGCTTGAAGACAGCGTTACTTGAGAGACTGGCTGCCCAGCAGTACCTGATGCTGCATTTTTATTGTCATGTCTTGTCAGGAAGGCCTGGCTCTAAATTGCAGGTGATGGTAGTAGCTGCATGTAGGTATTCAAGAATCTTTTCCTAGGAGGGGGATTTTGTAACAGTATGACTAACTGATTGGAAAGGTGCAATTACTACTTTAATTGGAGCTAGCTTCAGTAAAATTTTAAGTCCAATGTTATCTATGCAGTCATGTGATGAAACTTGGTTGAGAAAATAATTCTGGGTTCAACATTGTTTTCTGTACTGGTGAGAGGGAGGGAGCATAGTGGAAACAACCGAAGTAGCAGGAAAGAATTGAAAGTTTCTGCGGAAAGCTTATTGATGGCATATTGTTCTAATGCCTAATGTCTAAAAGGAGTAGAGGTTGTTGCCCATCAGCCAGGTTCCCTGCTCACTGAGAAATGCATTCATCTTGTTCATCTGGAAATTCCACATTTACTTCTGCCTTTTAAGGATGACAGGTGTTAATTTTAATACAAGCGTGTGAGCTTTTAAATATAAAAGGTACTGGATGGTGTTTTCTGAAAACATAGCTTTGTCCTCTGGCTTAGCAAATGGTTAAGCAATGCCACACCAAGCGGGAGCATTACTGTATGTAAATTGCTCTAACTTTGCAGTTACATTAACACCCACTTAGGAACCTGTTGAAACAGGTATGAGTACATTGAGACAGCTTATGTTCTAATTATGGGCCATTTATCTTTCTTTATGGAGATAGAACTCACTGCCTCTGTGTCCTTCCATAAGGTACTAATTAAATGGTTTGGTCACATGTCCCTTCCACTTCCATTTTAGGTCTTCTAGTCTGAAGGAAGTGGGTGTTTTTTGGTGTTTTTTTATTTTCCCAGTAAGGTAGTTGGGAAGGTATTGTGCAAACTGCTGCTATGATTTGGACTCTTCCAGTGTCTGAGTAGCTCTGTGTCCTCTCAGGAATCTTTGGTTGTAATGGTCTATGGTATGCAAGTGACGGTATCTTTTTGAACTTATGTCATGTTTATTACATATTCTGTTAGTATATGAATTTTTCTAAAACTAGAAAAGTCACTAGTCAAGAGTGACTAAGGTCTTTGAGAGGAAAGCAGCAAAATCTGGGAAAACAGTAGTTTTAAGAAGAACTGAGTTTCTTTTTGTAGCTTATGTACAGATGTTGGCCAGGTGTTCCCAGAAACCTTTTCTTCCTGGTGAACACTACTCCTTATTGCTTTTCCAGGTCCTGCTTTGGGTTGCAAGCAGTGCCCCGCTCCCTTTTCTTGGGCTCAGGCTGCAGTCCACAGTGCACTGGTGTCTCATTTGGGATTTAAAGTGCACTGGGTTGAAGCAGGATCATCTACCTGCTTGTGTTTCAGATCAGTGACAGTAATGTGGGCTTATCATCCCTGTGAGCCAAATTATAAACCTTGTTTAGGTTACACTGTCAGCTCTGTTTTATAGTATGGACTGATGTGATTCTGGGCTGCCATTGTCTTGAAAGTCACCTTTCTGTGATCTTAACTGATCCAAGGCTCATCTGTCCTGTAAAAGCTTTAGAGTTCAGCTGCAAGTAAGGCATGATCTGAGTAAGACACGTTAGAAAGCGGCCTGTGGTTTTGCAGGTCCCTTTCTTAGAGCCCAGAACAGCCAGGTAGCATGTCATCTTTAGGAGAAACTGTAGCTGAGCTTGCAGTTTACAGCCTCCAGTAGCTTGTACAGAAGAAATATCAAGGCGTACCTCTGTTTTCAGAACAGTGATTTTTCAAAATGTTTTGCTGTAGTCTTTATTTTTTTCATGAGGTCTGTGATACCATTAAATGAGATGGAAGGCAACAAGGGAAAATGAGTTATGAGGAGAGGAATGCCTGTTCCATGTTTTTTCCCCTGTTCTTGAAATGTATAGTAGGGCGGGAGAAGATATATAGGAAGATAGACCTGAGAACAACATCATCAAACTGAAAGAGAGTAGGTTTAGATTAGAGTTTAAGGAAAAATTCTTCACTGTGTGGGTGTTGAGGCACTGGAGCAGGTTGCCCAGAGAAACTGTGGCTTGCCTTATCCCTGTAAGTGTTCAGGACCAGGCTTGGATGGAGTTCTGAGTAACCTGGTCTAGTGGAAGGTGTCCCTGCTCCTGGCAGAGGTTGGAATGAGATAGGCTTTGAGGTCCTTTCTGACCCAAACCATTCTATGATTCTGTGAACATCGTAGGGCCTCTCTGTGAGATCATTTAAAAGAGCTTGAGTAAGTGGCACAAAGCTATGAAATAACTAGCAAATACTTAATGAGAGTAAAGAAATGCTTGTGAGATAAACCTGTACAAGGGGAAGATTTTAGTTAGTTAAAAGGACAGGGTGGCCACTATGTCTAGACCAGTACAAACTAAGTCAGGGGCTGAAGGAGAAACACGAATATGAGACAGTGTCTTAATTACTTTTGAAACTCTGGCTGGTGAACTCTGTACTTCTCCTTAATATTTTGTCTGAAGCGTTGCCAACTAGCATTTTAATGATGCAGACTCTGTGGTAGTGTTATATCTGTTTTCAACCCCTAGTGCTAAGTGAATACTATGCTTGAGTATGACAGCAGCAGCAGCATGAGACTTGTTTGGCATGGAGTTGTGTTCACAAATTGGAAATGCGCTCATGTGACCAGCTTTGTTCTTGCACTTCCAGATGGATGGAGGCCTGTTTGAATGAGGAGCTGCCTGCCACAACAGAGCTGGAAGAAGGATTGAGAAATGGAGTCTACCTGGCAAAACTTGGAAACTTTTTCTCCCCTAAAGTGGTTTCTGTGAAGAAAATCTATGATAGGGAACAGACTAGGTATAAGGTGAGTGCTGTTGACCATGGATACTTCTTTAGATAGACATCTAAAATGGGAGTATGTACACATGGAGGTACTGTGAGAAAATAAGCAGAAAGTTAATTCATATTAGTCTTACCTGAGAAACTCTGCCTTCACTCTAGAACAATGGTTAAATGAGGGGGTGGGTGGACTCTTAGCTTTATATCTAGACTTGCACTTAGGTGAAATAATTTGTCACAAACAGTCAATATAGAAGACTTCTTTCTTGCAAAAGTGCTGTTCTCACTATCTGTGTTAATGAACCTCCCTGCTGTTCTTGTCAGCTGTGGTATTTTGTTTCTTATTGCCCTCCCTCTTGTTTCTGCCGATTTTTATTTCAGGCAACTGGTCTCCACTTCCGACACACAGATAATGTAATCCAGTGGCTGAATGCCATGTCTGAGATTGGTCTCCCCAAGGTAACTTCCGTCTTGTACATCCAAATAAATAAATAATCTCAGAAAAGCTTTGCATTCTGTGGAAGCATTTGCTGTTATAAAAAAATGAGCACAGTTACTCTAGTTAATTCTTAGATTTCTAGATTTGTGTCCCTATAGAAACTCTCTCCTAAAACTCACTGAAAGATTTCATTCTGCTACACGTGTGAGAATGACCAGGAGAAAAATAATTTATCCTTTTGTACCATATCCCTAATATTACTAATCTTGAATAATATCTGCATTACATCGTTCTTGCCATGCATTCTTTTGAGCAATATCCAGGCTACAGTTCGGTTGTGGAGGGTTTTTTAGAAATCAATGCTAAAAGTAGCAGCACAACAGAAAATACTATGTTCTCCGTTTCTTCAGATTTTCCTATGAAATTTTCACATCGACTTGAGATGTTCCTGGTGTAGCTTACTCAAATATAAATTATCGACTTGACTTGGACTGGCCAGATATTGACTTGAAATGGCCAGATAAACTTCTCTGGGCTAATTTCACGTCTGAAAATATATGGAACTGTGGTAGCGTTGGGCTGATAGTCAAGTTTTTTGTAGCCATGTTATGCATAGTCTCACCAAAACTGGCATTGTGTAGTTTAATCTAATGGAGGTTTCCTTTGCATATGTGCTTGCAAATTGAACACTTCAGTTTTGGAAAAGCTTTTTAAATAACTTGTTGTCATTTACTAGTTGAGCTTTCCAGGGATCTGTGATGATCTTACAGAAAACACATTTGGGATTAAGAAATACTGAAATCTGCTGTTAGGTTGGTTAGGTGAAAAGAAACGAGGAAGGATTTAGACAGAGAGATGTTAAGTGCCAGGTATGAGGTAAGATTTTCAGATGTAGGTAGGCTTTGGGTAGAAGTAAATGTGTGAGTAGATGTTAAAGAAACTGGGCTGGGGTTTAGTACATTTACAAGAGACACTGGTGCTTTAAGTATTTTCCTGTGCAGAACAGCCAGGGAACTGATGCTGGGGAACTGAGGGTTGTCCAGTTTCTCTTGCCTTTACAGAAAGAGCAATCCTATTTTGTGCTCATAGGCAACAGCGAGGAACCTTCAAATAACTGGAAAATAACATCCTTTGTCAGTACTTCTGAAATACTCGAAACTTCAATATCAACCTCTTTTGTTAAACTTCAAAGAGCTTTGTGTTTGAGACTGTCTGAAAGCTTTTGGGTCCAGCTAACTGAAAATACAGTATGCAGAGCACCTCAGTGCTGGTTTGGTTTTCCCTTTGAAACTGTCTCTTCTCTTGTTTCTCAGCTGCATTTAATCCAAACAAAATTCTCTTTTCTCTCTTCTCCTGAAAGTCTTTTTTTCATCCTTTGGCTTTCACCAAAGTCCTCGCTAATGCTTCATGACCCAGTATCTTGGTGCACACACAAAAGAAAGGTTCTACCCGTTCATGTATGTAGAACTTGGCAGGAAAATGGGAGCTCTGGTTTGGGTATTAGAAACAAAAGGAAGGATTGACATTTCAAGTAGGAGAAACATTGGTCCAGGGCAGAGAAGCTTGAAGAGTTTTGTTCTGTGAGCTGTTTCTCTAGTGTAATGTGGAAGAATTGGGCTGATGTGATTTAGCTGTATAGAGTGGGTGTAATTCAGATAAAACTTTGTTTTATCTTTAGATATTCTACCCAGAAACAACAGATATCTATGATCGCAAGAACATGCCACGCTGTATCTATTGTATTCATGCACTCAGGTAAGGAATGCTGGACAGAAATCTGATTGCTTCTGAAATCTTTCTGCAAAGCTGAAAGATGACAGGAGAGAGAGCTGAACTGAAGGCTAGATGAGGGCAAATTTTCTAGCACAACAAACTCATCAGGTCAGAGCAAAGATCCATTAAGCCATTATTTTGCCTTGGGCAGTGGCCAAATCAGATTCTGAAGGAAAAAGAACCAGTCAAGTATATTGCGATTACTACCTTTTCATTCCAATTCCCACCCTCTCTGCTGTCTGAGGGACATTCTTTAACCAAGAAAATAGTAAAGCACTGGCACAGATTGCTCAGAGAAGCTTCGGCTGTCCCATCCCTGGAAGTGTTCAAGGCCGGGTTGGACAGGGCTTGGAGCAGCTTGGGATAGTGGAAGGTGTCCCTGCCTGTGGCAGCGGGGTGAGTTGGAACTAGGTGATCTTTGAGGTCCCTTCCAACCTAAGCCTTTCTGTGATTCTGTGATCTCTGTTGAGCTACCACGACAAGCAAAATGTAGAGGAGTTGCTTTTGTTTTCCCAGTCCCATCTGTACTCAGCTGTATGGGTTCATCCCTCCTTTGTAGCAGTTCTGTTTCTCGTCAGGCTGCAGGTGAATACATTAACCCCATTCTAGTAAGCCAGATCAGCCTAGTGAATGCTTCACTCTTGGTGATGCCACACCTGCAGTTCTTTGTCCAGTTCTGGGGTCTCCAGCATAAGAGAGACACACACATGCTGGAGAGAGTTGAAGGAAGGGTCAATAAGATGATTAATGGACTAGAGGATCTCTCCTATCAGTTCAGGCTGAGGCAGTTGGGACTATTCAGCCTACATAACATATAGTGCTCTGGGAATGTCAACAATGTGTGCAGCTCTCTGAAGGGAGGATGCAAAGGAGATGTGAAGCCAGGCTCTTTTCAGTGATGTCCCATGATGTGACAAGAGGCAAATGGCATAATCTGAACCACAGGAGGGTCCCTCTTAACATCAGGAAATTCTTCACTTGGTGTGAGAGTGACCGAGGAGTGGCATAGGTTGCTCTGAAATGTGGGGTCTCCACTGTTGGCGATCCTCAAAAACCATCTGGACATGATCCTGGGGAACTTGATCCTATGTGACCTGGTTTGAAAAGGGAGCTTGAACAAGACAAACTTGAAAATGCCCTTCTAGCCTCAACCATTCTGTAATTCTGTGAAGACTTCATAATGGTGGGCCAGTTACGTTCAGCTGAGGGGGGAAGAGAGGAGTCAGCTCACTTTCTTGGTGATTATCTGCGGTTATATTGGCTTACCTGTCCTTGAATCTATATCTCCTAAAATTGTATCCTTGTTGGAACCACAACGAAAAATAACAAGTTCTAATTATTTGCTTGTTTTCTTTTCTAGCCTGTACCTTTTTAAACTGGGTCTTGCCCCCCAGATTCAGGATTTATATGGCAAGGTAGACTTCACAGGTAAAAAAACCCCAATACTCATGTATGCTGCCTTTATCTCATACTCTACTAGATCAGTTGTTCAACACTTGCTTAGGTCAATTAAAGGATTGTTACTGTCGATATCCTAAATGCAAATAAAATTATAAATTAATGGCTGTGAGGAGTTTTAGTAATTTAAGAAGAAGAGGTTTCATTTGCCAGCTTGTGAGCCAGGCAGTTAGACAGTCATCAGTTCACTAATCATTTACTTTCACAAATAACAATGTCTTAACTCTTTTGTCACTGTTGTAAGATGCTTAAGCCTTGCATCCATCTCCTTGGGAGAGTTTTCAGTTTGGAACTTGGTACGTGGTTCTCACCTCCTGTGACAGTTTGGAGGTGCCATCAGCTGAAAAAGTGTTTGCCAGCTGATCTGCTGCAGGAGATGCTAGCACAAAGTCGTGTGTCCACACGCCTCCTCAAGGTTTCACTTCCTTAATTTTGCTAAAGTGTCAAATTCTGTGTTTTGCATTAGTGAAGTTCTTGCCCGAGGGCACACATCTGAGTTAAAAGGTGTATAAATTTTATTTCCCTGCAAATTGGTTGTTGATTATACCTATAAAACGCTAAACTATTGACTGTCTTTTAGAGTTGTATGATATTTAGCAACCGCATGTCTTGAGGCACTCCATTCGCTTCTCTGCGTAGTCTTTCTGTGGGGAAAAAGAAAATCTTAAATTGTACTGCCTGTACATTTTCCTGACCTGTTGGTAACCACAGTTGAGGCACCTCAGAATGGAGTCTGTTTCCAGCTCCTCATGAGAGTTCTTGTGTTGTTTTCTAGTAAGAAAAACTACAGAATACTCCCATATGAGTTTCTAGGAGAAACGTAGGTTTCAGGAAAGTGTGCAAAATGTCTTAGCATTTTAATTTCTTGTGTTTTACTTACTGATTTATATTCAAAGTATTATTTAAATGATAATTGTCATCTATTGTAGCTATCCTAATTTTTTTTTTAGCAGCAGTTAGTATAGCAGTGCTAATGCATTTAAACCCATGTAACACTGTTCTAATGTATGTTTCAGAGGAGGAAATCAGTAATATGAGGCTTGAACTGGAGAAGTATGGTATTCAGATGCCTGCCTTCAGCAAGATTGGAGGAATTCTTGCAAATGAACTTTCTGTGGATGAAGCTGCATGTAAGGAAAAATGGCATTTTGTTTGATTATTCAAATCAGCAGATCAGTTAAGTGTTGGTTTTAATGCTGCCTGTTTTGAGCCTAGTACAGTCTTTCTGATAGGCCTTTTGGAAGACCGGGAAGATATTTTTATTCTTTTCCAGTGTGTATTTTTCTTCTGTCTGGAGCATGATGATTCAACTACTTAAAGTATTGTAACTAGAAAGAAGCTGCTATTTTCTTTAACAACTCAAAGTCATGATGGAATGAGAGATACTTTGATAATTCTTTTGCTTTCCAGTTAATTTCCAGATCATTTTTCTGCTCTTTTCAAATAAGGGATTCTTGATTTCTTGATTTTTAACAGTGCTGTTTTCTTTGGGACTAACTGGCAGACTGTGGCTTGTTTTCCAGTGCATGCTGCTGTCATTGCCATTAATGAAGCAATTGACCGTCAGGTTCCAGCTGACACTCTTACAGCAATGAAGAACCCTAATGCCATGCTAATAAATCTTGATGATCGACTGGAATCCACTTACCAAGCCACACTCTACAGAGCAAAGCAAGACAAGATGGAGAATGCTAAAAATAGGGTAGCTCCATTCTTCTTTCAAACTATTTGCATGCATTGCTATTTTGTATTGCAGTGCAAACTCTGGGGAATTCACCGAATGTGTGTTAAGGTCCTGTATGTATAGTCTTAGGTTGGATTTACTCCTTGTGGCATTCTGTTATGTTCCCCAGTAACCTATCTTATTGTAGAAAACAGGCAAGAGGTAGCTGTGTTAGTCTGTTTAGCTGTCTGAAATATGGGCCACATAGATACAGAATTCTTCTCAGCGTTGTTATGTTGGGAATGCATTCTTCTATTTTCATACACTATAGATACATTTTTCTAACAATGAAATGATGAGCAAAACTGACTGTTGCTGGAAGTGGTCCATGTTGCTTTAGAACACTGTATAACACATGCCTAGCTCTGTGTACTGCTTTCTATGTTCTGGAGCTCTACTGTGTGTTCAGTAGAGCCGTTACATTGAAATAAGATGTTTCTAAGCTGTCTGTATCAGAGTTTGACTATAGTTACTTTAAATGTATTTATGTCTAGGTCTTCTTTTTGCATGTGTAGAGGTAGTGTATCTGTGGCCTATCACAGCTCTATGTGGGCAAATAGTTACCCTTCCTGACCTTTTCAGTTAGAAGGTCTGTAAGGGAGAAGGAAGCTGTAGAAACACTGATTAGTTTTTGTTTTGTCTTCAGATTGCCTCAGAAAGTTCAGATAGAGAGAGAGATGTGTATGAAGAACTTCTGACTCAAGCTGAGATTCAGGGAAACATCAACAAAGTGAACAGTAGGTATCATATTATAGTAATAGTCTTAATAGAAAGAGTACTTCAAAATGAAACCTGTGCTTCTCTTTTTCTGTAATGCTGACAAAATTTAAAGGCAGCTCCCCTGTTTTCGTGGGTTGCTTTAGTGGTGGGGTGTTTTGGTTTCTTTCAGTTGTGTGGTTTTGTTGTTGTTAGTTGGTTTTGTTATTGTTTTTCAGTCATTATTAGTACATAGTTGTGAGTTTAATTCTCTCTGACTTCTGTTACCCTTCCTTTTGGAAATACGTTGTCCGTGTCGCTGGGCCCTTCAGTTCTTCATCTTGAATAGTGCATGCCATTTCCAACCATTAGCCTGTTTTTCAAGTACTGCTGCTTAATTGACTCTGGAAGTCTTCCTTTTGGATTACATACCTAACGTGCTGTCTATCAGGTCTAAAGAGTATTTCTTTCTGAGTGATAGGTTATGTAAACCATGGGACTTTGTCAAAACTCTGTTTTACTCTTGCTAGCACATGCAGCCATATCAAGGATTGACCTGGCTTTGGAACAAGGAGATGCATTAGCACTGTATGACGCTTTGGCAACACCAGCCCTGGGGCTCCGAGGATTGCTACGAGAAAATTGTGACTGGTATTTCAAGCAGTTTTTGAGTGATAGGCGACAGAAACAGGAGGTATGGAAAAGTGTAGATTACTCTGATTTGTGAGGTTTTTCCCCTGTTCCTGCCTTTCACCATACAACTGTGTACTAATCACTTGATATATACCTGCATTACAGTTTAGTGTTGGCTAGAAAAAGCTAGTGTTAAGAGATGGAAGCATTCAGTAAGCCTTTCTATTATTTAGGTTTTATCTCTGCATGTGGAAGGCCAGTATAATGTCTGTATGTATGTGTACATATAATTGACCAAACCTTAAATTGCTAACTTGTATGTGGATAGAACTAGTAAAATTAAGGTGTGAAGGTGTGTCCTCCCTCGTTTTACTGTTGTCAGTGCCCAAATAATGTGGATTTATGTGTTTTATAAAGGCCTATCAGATAACCATGAACTGCTTTCACTGTGGAGAATACCATCATACACCACTTGCAGGCATGGTGCTTAGGGACATGGTTTAGTGGTGGACTTGGCAGTATTAGGTGTATGGTTGGGCTCAATGGTCCTAAGGATCCTTTTCAGCTTCAATGATTGTGTGATTCTACCCAAGTTACTCAAGCCCTCCTGCCTCCCTAGTTATCCTCAGTCTCTATTTGTATTTGTGTAGTATCATATAGTCCAAGAAGCGTGTCTGTATAAGCCAAAGCTGTGTGTTGTCCATTTTGATGTTCTGCTAACTCTTTAGTTGCTCAGAGGTAAACTGTAACATTACATAATGGATTGTTTCATGGCAAACTGCACAATGGCTAATCTCACTCCAGCACGCAGCTCATGTACAGCGAGTCTTTTCCCACAAAACTGTGCCTTTTGTCTTAAATATTTTATCATTTTGGAAGCAGTCTTGCTTTTAATTGCTATGTTGATGGGACTGCACTTCTGATATAAACAAGATCAGGTTGTACGCATACGGTCTTTCAGCACCTGAACTGAGAATCCGGTGAGTAATTTCTGATTTCCATGTGTATATGGCATTCTTTATTTGCAGAAGCTATATGGTATTAGAGTGTTTTAAGTTAAAGTGGAGTATTTTTATTGAGGTAATTGAAATGAGTAACATGACATTGTTTCACCCTCACAGTTTCTGTTTTTTCTTTAGGCTGGCCTTACAGGTCCTCTGCAGAAGGAAGAGTTGCAGTTGGGAGTGGATGCTGCTAACAGGGCAGCACAACAGTACCAGCAAAGTAAGGATCAGCAGAAATTGTTGCGGAAAAGTCACCATGGATGTGGTCGAAAAAATGAGGCAGCGCAGTATTTGGGTCTATTATGAATGGTCATTATGAATGTTCTTTAAGTACTTTACAGCTGCTAAGAACATTGAAGAGAGATGGTTGCCTTAATTATTTGTAGTGTCTTTTATCCAGCTTTTACAGTGTGGCTGGAGATAACAGCATATAATTTGAATTAAGAAACATAGAATTTTTGCATCCACCCTAAATAACCTCTTCTTATAGAATACTTGTATGAATTTTTGTGCTGTGGATCTGTGAAGAAAATCTGGATTGCTCCAAGAGATGTGAAAGATAGGTTTATCTGCTGATCATTCACACTGAGCTGCAGAACCTTTACTGTTTCTGAATATCAGGTAGCAAATGAAATGCAGATCATTTGCTGATTGTTGATAGATGCTTCTAAGACCACACAGAGCTCTGACTGTGCAGGACCAATTCACTTTGCGAAAGGTAGAAGGGAGACTACCAGAGATTTGAGGAGAGGGGATTTAGAATACAAGAGGAAAATAGTGAATGCTGAATTAAGTAGGCAGCTACCTTCAAAGTACCTTACTTGTTAAGCACAGAAGTCCACATTTGTTTACCTGCTTGCGGTGTTTTAAGTTAGCCAGCGTGTACCCATTATGGAGTGCCTGTGTTACTGCCTTGAGCAGGACAGAGGCAGAAAGGAAGAGAAAATTGGTGTGATTCACCCATCCAGAAATTTGCAGTGAGGCTTCTTACTATCAGAATACTGAAATGGTAAAACAGTCCTTTGATAACCAGACAAAAAGGTGAACAAGTATTAAGTATGAGCATCGTGTGTTTTAATTGGCTTCAGCAATGGAAGACTAACGGGGGATGTATGGATCCGAGAGTTTGGCTCTTTCCCTGTAGTTAGGGTATTTTTCTAGTTAAGTATTCAAGTAAAATGAAAGTGCTGTTATTATGGGAGTCTCAGCTGTCTGGCTTCCTTATTGTTTATGCTCTTTGACTTTCTAGGACTGGCAGCAGTAGCCAAAATTAATTCAGCAATTCGAATGGGTGATGCTGAGAAGACTGTGGCAGAAATGATGAATCCAGAGGCCCAGTTACCAGAGGTTTATGCATTTGCTGCAGATCTTTACCAAAGGGAGCTGGCCACCTTACAGCAACAGAGCCCTGAAGTAAGTATCACGTGTTGTTTTCTTAAATGCATTCTTTGGAGCAAACCTGTCTTGAGTCTTCATAGAACTGCTTTGGTGTTGTCTGTTCTGATGTGGTTTAATCCTTAAATCTTGATCTAATTGGCCCTGTAAGACTGTACTTCAATCTCTTACTTGGTGCTCTAGCTTTGTTTATGATACTCAATTCTACTTCGTTGTTGTAAAGGTTGTCCCTTTGCCTTGTTACGTGTCTGTTCTGACAGCTACTCCATTGTTTTCTATGTGCAGCAATAGTTTGTATGGAGCAAATAGAATTAATTTGTTGTCCTCTGTGTATGCAGGGTCACCTCACCCATCCAGAATTATCTGTTGCTGTAGAGATGCTGTCTTCTGTGGCCCTGATTAACAGGGCTTTGGATTCAGGAGATATGAGTACAGTGTGGAAACAACTGAGCAGTCCTGTCACAGGCCTTACAAACATTGAGGATGAGAACTCGCAGAGGTGAATAATTCAAGGAATCATACCTGTCCTTGGTGTTGCTTATATTCTGTGACTTCGCGAATTTTCTTTTCCTTCTCTTTAATTTTACATTATTTCTACATTATTTGTTACAGTATTGATTTAATCTCTGCTGCCTCTTGCATCTTGTTTTTGCGATTACTATTTCTTACTGGTCTGATTCCTGTGCTGTCTCTCAGTGCTTTCTCATGGATTTCACATTAAAGCCACGTTGTAATACCATTAGGTTGTCGCTAGTACTTACACCAGCTCACCATTTTCTTTGCCCTGGACCCTCATTCAGTGTTTCAATGTTTTTTTCTGTTTGGCAATTTTGTCTGTTTGAACCTACTTCACATTTGCGCTGACCATCCTCCACACAGCATTTCTCTTTCTCCCCATTTTCAGTTTCAACCCTCATGTTACCTCTCCCACTTTCTGTGCAGTTCTCAATGCTGGGTTTTGTGCTCCCTGACCAGCTTGTTGCAGTGTGATGTTTACTGGGTTTGGGTTTTGTTTTCTGACAGATACATTGATGATTTGGTGAAGCTGAAAGCTCAAGCAAGTGCAGAAGGAAATGAATTTATCACATGGAATGATATCCAGTCATGTGTTGATCATGTGAATAAAGTTGTGCATGAAGAACATGAAAGTGAGTTTTTCTGTTCAATTCATGCTAGACTGATCGTAGTTTATAAGGAGTGCTAAAATTAGGTGTGTGTCAATACAAAAAGTTACTGATTTACTTGTAGTTGTGTCATACATTAGATATCTAGGAAGATCTTAGTTGTGAACAAGGCTTGGTGATCTGCAATATGAAAGTCTTGATCGCAGGACTGTTTGTTGATGGAGAGATCAGGTGTGTTTTTGGTATTGATGTCAGTATTTCAAAACCGTTCATTAATCCTTCCAGTGTAAATTTTAACCAATTTTGGATTGAATATGTGTTGTCTGGTGTCAGTGTCTAGGACTAGTCTAGAATCTTCTCATTTTGCTTCAATCCCCCAGGTTTAATGAAAGCTAGTATTACCAGAATCTCTCATTTAGCCTTGTTGTAGCCTTGTCTTGGAGTGCTCCATCCTCCTTCCTAATTTGCTCCGTTCACTAGAAGATATTTTTCTTCAAGTCTTATCCTTCTTTGACTGCAACTTTTTCCCTGTTCAGGTTTTCCTCTTCTTCCTTTTATTCCTTTTCCTTGAATCTGCATTGGTCTTTTTACCTTCCATTCCCCAGTGTAGTTCCCAATATTTAGTTCCCTAATGGGAAGATGTGCAAAAACCCTCTGAAGTTACAAGAGTCTTACACAGATCACTGATGAGACTCCAGCTCTCTGGGGATGGGGACACTGGTATTTGAGCTCTCATCATGACCATGCTTCTGAAGTTAATCCTTCAACTGCACTGTGTGTGTTGTGTCCTGCAATCACACTGATACAGGGCTTACTGACCTGGAGCATGGAAACCTGTTTCTTTGCAGTTACATAAAAGGTGTGGTTGAGGAATCACCACTCATGCACTTCACTCACTTACAGGCATTTGGTCAGTAGTCCTATAGAGAGGAGAACAGGAAGAGGTATAGTGTATACACACGTATACAGTGCCAGGTTCAACGGCACTGGAGCAGCCTGGTCTATAGTCTTCTTGGTCTAGTGGAAGGTGTCCCTTGCCCGTGGCAGGGGGGCTTGGAACTATGTGATCTTTAATGTCCCTTCCAACCCAAACCACTCTATGCAGCAAGTGTGAGTACTGAAAGTTAAATACTCATGAAGGAAAAAAATTACTGATGCAAGCTGAAAATTGTGAATGAGTGTTAACCTAATTTATATGCTTCTAGCCCTGCATGTTTTTCCTTTCTATTTCTTAGTAGTATTTATGTTAATAACTGTCTTTTAGCAGTGGTAAAAGACTGGGCCTGAGTGTAATTAGGAAAACTTCATCAAAACAGAAAATTGGAGTAATTCTTCTTGCGCTAAGACAATATTAGTTGACTTAAAATCCAGAGTGGAGATAGAGGAGTCCTTGAAAATAGTACAATTAAATTGTTTTTCAGTAGATCCTTGTGATCTGTTTCAGATGGTTTAATTTTTTGTTTTTTCTCATTTTCATTAAGGGTTCTTAATTTTGGTTTATGACCAATACTGAAAACCTCCTGGGTTTGACACTAACTTTCAAGCTACCTTTTTAATATTTAATATCTCAGCTAGGCTCAAAGCCCTGCATCATAAAGTGGGAGAGATTTGTCACAAGTGTGGAGGTGATGTTAAAATTTATGTGGTACGCTGAGACAAGCAGGTCTTCTGCTACTCCTTGTCGCGTAGTTGGTGTGTTGTTTCACCTTGAAAAGCTTATACTGTAGAGAGGGTTAACTTATAAATTCAAATCTCGGTATCTTGGTTAACTTGTTTCCTGCATCTGCAAATAGACACTGTGTTTCCTGTTAGGGTCACATGAGTAGATTTGTTGAAACCACACAAACAAGGCTCCACATTGGGGGTGCGCACACACCGGTGCTACTTTCATAGTATCTTTTCTGTGTAAGAGGTCATAGTGGAATTCTAAAAGTTTTAAAAAGTGTAGTCACAACATCCTGTTTCTTTTAACGCTCTTTATCATGTAAGAAAAGGTGCAGAAAACCCTATAATGAGATAAATTGTTCTCTTGGGGAATTTCTTAATTCTTTGGTCTGCTTCGTATATGCCCTTATGCAAAGGTGTGTTTTATCTTCTCTCTATGAATAAGTTAAATTAGTCAAAGGTCCTCAAGCTATACAGCATATTTTTTTTTTCTGTGCCCTTTCCTAAGTTATCAAATCTGGGTTTTGATAAAAATCATGCCATCGTTTTAGTGATGCGGTTCTTGCAATGTCCTCAACATATATTTTCCCCTGATCTCTACTCCATCCAAATGTAATCTCTTCCCCAAGGTGTTCTATTTTTTGTATGAACTTCTGGTTTTGTGAGTCTTGCATTAAAGAGTCACAGTATTTAAATACAATAACCAAAGTTGGAGATCCCCACACTGAGCTCCTTTCTTTTATCTAAAAGGCTTTTTTGTTCTGCACTGATCAAACCATGATTGGATCCTTCTTTAAGCAGGGAATTGAATCAGATGAACTGTGGGGTTCATCTCAACCTGAGTTATTTTGTGATTTTCAGGAGATGGTTGCTATAGATGGGACATGCATGATGTAGACTCTGTTTGCATTTAGCTAACTGTAAGGTTTTTATTTTGCTGAATGGTAAATTTTGTTGTACTTGAATAGCATCCACTTCTCTGATAATACAGCCGATAGTACATATGTCCTTACTAAAAGACTTTACTAAAATATGAAGTTACTGTATTTTTAAATGGTATTCCATGCAAGTCTTTAGTTTCATGTGAAGATTTCTTTCTGGAGAACCAGAACCTTGGAATATTGTGAACTCTGGCCATTTGGGCTTTGATAATTCTCTTCTAGAAGCTCTGAGCTGGCTGTCTGAGGATTCAGTTTTGTCCCTGCATGTGGTCTCCCTGAGTGATTTTTTTTTTTTTTAACTTTATTTTTTTAATTGCAACGCTCAGGAATTATGACTACTTTAGGGTGGAGAAATAGTTTTGGTTTCCTTACTAGTAAATAATGTTTTCTGTTAAAAATACTGTGGTTCTCAGCTGTTACTTGATTTAGGAAGGACTAACTGCACTTTTCTTCTGAAGTGATGCTTGTGATTATTGTTGACCAAAAATGGAACTTTGTCTTTCTACCCCTTTGCATTCCTCCCTAGGGATTTTGGCAATTGGTCTTATTAATGAAGCTCTGGATGAAGGGGACACCAAGAAGACTCTTCAAGCCTTACAGACTCCTGCAGCAAAATTGGAGGGTGTAACCCCAAAGGTAGCACAGCATTACCAGGATACACTACTTCGAGCCAAGAGAGAGAAAGCACAGGTGAGTGCAATTAAATGCACCTCTTGAAAGGCCTTTGCATTAGTGGTATTGGATTTTTACTGGTCTTGAAAGTCAGGAATCAAAATTGGCAGTGGAGAGGTGGGCATTCTGCATACCTTCAACTGATCTTAACCAGTCAGTTTGGATCTTTCTGTACTAAAAAAAGACATTTCAGCTAATAGCGTGAATCTTCATGAGCTCTGGAGATGGGTATAAGGATATTAAGTGCATGTGATGACTTGATACAGCTGATCTCAGGTCCCAAGTGAGATACATATCTTTTTTGTGGAAAAATAATACGCATCATCTGTTTTTGCAAGGAGAGCATGTTCATTCCAGGAGTACTGAACTTCTGAATGCAAGTTTTCTGCAAGCTTAAGTATTTTCTTCTAATGTTGTTTGTTAAATGTAGTTATAGGCGTAGTTATATATGGCAAAAAGAAAGTTTCTGAAAGTGGAAAAATCTGTAAAGTGATAAATTAGAAAAAAGATGTGAAGCAATATACATGCTACCAGCAAAACATATGCTGTTGTTCTCTTGGTGACACTTTCATAGCTTATGACTTTTTTGAGCAGAAGTTGTCATTAGCCAAGGACTTCTACCTACTCGTGCGTAGTTGCAGCTTTCACTAACTGAAAGGTGAAGAGAGGAAGAGCAAGTTTCACCTTACCGGTCTTAGAAAGGATGATGAGTGCACATGTGTGTATGCAATTGATTTTGGGGTAGTATGGAAAGGACACTGTTTGGTTTTTTTCCCTCATCTATTTACAGAGAAGTAGCAGATGTCTGCTTTTGGTGGCTTGAGAGTATTTTGTTTTCTTTTTTCTGCTCTGGAGCTCATTGCTCTAATAACAATGCACAATTTTGTATAGTGGCTAAGGTCTAGATTGTGTTGAACACTTTGTTTTTGACTAAAGGTCAACCGGCATAATGACAATAGCTGAAAACTGTATGCATTTCTGATGAAAATCATTAAGCAGCTTTCCCAAGGGCCTTGACAGGGTTAATGTTCCTCAGGATCCATTTTGTGCTGAAACATTTCCTCCCGCTGAGTCAGAATGAAACAATGAAATCTTTTTATCCTGTGCTTAAACTTGTGCCAGACTGTGCTGGTAACTTCTCAGCTGGTATGAAATTACCTTATTTAGGCATAAGCAAAGGGCTTCTCCCAACAGCATGGGAGTAATTCCGGAAATAGAAAGATCATGTTATAAAGTAACAATGTGGGGAAAATAAGCACAATTTGAAGTCAACTGTTATGAACTAGTGATTTCTGTACCTGGGGGCTGAGAGGGATTGTAGTTCACCTAGACTAAGGTGAAGACATTGTTCAGTTGCTTACTTGAATGGGGAGTGCTGTATCGTGCATGTTTCTGATGTGATGAAGCGAGAGAGAAGAAACCAGTAGACTCTGTAGTGTGTTACACTGTGTACCTTGCAGAAAGCCTTGCAGCAGTAAAACTGTAGAAAAGCACAAGATGCTTTTGGTAGCCTTTGGGTTGACTTCTGTGGGTAGATAGTACAGTACAGTTACAGTGATTATTCTCCCCCACACTCTGGACAGGAATTTTGCTGTTGCTGGTACTTTTATGGGACTGGCTGACTACTTTTATGGGACTGGCTGACTTTCAGATGAAATCTGCCTATGAAGGTCATGTTAAGCTCTTGAATGAAGTATCATTTAGCCAGTTTCAGATCTGCCAAAACAGTGGGAAGAATATGGAAAGCATATAAGGAAATGTTAATTTTAAGTCTGGCCTTAAAGCTCTTGAACATTGTAAATAATGGTTCTTTTGTGCAGTGTGATGATTATTCCATTCCAGAACTAAATGTTTCCTGTGTTCTGTTTGTATGAGGAGAGTTGTCAGAGGGATGGCAGTTGCATCATAGCATTTCTTTTGGTAGTTACCTACGGGAAGCACCACTGGGCGGGGAGAAGCTTATGCTTGGCAGCTGCTGGGTCATTGTTCTTTATGTATATTTTGGGACTTGCAAAACACTTGTCTCTTTCCTCCTTTCAAATTTCTGCATGTAACATTAGCTGGTTTGGGTGGATTTCCCAGCTAAAATACAGGATGCTATGTGATCACTGCTCCTTGACAAGCAATCTGTTAAAATAAAGACTTAAAACATGGCTTTAACTGCTGTATGTGTACATCCATCCACAATACGTACAATGCTTTTTGCTTTGCTAGTTTGTACAGGTTTGTGAAGTTTTGTGGGCACGGAAATGAACAGCCTGATGTGACATTAATTACCCAAAGGTTTATTAGTTCCTGCTCACAGATGTGCATCAGCAGCTCTGTGTAGTCATCTTCTGTTGAAGGACTAACTTCCTGGGAAGTCATATCCTCTTAGTGTGGCTTTAGGACTAACTGGTGCTGAGTCCCCGGCCCTTCTCTCTGCTTATTAGAGTGATTCCCATTGATAGAATTTCTTCTTTGTTCTGTTTCCTGAGAAGATTTTTTGACTTGGAGAAAGTATTGAGTTTGGTAATGCCATAGTAGTTTCTGCCAGTCACAAATACACATGACGTCCTTGTGCTGGAGACATCTAGGAAGACTGAAATACTTCTTATTCACTCTGATATGGAAAAGAACTATATTTGCTATTTCTGAATATAGGTTATTTTACTTTGCAAAAATAGTGATACTTTTCTCCTGATACTGTATATTTTTCTTGTTGTATTCTCTTCAGGACACACAGGATGAAACAGCTGTACTTTGGTTAGATGAAATTCAGGATGGGATTCATAAGGCTAACAAGGACACAGAGGAGTCCCAGAGATGTAAGTATTATCACACAGTGTTGCAGTTAATCCGCACTACCAGCCAAATACCGGTTATTTAAGGAAAAGTTGGGAGCTAGAAATGTCATGTAAGTGTGGCAAAGGAAACCAAATGAACCTACAGGCTTCTGGTGCAAGTGTGTTTTTTTGAGGAGTGAGTGTCAGATCCTGCAAATACTAAATTTCTTCTATTGTGGGGGGATAGGCATTTTTTTTCCAGTTTTGCATGTGACCGTTAGACCATGTTACCTCATTGGACAAATCTCTGTCAAATTGTTTGTCATTTGCAACTAATTGTATATAACTGTGTGTGGTTAGTTAGAAGTGAGAATGTTCACCTGCACAGTTGAAGTGGTGTTTTCTGGTGAGCGTTACCTTTTATTTGCATAACGTACTGTTGTTTTGGTTCTCTTAGGTATTACCAGACAAACACTCGCATCTTTTTCAAATACACAGGGTACTGCACGTCAACGATACTCACCTTTGCTCCTTAACGCAGTTTGTAGGTGGACCGGTCCACCCATAGTTGCATCCCAGTCTTTATAACAATGTCTGCAGAAACAATTAAGTAATTACTACTCTGGTTATTGAAAAGACCTCTTTTGAGTTGTGGCTGGCTCTGCCAGCAGAATCTGTGTTAACTGAAACAGATGTCAGAGGAGAGCTGTTACTTTGTGTGTTGAAAAGTTCTGGTGGTAAATCAGCACCAATCTGGGACTTCAGGCATGCAAATTACGCACTGTCAGGTGCAGTTCTACACATGGTTGGACACTCTGTACTGAAGAGGCCTCTATACTGCAAGTTGTCTAGTTGTTTTTTTATTTATATTTCGTGTTTATATACACTTAAAATTTGTGTATCTTACATACACCCCAGCTATAAGGGTATGTTCATGTTGCCTTGCTCTGTTCTGCCATTCTATGCTTGCTGTGAGTTACTGAGCCCCTGCACTAACCTGCTTCCTCATGTTATCCAAGTCTCCTTAGGAATTCTGGCCATTAATGAAGCAGTAGATCGTGGTGATGTTAGCCAGACCTTGAGTGCCTTGCGTTCACCTGATGTTGGGCTATACGGAGTCACTCCAGAATGTGCTGAGACGTACCAGCAAGAGCTGTCAGAAGTCAAGAAAAGGGCAGCAGGTATACCTTAAGTAGCTAACTGTTAGTGAAATAAATGCAAGATTACTGTACATGGAATTGGAACCAGAGGTAAAAAAAGCCCCGGGAAGAAATCTTGTGTTGTAAGTGGCAGTTGTGGATTCTTTGTGAAATAAGGAGCTTTTTTTCAAAAAAAAGTGTGTTAGTAGTATAATGTTCTTCACTTGTAGAATGTATTGTGTTTAGGTAGCTCTCATATGAGGTCATTAGGGAGTCAGAAACATTCCTTTCCTTGCTTGGAGGAAGAAGAGTGTGTAAAGTAGATTTCCTGGTTGCAACATCTGTGTGCATGAAAGGTAAGACACTTGTCAGATTTTTAGACATCTAACTGAGGTTTCTGCTCTTAGGGGGCAATGGCAGTGAATGGGTGAAACACTGGGTGAGAGGAGGCTATCATTATTATCATAATCTGCGGACCAAAGAGGGAGGATGGGATGAACCAGCAGAATTTGTGCAAAATGACACACAGCTGTCACGGGAGGAGATACAGGTAAAGTAGATAACACATGCTCTTCCTCTGAAAAGTTGATGTTCCTACCATTCCCACCCCTAATGCAGCTCTAAGATAGAATACTTCAATGCCATAGTCATGTTAACAAGCTTAGTAACTCATTTGATTTGCTAGGCATCATCAGATTGTGCGTGTCACAACTCCTTGTCCTATTTCAGAAAAATTTATCCTGTCACTAAAAGAGTACAGGACCATGATGTCACTGTTTTTTGAAAGACAGCTTTGGAGTTTCTTGTAAACACAGTGTGGAAAGCTGATATAACATCCTTTTTCTTGTACTTTCATTTTCTTTTTCTGGCTCCTCTTCCTGTCATAACATTAATTCAGAGCACCATATCCGGAGTCACAGCAGCCTACAACCGAGAGCAGTTGTGGCTTGCAAATGAGAACCTGATTATGAAACTTCAGGCTTGCTGTCGAGGGTATCTTGTTCGCCAGGAATTCAACTCAAGAATGAATTTTTTGAAGAAGCAAGTCCCAGCAATCACTTGCATTCAGGTAGTGATACCCTTTAGTTCTGTTTGAAACTTGTACTCTGCAGTTGTTTTCTGTACACAAGCTTATTGACAGTTTTTGTTCAATTCAAGTAGTTACAGCACACAGTTGTCTTTGCCTTGTATTGTAAATTATCTAAAAATATTTCCTTCTGCCAGTGAGTTTTGGTATATTATTTGTTTTTAGGCGTCATATATAGTCAATCCAATAATCACATAGAATTGGAGAGAGAAAAACTTACTTGAGGAAGCTTTTACCAATTTTTTTTTTTACACATTTCAGTGTTTTGGGGATAGGGCAACATCAAGTGTGTTGTATGTGTTGATGGTGATAATACCATGAGATGCATTGCTGCTGTGATTCGTCATGAATTCAAGAAAACAGCATGCATTTCAGTATTGTTGAGATAAGATTCTTCCCTTCAAATTTGTCCAGGGATTTGGAGGATTGAAGACCTGAAAGAGATGATAGGATAATTCAGCATGAAATTGGGTGCATTTACCGGACAGCAACAAAAACATTCTTTCTGTGGTGTTGTAACTGAAATGCGTGCAAGTGTAATAGTTGCTTTGTACCCTACCACCATTTTATTATTTCAACAGTATGTCTGTTTGTTTCTGCCTAAGTTGCACATACTCTGCTTGCATATTTAACAAAACCTCCACACCCACTCCCAGCTCATTAAAATAACACTCCCTCCCTTTAAGTGTAGTCCAACCCCTTGCCTGACTTCTCTTCCCAAGTGTCGATAGCAGCGAGTCTGCTCCGAAGGCTTAAAATGTTACATCATTGTTCTCACCAGCAGCAGCAGCTACCACATGATCCTCATGTAGAACAGTTTCTGTCAACTTGACTGTTTCGCTATATCCTTGGCCCCTTACTGTGCTTCAGAAGGCCCAGGCTCTTCATGGGGTAATTTCAAGTCTCTCATGATTACAGTTGGAAAATAGTTAATGCTTCACACAGTGTTTCTCTTGGACAAGCATGTCTCCTTCATGTTTCATTTAGCCAAAAGGGCAGTTGGAAGCTGAGGAACACAAAGAAGCTCAGATTTGTAATGACTTCTGTTTAATTAGAAAAGTAAAGTGAGTGTGCTTATTTTGTTTTCAGTCTCAATGGCGTGGCTACAAGCAAAGGAAGGCATATCAAACCCGTTTGGATTACCTACGTGCACAAAAGGACCAAGTAGTAAAGGTAGTGCAGCTTCCCTGCTGACTTCTTTGGTAAACCTTTGAGGTAGTGAACTCTGTAGGTAAGGTTTCTATCTGAATGTTTTGGTTACTCTTCAATAGATTCAGTCGATGACCAGGATGTATCAAGCCAGAAGACGTTACAGAGATCGTCTGCAATATTTCAGAAACCACGTAAGAAACTATCTTGTTAAATGTGTTCTGTACCTGACTTTGGTACTCTTTCCAGAATGATGTCAAGTGCTTTTTTGTTTTTTAAATCCTAGATAAATGATGTTGTAAAAATTCAAGCCTTTATCCGAGCAAACAAAGCACGAGAAGACTACAAAACCCTCAGTAAGTATTGCCAAGAGGATAAAACTGATGTGCCTTGAATCTCTGTGAGGGAGCATAGATTCATAGAAGAGATTCCCCAACTCTCTCTGCCTGTCTCCATAGGAGAGATGCTCCAGCCCCCTGATCATCTTTGTAGCCCTTCTCTGGACTTGCTCCTGCAGCTCCGCATCTTTCTTATTATGTTGGGTTCCCCAGAGCTGAACACAGTACTCCAGATAGGGTCTCATGAGAGTGGAGTAGAGAAGGAGAATCACCTGTCTTGACTTCCTGACCACACTGCTTTTGATGCAGCCCAGGATGCAGTTGGGTTTCTGTAGTGCAAGTGCACATTGCTGGGTCATGTCAGGGGGATGAAGTTGAAAGGGCAGTGCAGGGAGTAGGTGGTTCTTGAGGATGAAGGAGAACTTGATTCTAGCTGTCTTTTTTTTTTTTTTCTGCTGAAAAATAGAACTATAGCTTTGCAGTTAGCTTTGACAGTGTGGACTACCCTATGCTAATACTGACTTGGTTCTTGATTTACTTCTCTTTACAGTTTTCTCAAAACAGGAAAATCAAAATGTCAGAAGCTGTTGAGACATGATGGTACTAATTTAACTCTGGGTGCTCCTTGATGTGCTGTTTAAACCTAGATAAGGCATATATTTACTTCTATTTGCCATCTCCTGGTATTGTCTGTTTTCTTGCCTATTTTTAGTTAATGCTGAAAACCCACCTATGGCTGTGGTTCGGAAATTTGTCCACTTGCTCGATCAGAGTGACCAAGATTTTCAGGAGGAGCTCGAGCTAATGAAACTGCGTGAAGAAGTTGTAACCTTGATCCGATCCAATCAGCAACTGGAAAATGACCTCAATCTCATGGACATAAAAATTGGTTTGCTAGTGAAAAACAAAATTACATTGCAGGTAAGAAATGTGTTGTTAGGAGACCAGCTACACATTGAATTGAGCCCAGTGATAGTTAGCATGGAGAGCTCCTGACCTCAGATGTCAGTTGCTCAGGCCCAGTGGAAAACATTTCCCCAGACTTACAGTTTTTACTCCCAATATGTTCTTAGTCCATTCCACTAATTTAGTATGTATCCCTAGAAAGAAAACTGTAGGAGGAGAAGAAACAAGCTAAAAAAAGGCAACACGGCTATCTTGATCTAATGAATGCAACAGGTTTTGTATTTAAAGGCTTTGAGAACTCTTTTTTGTTGCTCCTTTGTGGTTAAACAAGTCACATGCCACAAGCTTGCAGCAAGGGGGTGATTTCGGAGGCAGGAGACATGCTTGTGCCGCTTGGTTGCTTGTTGGTTAAAGGAAGCCCCCTCTATCTAAGCTTGGCTGGTGTGATTAATGTCACAAAAAAAAAAGGCTCTTGCTGGTACAGCGTTGTCTTTTCTTCAAGCTGAAGTACTGGTCAGCTTTTCATGTGGTCCTGGATTCATTACACTAGGCTTCTCTGAGTGCAAAATCTCAAGTGGTGTAGTGAAATTTATCTTAGAAGGAAGCTGCAGTGGTTGGGTTGATGCTTGCAGTGAAAAGTGCTATTGCTGTCAGAGTATGTGGAGGTAGTGAGCTAGGTGAATATGGAACAGTATTTTTAAGTTGTAAGCCCAGTTTAAAAAAGGAAAACATTTCCAAGCATCTTCAGAATGCGACCAGCTCTGATAGTAATTGCTGCCAAGAGTGACTAACCCTTCTAGGGTTTCAGACAAATTTCACAAAGTCAGGAACAAAGCAGAACATGTACTTCCAGTTGGAGAAGCTGCTGCCATACCAAATAATGCTTCACTTTAATAGCCCCAGGTATTCCTTGACCCTGCGTTTCCATGTCCAAGAGAAGTGGCTCTTAGATGCAACTGTTTTCCAGTATTGCCTGTTAGAAACGTCTGAGAATGAAATCTGTACCTATTCTTTCTTTCCAGGATGTTGTTTCTCATAGCAAAAAACTTACCAAGAAGAACAAGGAACAGCTCTCTGACATGATGATGTTGAACAAACAAAGGGGAGGTTTGAAAGCACTGAGCAAAGAAAAGAGAGAAAAGCTGGAAGCCTATCAGCATTTGTTCTACCTACTTCAGGTAAGCAACTTCTTACGCTGCTCGGTAACTTTTTGTCATAGAAGCTTATATGTCTTAGCACAGTCTTTGCTTATGCACTGTAGTTGTCATACAAGCAGTAAGGTTGAAAAAGACCTTTAAGATTAAGTCCAACCAGCAACTGTTTTGAGCCACCTTAGTTTTTAGCGACACCAGCAGGGACATGCACACTAAGTCATTTTTCTTGTTGTTGTAGACTAACCCAACCTACTTGGCCAAGCTGATTTTTCAGATGCCTCAAAACAAATCCACAAAATTCATGGATTCTGTCATCTTCACGCTGTATAATTATGCATCCAATCAAAGAGAGGAATACCTGTTGTTGCGACTTTTCCAAACAGCACTGCAGGAAGAGATCAAGTATGTGGTAGCATACGGCACATTCTTGCTGTTGAATCAGTTTTGGCAGTTCCTGAAATTGAGGCCATTTTCGTGTTAAGTGTAGTGCCTTTATGCAGATAGTGCTAATCTATCCCTCGTTGTCCTCTTCCCATTTCATAGCTGTTAGTCTATAAAAGAAGAATCAAGTATGTCCATTGAAGAGGAGGGCTTTTCACTTCAATCAAGATTTCACTGCTCAACATGGCAGCTACTTTTATCTGATGCAAAGTCATGCTAAAATTCAGTCTAATCTCAATTCTCCAGTGTCTGATTATAAATACGTCCAACAAACTGCAAATTCAGGCTTTACAAGCCAGGAAGAGAGCTAAGTCTAAGCTCTCTGGCTTTCCAAAAGCTAATGAGGAGTCTGAAATCTCTGTTGTTTGGCATTTCTATTTCCTGTCAGTGGTAGAAACTCTGGCTGTCCTCAGACATGTTTTGTTGCATTGGTTAGGCCTTAGGAGCTCAGTGTTACATGACTTCAGTTCTTTACAATGCAGAGTGGCACAGCTTGCTGCGAGGAAGAATATTCAATGACATTTTTGAGGAACTGCCCTTAAGCATTTTTGGGAATGTTTTTTAAGCATGAAGAAGGTATATGGCCTGAAACAAATAACTTCTAAAAAACATTTTCTCCCCTTCCCCATAAAGTCATGCTTGGAACAGTAGTCCAGGGAAGTGTAGGCAGTGACAGAGTTATGCATACCTCAAATTTCATATAAATTCTTTCTTCTTCAGATCAAAAGTAGACCAGATACATGAAATTGTGACTGGGAATCCTACTGTTATTAAAATGGTGGTAAGTTTCAATCGTGGTGCCCGTGGTCAGAATGCTCTGAGGCAGATCCTTGCACCAGTTGTGAAGGAAATCATTGATGACAAGTCACTTAATATCAAAACTGATCCTGTGGATATTTACAAGTCTTGGGTTAACCAGATGGAATCTCAAACGGGAGAGGCCAGGTATGGGACCTGTTAAAACTGTATTTTTCTAAACATTGCTTAGCTGCTTTGTATTGCTCAGTTAATCATTCAAAACTATCCTTGGCTCCACTGCATGCATCTATGCAACTGATGGTCTCGTCAAGGCAGCTTTCATCTGAGAGCTCTAAAGTTCGTATTCTGGTGATGGTGCTGAGAGTATTGAACAGGAATGTCATTAGGTGATGGAAGAAGAAATGCTCTTTGGTGTTAACTGGATAGTTAGCTGTGAGACACCCTCTAACCTAAAAGAATGCATTGTCGGAAAAAGTATTTGGGAATCGCTTCCATGTCAGTCCATGTTCATGTCATACATAGCCTGTGCAAACAGGTACTATTTGCAAGCACGCTGGTAGAAAGCATCACATTGCAGTTCTCTTGGTCCTAACATCTTCTAATTAGTATCACCACTGATGACAATTGTATTGAGCTATGTGATTTTGTGTCATTCTGGTTTCTTTTTCTTCAGTGATTGTGATTTGCTAGAACTTGAAGATTCTATTGTGTTATTGGGGTTTTTTAACATACTTTTTAAAAAAAGCAAAAGCCATACAGATTAATTAGTTCCTCCATATTTAAAGCAATCTGCAGTCATACACCTTTGCACACTTCATGCAAAATTCTGGACATGCTAAAAATGCAAGTGGAGATTTGTGTTTAGATTCTTCTCTGTACATAAGATGTAGGATACGCCTTTTTGAATTACCAGCTTTATCTGTGTTCACTGGAATACTATGCCATAGTTTCAGCTGACTGAAAAAAAGATAACTATTCATTTGGCACTGTTTCCCACCAGCAGCATGTTATATTGATTTTATGGACGCTGCTCTAGCTTCTGCTTGTGTCCAAGTTTTCATCATCTTAATACCCAAATGCATAGCTTTCTTTTTCACCAGTTTGCAGTCTGAAGTACCACTTTGTGTTATGGATGGTGCTTTTTTTGCCTAGTGTGCATGCTGTAAAAAAAAATCCAGTTTTGAGTTAGCTAGATGTGGCCATTGCAAGGGAAAGTAAAGGAAGTAAAAGCAAAAGAATTTCAGCTCTGATGGTGCCAAACAGGTTAATTAAAGGCAATGCATAGCTTTTGGCAGTGAAGTGAATATAAACTTGTTTCTGCGTCAGTGTATACATTCTTGAAATGTACTAGCCTGAGTAATATTCTTCTTTATATGTTTGACTTTTTCACATAGCAAACTGCCATATGATGTTACGCCTGAGCAAGCCCTAAGTCATGAAGAGGTGAGGACGCGCCTGGATGCCTCAATCAGAAACATGAGAACAGTGACAGACAAGTTCCTGTCTGCCATTATTAGTTCAGTGGACAAAATCCCGTGAGTCTGATGCACCAGTGTTATCCCTCAGAAGCTGCTGGTGTCTTCATGCTTGCAGCAGTCTTATTTGACCTTTTCTTTCTCTTAAAGTTACGGAATGCGTTTCATTGCCAAGGTCCTAAAAGACTCCCTTCATGAGAAGTTTCCTGATGCTGGCGAGGATGAGCTTCTGAAGGTGAGGATCTGTCCACCCTTTATGAATAATTGTCAGCCAAATTGGCTGTGGCAAGCACGTCTCATTCTTCTCTCTTGTTAGGTGTATGTGTGGAGAGGAGCGCATGTAAACCTATTTATTAACCTCTACGGATAGGAAATATTTCACATCAGGCTACTGATGTTAGCTTCATACACATCACTTGAGATGTAATACATTGTTTAGAAGGAGGTATCCTGTTGCTTCTGTTTTGCTTTTAGTATCTTGGGCATTTGGTCCTTTAGGTTTCTTAACCTGGGGTTACTGTTGCTCCTAGAAGGTAAACCGTGGGTTAACTAGTATGATCACAGCCTGGTGCTCCTTTCTTAAAGAGACAAGTTGAAAAGTCTGTATGCAAAATTCTGATATTCCTAATGCCCCATCTGGAACACACTAGGATATTTTGACAGCAATATGTAGAGTCAATTACCATGATGCCTAGTCAGTTTTGTATTTTGCATTTCAGTTGGTTTAGAGAACTAAAAGCATCCTAATATTAGTTGCTCTTAGATGAGTACAGCGTTGGGGTTTTCATTGAAATTTCTTTGTTTTCGTGGCTTGTGGTAAATTGTGAATTTATGCCCATGAATGCTTTACTTTTTAATACAACATAGTTTGCTTATTAGAATACTTGACAACGTCTCTTTAAGCTTCTCTGCCTCTACTTCATTACAAAATAATTACCAATCTGAATGCTGTTTTCTTCTCTCTTCTAGTTCTGTGCTTTCCCATTCTGAGACATCGGTTCTTTCTATGCAGGTGAATTAATTTCTTCCATCTGTAAATTTAGGTGGAAAACTGCAGTTTTTGTTAATCCTCATGGAAACAATGTAACTATCCACATGAAAGTCAAAACTGCAGTTGCATGCAATAACTAGTTGTAGACTTTTTTTTTAAGCAGCTGAAGATACCCATATAATATACTGTTCTTCTTGCCCTGCAAGTTCAAAAGTCATTAAATCAGTTTCTTTCATGGATGTTTTGTTCTTTTTACTGGCAGTAAACAGTTTGAGTGTTAACAGTCAACAGACTGTTAACATCCCGTGACATAATTTGCAAGAGTACAGCAGAGGCTTGCATACAACACTTGTCAAAACATGACCTTACTGAAAGCAGTTGTTAATTTCTGGGACTGCTTAGCAATGGCTAGGTTTTTTCTCTGTGTTTTCAACTGTTTGTTCAGACCCCAATCTCTTCCATGCATTCAAGTCACATGACAAGCAGGTGAAGCCAAGATTCAGTGACCTGGCCTTCTGCAAATGAGCATGTGGTGAGAGAGCTTTTGCTTTAAATCAGCATGGTGGATTTAATACCTTTTCATTGCTAGAATTACTTTCGGCAAAATATCCAATACAGGATAGAAGAATATTGTGAGCATATGGATAATGTGATAATCTCTACTTGTAGTTCTTTGAAATGTATTGCTGCTCACATATGACTAGGTAAATTGGAGTTTTGAAGCATCAAATGCCATTCGTCTTCTGTACTTCTAATTTTCTTACTTCTGGATTAAGTGGTTTCTCAATTGCTCTCACTAACTAGGGGTCTGTGCCTAAATATGTTGTTGGCTAACAGAAGAATTACTCTGAAAGAGAAAAGGGCTTTGGACAAGGAATGGAAAGTAATTTCCTCAGTTTAACTTCTTGGTGTGCTGTTCTTCCTCCCTATTTTTGCTTTGTCAGAGATGGCAGCCAATGCTGCATACTTCTTTAGAAATTAGCTCTTCCTCCATATTGAAACTTCATTATCAGATTCCTCTATACTGTGGTCATTCTGCCCTCTGTTAGGCTAACTCAATTACATTTAATGCTCCTGACAGACTGTCTCATGCTCATATCAGTAGTTCATTAGTAACTTGTAGTATCTCCTGTCTGTACATTTTTGTAAGGTAGAGTTCTAAATCTTTAGGCATAGGAATACCTGCTGCTGTATTGTCCTGTGACTGGTAGTGCCCAGGCTTTCCTCTGTGTTGACTGCCCTATTGCATCTTTATGATTTTTGCTTTTTTTTTTTTTTTTTTTACACTTTTTGGGATGGTATGTGCTTCTATACGGCAGAACCTTTGTCTTGGAAAGAGGCTTACAAGAAAATAATTTATCAAAACACAGAGTAGTTTCAATAAAATTCAGTTGGGTCCTGTACTGTTGTTTATTGATGCGTTTCTTCTCTACTTTCCCAGATTGTTGGCAACTTGCTCTATTATCGCTACATGAATCCAGCCATTGTCGCACCAGATGCGTTTGACATCATTGACCTTTCAGCTGGAGGTCAGCTGACAACAGATCAACGCAGAAACCTCGGTTCCATTGCAAAGATGTTACAGCATGCTGCATCCAATAAGATGTTCATGGGAGACAATGCTCATCTAAGCATCATTAATGAATACCTATTGCAGTCATACCAGAAATTCAGGTAGAAGACCATAGCTAATTAAGCTGGGAAGTTTGGCAGAGGGTAACATTGCAAGTAAAAAGGGAAAATAATAAATTTTGAATATGGAAAATTCTGTCTCTGTCAAATATGCAATCTGTTAAAAATAAGATATTTCACTCCAGACTGCCACAAGCATCAGTGACAATGGCAGATAAAATGTAAAGCTGGAATTTATGAACAATACATTGAATGTTAATGAGATTGCAAAGTCAAGAGTTTCAAGTGTCCAGAATAAAGTTGCTTTTGCACTTACTTGTTACGGTACTTTGGACATGGACAACCAGAATGGACATACATTCTTCTGTCCTATGTGAACCCTGGTTCCCCATGAAAATCTAGTAGTGATCAGGAATAAAACAGGTTGGCATTTAGCTATTCATGTAGTTGAAGTAAGCTTTTGTTCAAGAATTGTCATGTTACATCTCCTGTGTTTTGGGAAAAAGGTAACCAGAGGTAGTTGGGGGAAAAGGACGGTAATGCAGTGGGGTCAGGAGAATGAGGTCACTGAAGCCAGTTCTTGTCAATTCTGAAAATGAATAAATGTCAGCATGGCCAGTATCAATGATTGAATTTACTAGGTTGCTTCTGATGTGTTAAACTAAAGCTGACAAACTGTAGTATGCCATAATGTACCATAGTTTAGAGGAGAGACTATGCTTGAGATTGTCATGGGAAGGTAATACTCTTGACTCTCAGAGTCATACTGACTGTTCTCTCCTTCTTTGTTCTGAAGACGTTTTTTTCAGGCTGCCTGTGAGGTTCCTGAATTGCAGGATAAATTTAATATTGATGAATATTCTGACTTGGTGACTCTCACTAAACCAGTAATCTATATTTCTATTGGTGAAATCATCAATACACACACTGTAAGTATACACTAGTCATAGTTGCTCCTTATAAGCAGTGTTTGCAAAGAAAATGCTGCTTCTGTCTGAAACACAAATGTACCAAATCCAAGGCTGAAAATTGTCATGATTGTAGTTTGTGAGAGCTTGTTGATTTATAGAATCAAGTAATTTAGTTATGGCTTCACTAAGTTTCTTTTGAAAGCATTTGAGTATGTGATATTGGCAGAGCTCTGAATGTTGATGTTGCTGCTTTGGAGTTCAGTGATTTTTTTCTAAAGATGCCAGCCTAAAGTAATGAAATTTTACTGTCTAGAAAAAGATGTACTGTTAAAACATAATTGTTTTTTCTGTTCATCTAGTTGCTCTTAGACCATCAAGATGCAATTGCTCCTGAGCACAATGACCCAATTCACGAGCTGCTGGATGATCTCGGAGAGGTTCCTACAATTGAGTCCTTAATAGGTGGTCTAGTTTGTTCTGCTAAAGTAATATGTGATATTACCTTGAATGACTTAAAGTGCAGTAAGGAAACAATAAGAAATCATCACAGGTCGTTTGGGAGGACGTGCTCTAAAAAGCAGCAGCAGATTCATTGCAGTGTATTTCCTCTGCAGAAGTTATTGCCCAGAAAAAAACAGAGATTCTTTCTCTTTTCCCTACCCACTTCACCTCATTCCACTCTAGAACTTTCTAGAAGACAGACAGATATTGACATATTTTCTTTATTCCGTTACACTGGAGCCATTTCTCTGTGCTCGTGTCCCTGTTCCAGCTTGTTTACAAAGATCTGTCCTCCTTTCTGGAGATCTGTAGGTGTTCGTTTCAGAGTGTTCGTTTCAGAGTAATAAATGTATTAAATAGCATGTGTTCTTTTAGGAGTCTTTGGCATGTGGACAAGTAACATATTTTCCCCTCCTTTAGAGTTTTTTTCCATAAGAAAAATAGAATTTTATCCTCTTCTGGTTGGGGGAAGAAGGAACTAACACTACTAATCTGTGAAACTCTCCTGAAAACCTGAGCCACAGTTTACTGCTTCAGGATATAACATATACTAGAAAGATGCACAAGTTTTTTTCCTTCCTTGGTTTCTATTTTGCAGTTATTTGAAGTTTCTAGTCTAGTAGTGGGGAGGGAGGCAAACCAGGCACATTTTTTGGAGAGGATGCTCTGACAGCAAACACTTACCTTGAAGTTGCTTGATGACAAAGGTTGGAACCTTCTAAAGGAGTGGTTGCTTGCACATTTACTTCCATGCGCTAGCAAAGAACAGAATGTAAGAAGTGTTACCTGAACAAACACAGACCACGGGTTTAGCTAGAACTTGCTCTCCTTCCCCATTTCATTTCTCCTGTGTGCATTGTGTCACTGTGGCTAATATGTCAGAGTTAAATCTTTCTGCAGCCCTTTAAAAAATGGGGGGAAAGGTTCCAACAATTGTTCAGGTGAAAGTTCATATGCAATTGGAGCAAGAAAACTTCTTTTTGATGGGATAGCTTACTTTGTTTAAGAGAAGATGACAAGCTTGGTTGCTAACAAGCTCTTAGCTTGAAACATTCATTCTAATGAGGACATGAACATACGGGCATCGTCATATTTTTGTTTCTAAAGTACTTTTGGCAGTTTAGCCACTCCTCTCAGTGAGATACTGAGATACAGTGTAGAATACACAGAAGTCTTTAAGGCATACGAAGTGGTGATTTTCTGGCCAGTGCATTCTCTTAGATTTGTTACGAAAAAGTCTGTAATATATTCAAGATGATGTCTTCAAAAGTTGGTTTGGGTTTTGAAGTGTCCTTTTGACAGTATAGAAAACAATCAAGTTTTTCTGTGATCTGTTATGTAGGGAAAAATTACAAAGTCTTAACAATCAAGAAGGTAAAGAATGTGATTTAATCTCTAAACTCTTTCTGCTTGCCAGGGGAAGGTTCTGGCAATGTTAATGATCCCAACAGGGAAATGCTAGCAAAGACTGAGGTTTCTCTCACACTCACTAATAAATTTGACGTTCCTGGTGATGAGAATGCAGAGATGGATGCAAGGACAATTCTGTTGAAGTAAGTAGCGGGTAACTACTTGGTATGTTACTCAAAAGAAGGAGCAACTGGAGCTTCAACAGTTAATCTGCATGTGAAAATAAGAGAATTGAGGCATAATTTAAAGAAATGTGGGGGGACTGTTACTCCAAATACATTGAGATTGTAGTTATGTCCTTTTCAATGCTGTGGCATGACTTTTAATAGATGAAGACTAATACCCTTTTTGAGAAGCATAGGTCTTAGCACCCTAATGGAAAGAGGGCAATGGACTGTCAGGGATTTTGTTATTACCAGAACCTTTATTCTGGAAAACTTTTTACTGATACTGACTCTTGGCTGGTTTTAAGCAATTTCCTATTGCTGAGATACATAGAGCAGTGACCTAACATTCAGATGCATGTTTACCACCTCTGATGCATTCCTGCTGTGATGCTAGATAGTTTAATTGAAAAATCTTTGGTCATCATGAAAAATGTTCGGCCTAGGCAGACAAGTGACATCCCAGAAGAAAATTTTGTCTCCAAAAATAACTTTAACTGGACATCTTAAAAGATACATCAATATTTTCCTGCTTACCAGAAGAAGATAGCATTGATTTCAAAAGTAAAGATTTCGCAGCTGCACTGGTAGTCATCTAAGTTGTGGATGATGAGGAAGGTGCATATGTGATGCAGTTTGTGTGATTCCAGCCTGACTGCAAAGATGCTATTTGGTTTCATTGTGTGGCTTAAGGGCAGAAGTGCTTCAGAGTGGACACCGACTGTGATTAAATCTCAGCTCAAATCAAGGAATGACCCTGTCTGTCACCAGACTGGAGTTGAGATCTGCCTTGTCTCCGATGCACATAAGAAAATAATCCTTTGGAGTTTTTAGATACCTGTTACAGATCATTGAAGCGCACTTATGGATGGATAATACTATAGAGCTTTTCTGGTTGCACAAATTGGCTATGGCTGCTACCTGTTTTATCTTTCACCTTGAATGCAACTTCTGTGGTCCACATGGCAGTACAGGGGCTACCTTGTAATATATGGGGTAGCATCCATGCTGTTCGAGGGAGTTTGGGGAGCAAATTGTACGTATTACAGAGAGGAACCTCTCGGGGAACCAGTTTCCGATAATGCACTGTCCAAAAAGTAAAGTGCTTCTCGGGGTTCTGGTCTGGTCCAGCCTGTGACTACCTGAGTGCTCCTCCAGTAATAATCTGACTTTAGATAAATCAGTAACATTGGTATTGTTGCAGAACAGAAGAGTATTAAAGGTCTTTCTGTTTAAATTTTTTTCTCCTATTCTCCTTGATTTCTTTGCAGCACAAAACGTTTAATTGTTGATGTAATCCGCTTCCAGCCAGGGGAGACGCTGACTGAAATTTTGGAAACTTCAGCTACCTCAGAGCAAGTACGATGTTGTTTATCTGTGCTGGTTTTGGACTAGGAAATCATCATCTATCTAGATATATGTGGGTATATGTGGGACTCTCCATTTATGTACTGCAGTGAAGCTGTCCACTGATGATGGAGCAGGGTGTAATGATAATCAAGGGGGTGTACAATGCAAGTAAATTGTATGTGTGAATCTTATTCCTGCAGTAGTTGCTAGAAACTGCTTATGTAGAAGACCATTTTAGATGGTAGGTAGGCTTCTGCTGGTTCCCATGTGTAGAATGTGTTCATCAAAATGTGTTCATTTGAGTCAGTACAGGAATTGCCAAGCAAAACTCTTTATCCCGTGTTATGCCAGAGATCAGACAACCTGTTTCTGCTTCTTTTTGCCACCTTAAAATTGATCTGCTTATGAACTTGCAGTTTTTTGTTTTCTTTTTCTAGGAAGCAGAGCATCATAGAGCTATGCAGAAACGGGCCATTCGTGATGCTAAAACTCCTGATAAGATGAAAAAATCTGTCTCTGTAAAGGAAGATGGCAACTTGAACCTCCAAGAAAAAAAAGAAAAAATCAAGGCAGGCCTGAAGAAGTTGACAGAACTGGGGACAGTAGATTCCAAAAACAAATACCAAGAACTAATCAATGACATTGCAAAGGTATAACACTTGGTGGTTTCCTAATAATCATAGTGGAGTTCTCCCACAGTTTGCAGCTTTGTGAAACTGGCATGAGTTTTCAGAAGGAGAGTAAGGTTTTTAGTAGCTAATTTATAGACAAAAATCATACCTTTTGTTGCAGCATTTCCACCTCTTGGCATGTGGGAAGTCCTTTATTTTTATACAACGTTTCTGTTCTCTCAAATGACTGCGTTGCCAAGTTCTCAGGTACTTTAAGAAAAAACTTAATAGCTTGGAGGGGAAGTCCTGGTGTGTGATGTGTTTTTCTGCTCCATTTCACTAATTTAAGTGGTGCCTCTACAAGCTTATTCATACAAGGAAGTTTTGGTCATTACTTTAAGACATCCTAACTGTTATTTTTATTTAAATGTGCCCGTTAAAGAATACCTTAACGATAAGGGGTGGCTGTGAAAAACATAAAAAACAGATCCAGTACTGTTGTACATTGCTGCAGTGACAATGAATTTTATATCACAGTGTTTACTGAAAAAGTATTTGGGAAATGTTACGTAAGTAAACCAACTAAATAATTGCCTTTAGGGATCTGATAAGAATTAATTGTACTATAGATTATGTGTTACATATTAAAGTAGCAGTCAATGAATGTAGTGGGGTTTTGTTGAGGTTATTAAGGCAAGTGATGCTTAAGGGCTGACTAACAAAGAAAAATAATGAAGACTGTGTGCTGCTATGGTTACAGTGCTTGATTTGTAAGATACTTTCCCTACACAGTGGTGGCAAAATTGCTGCTTTTTTATCATGTGCTGTCAGTGCCCACTCTAGTCTTTGCAACTAGAACAGAATTGAAGTTCGAGAAAGCCGCAAAAGGTGCAAAGTGTACTGCTGTGTAGAGTTGGTTAGTTCCACAAATAGTCGTCACAGAGAAAGCTGTGACACTTAAACTGGGGCAAGTGCAACTGAGTGCTCAAGCCTGTAGCATGAAGCAAGACTAAGCAAAATCAAATGGTGTGTTTCAAGTATTCAGTGGCTCTGGAACTGAGCACCTGGAGAGCTCAAATGACTGTTAAAGTCTCTGCCTGTCTTTCTCTGCGGTGTAGGATATCAGAAATCAGCGTAGATACCGTCAGAGAAGAAAGGCGGAGCTAGTGAAGCTGCAGCAGACATACAGTGCCTTGAACTCCAAAGCTACTTTTTATGGAGAACAAGTAGATTATTACAAAAGTTACATAAAGACCTGCTTGGATAACTTGGCCAGCAAGGGCAAGTAAGTATTTTGGAACTGTAGAACCATAGAATGGTTTGGCTTTGAGGGGAACTTTAAAGACCGTCTAGTTCCACCTGCCCTGCCGTGGGCAGGGACACCTTCCACTAGACCAGGTTGCTTCAAGCCCCATCCAGCCTGGGCTTGAACAGTTCTGGGATGGGGCAGCCACAGCTTCCCAGGGCAACTTGTCCTGGGACCTTACTGCCCTTGCAGGGAAGCTGTTGGCTGCAGTTCTTTGAGTGCGATCATCCGGTTGAGTCCTTATCCATCAAGTGGTCCATCTATCAAATCCATGTCTCTTCAATTTAGATACAAGGATGTTGTGTGGAATGTTGAATGCTTTTCACAAATACAGGTAGATCATGTCAATCGCTTTTCCCTCATCCAGAAATGCTGTATTAACCCATTGTAGCAGGTCACCAAATTGGCCAGGCACTTGAGTGAATGTATATTGGCGGTCACCAATTACCTCCTTGTTTTCTGCATCTTAGCATTGTTTCCAGGAGGATCTTGCCAGTCATGGAGGTGAGACAAACTGCATCTTCCTTATTTCCCTTTTCCTGTTGGTAGGAGCTTCACTGGACTGCCACATTTTCTCAAATACAATGGATAGTGGCTTAGCCACTTCTTCCACCAGTTCCCTG
Organism: Dicrurus megarhynchus; assembly: GCA_013399195.1. Lineage (NCBI taxonomy): Eukaryota > Metazoa > Chordata > Aves > Passeriformes > Dicruridae > Dicrurus > Dicrurus megarhynchus. Next base: position 315,824 of record VXAD01009655.1, read on the forward strand.
AAGACCCACAGATACATCTCATCAGGGTCCATGGACTTGCACACCTTCAGGTTGCTTAGATGGTCTCAAACCTGATGACTTACAGCAGGTGGTTCCATGGCCCTAGAAGTGCTTCTTACAAGAAGCACGTGTTACTAAGAAGAACTGTAATGCTCAAAGCTCCTCGTCCAAGCTCTTTCTCACAGCGATAGTTTTAGCAAAAGGGTTTCACCAGCAGTAGGAAAAATACAGGGAGACATCCTTGCCATGAATGGGGTCAAAAAGACAAACTTGAAAGACTTTTTGGTCCCTTTGGGAGAAGGGAGGGCAGAGAGTCCAGTGCTTTGAAGCTTGTTGCCCACATATGCACATGCTGCTCAGTCAGTCTGTCTTGTCATCCTTCTTAGGAGCAGAGAATGAAAATAACATAGTTATCCACAAGGAAACCTTTGATCACAAGTTGTCCCCTTTTTTATGACAAAACAAGTCAACTGTTACAGTGCTAGACAATTCAGATTTTCTGGGGGAAAAAGAAATCGTTGTCTTCTCCAGTGAGATGTGAGAATGTGAACCCTTGTCATCTGATCTGGGCTACAAGTGCTTTGTAGGTAGTAGAAGTACATCATTATGTATCATTAGCCATAGTTCATTAGCTATACTGATTCTATCCCCCCTGCCAAATTGGATTGAATATTTACTGCTCAAAATGTCTTTACTTGTTTGAGTGACCTTCTAATTTGTTTGGCTTGTCTTTTTTCTGCAGAGTCTCCAAGAAACCTCGCGAGATGAAAGGCAAAAACAGTAAAAAGATTTCTCTGAAATACACAGCAGCTCGACTTCATGAGAAGGGAGTGCTTTTAGAGATTGAGGACCTGCAAAGTAACCAGTGAGTATCTTTTTAAAACTCTTTAGAGATAAATAACCTTTTTGGAGGAAAAGGAAAATAGGTATGCTGAATTCTTGTCTTTTTCTTAGAACTAGTCTAGGTGCTGATAGTTGGGGACCAGAAATTCTGAGATCTATTTGAGATTGTGTCGCATTGTCTTGCAGTTTTGTTCTTGGAATTTTAGTATTCTTGGTAGACTTAGCTATTAAACCTGAAAATTTTGTTTTGATGACCTAGGCTGGCATTCCTAGGGCAAAGAAACCTTCAGTTCTCTTTTTCTGGTTGAAGCAAAGCAATTCTTTGATTGAGAAGTGTAATGTTATTTAAACATGACATCCTCTTTTCCCCAAACCCTTCTCTGTCACCCCCACAGTTATGGAAGGGTACGTCCCTGGGTGAATTGTTATTATGGTTAATAGCTTTCATTGCTGAAAAATCAGCTTAGTGCTAGCTTGAGTTTCTCCAACTGTAGTTTGCTAGCCTTGAGAAGCTGGCATATCTTGTGTGGAATATAGAGGAACTGCGTGTTACTAGAATTTTTTCAATCCTGAATCATGCTTTGTACTCGTGCACTAAATGAGGCATGAATGTGCAGCACTAAAGTAGACTGTTTAGATTGTACAAGCTAAATTAAATTACCCTGTTTCCTGCTATGCTTGTGTGAAGATGTGATCTACCAGCTGTAAAATCTGTTAGGCTTCCATTCGTTGTTGTGTTGAGTCTGGTTGGCTTTTACAGGCACATTCCAAATGGGGTTAATAGAATAAAGAGTTAAGAACAAAATTCTTAGAAATTTATCTTCATGTTTCATCTCATATATTCCCTCCCTGTGATTTTTCATTTCTTAAATTTCATAGGTTTAAAAATGTGATTTTTGAAATCAGTCCAACAGAAGAAGTAGGAGATTTTGAGGTTAAAGCAAAATTCATGGGGGTACAGATGGAAACCTTTATGTTGCATTATCAGGTAAGAACTGTCCTATTTAATAGTGTCATGTAAGTTCCCCTTGCCAGACTCTTCATCAAAATAGCAATGACATGTTTTTTGCCTAAACAGTCTGAAAAATGCTCTCAAAAATAACCCATTTGTTGTGAAACAGATGCAACACATACAAGGGACCCTAACTGCTTTTTGTTTCTTCACTACTGAAAGCCTGATGTCAGTCTGTATTCATAATTACGTTTTTACATATGCACACAAAACAAGCATTTGCATTTTCAGTAATTTCCTGCTACAGCAGAGAGCTTGGGAGTCTGTGGCAGCAGTCACCTGGGCTTGTGTGTGATGGCTTCAGCCAGTCATTATGTATTGGTATTCTTTCTGCTACTCTGTACTTACCCATTTCTTTCCCGTTCTTAGGTGCCCTCCTTAGGTGTCAGCCTTTACTTAGGCCACCAAAACAGGCATGCTGACTGACCTTTTCTCAAACGGTTCCCTGTTCTTTTTCTTATGCCAGTGATGTTACACCTTGTGTCTCTGTCCCATTCTTCCACTTCTTTGCCCGCCCCCTATCTGTCTTGGTGTTCATTAGGTTGTGTTCATTGTTAGTTGTGGAAGCCTCAGGCCTCTCAAAACAGATTGTGTGCAGGAACACCTTGCATTGCAGTTAGTCCACGCCACCTAACTGGCTGCTGGGATGGACAGCTGCCTCACACCTGTCATTTGCTTTGCAGACTCCCCTAGTTTGTTCCAGCTCCTAATCAGAGCTGGTCATGAACTTGTTGGTTCATGGGGCTACTCACTTCTCAGGCACATGATTTACTATACCACTATGCCTTTGTAGCAGGGCTTTGCAGATACAGCAGATGTTGTCAGAGGACAGCAGCAAGGGATGCAACATCCCACACACCCACCCACATGCCCACACCTACCCACCCTGTTACCTGCAAGGGTGGGATTGCTGAAAGAATTTAATCAGTGAGATAAAATAAGTGCAGGTGCATTGCTGACAAAGCAAAGTATAACTAGAAATACTGCCTGCATAAACACCTCAGAGATTGAATCAACATTATATGCATAGTGACTGAGATGCTGTTTCTTTCTGTGCCCTAGATTGAAGCGCTATAAGCTGCTTCTCTGCGATCTGTGGCAACTAAAGCTTTCAGAAAGGGATACTGTGGAATGTTGTCATGTTTCATGGGTACATAATAGAATTAGGCACATAGGAAACCCTTTCTAAATGTTACACTACAGCAACTTTATGGCTACTGTGCGAGTGAGAAGGCTGGAGATGGCTAGATCTGAAATTTGGCTTTCTTAGAACGGTCTTCTATTTCTGCTCTCTTTTGTAATATTTTTTTTTAAAACCCATTGCTTAAAATAATTAAGATATTAAATGCCTTAGAATGACTATTTTTTACACAGTAGGAGTGGATCTTTAATGAGTCTCGCTTTTCTATCTTATGCTGTGTACTTTTCCATTGATATTCCTTAAGATCCTACTGTTCTATAGGGTCTTTTTTTATTCTCTGTAAGCTCTTGAGGATTCCTTACTCATTAAGATATTCTCTTTGGCAGGATCTCTTGCAGCTGCAGTATGAAGGTGTTGCTGTCATGAAGTTGTTTGACAGAGCAAAAGTGAACGTTAATCTTCTGATCTTTCTTCTGAATAAGAAATTTTATGGGAAGTAACCAACCTCTGCCAGCAAGTCTGGGAAAGGGGGTATGGGTAGAAACCTGCACATGCAACTTTTAATAATGTAGTGATGTATCAGTATATTCCCACCCTGTGCTAATTGTATCAAATATATCATGAAGGAGGACTGAGAACCTCTTGGGAATTGGCAGCCCTGATTGTGTCTGCAGGGAGTTGGTTTCGTGTTTATTTATAATCTTCAACTTTGAAGATCCCCTTTAAAGAGGTTATTTTAGAATGTATTTTTACATGGGTTTGGGAATTAAACTAATATTAGAGTATACTTAGGCCATCCGAATGCTTAATTTGCCTAATTGTGTGCTTTGTGAGGCTTGAATTCTTGTTGCCTGTGCAAAGAGAAAGCTGGCACTGTATAGAGATCTGTTGGCCTCTTCCTGAGAGCCAAAAAAGGGTTGCAGGTTGTATTTGGACTCCAGTTATTCTCAAGCAGCAATGACCAATATAAAACATGGTCAAGGTCCAGGTTACCCTTTTGTTTGCAAGCTTGCATTGGTAGAGGTGGCGGCGGCCAGTTGCCAAGATTAGAACTACTGCGGTCAGGGTAATCAGTAAGCATCATAAACAGTTACTGAACTATTTGTGATTATGTACTACAGCCACATGTAACAGCTTTAGTGTCTCACTGTTCTTGATTTGCTTCTGTTTATCACACTGTAGTAATTTACAGCTGCCCTCTTAAATGGAGGGACTGTGGAATGTATTTACTAATGCTTATAGATGAAAAGATTTTGTGGAAGCGGAGGGAAGCTGAAAAAATGTCTTGAGACATGTTAACTTTTAATGTTGCTTGCAAAGCATTTGAAATGTAAAATTAACTTTTTTTCCAGTTTAGAGCAATGTTCTATATATCTGTGTCTGATGCAATAAATGTTAGGCTCTACCTACAGCCTTGTCCAAGGAAGAAAACTATGTCAAATAGATTAGCTTTTAAAAAGTTAATTTTTTCTAGCTATACTCAAGTTCCTGTTTCTTTTATTATTTCATGGGGGTTTTGTCTGCATTTTTTCACAGTGGTGGTGGTGCTGGCTGTTCTTCTATATCCAATAAAAATGCAGAGACTCTTAAAAATATAATCTGACCTTTGAATTCATTTGCTTCAGCTGTTCCCCCAATTTTTTTCTTAACTTTTTTTTTAAGGGATATATCTCCTGCAAAAGTCAAGTTGGCCTGCTTGTTCAGGTTACTGTTGAGAGTTTAAATGAACTGTTTGATCTACACTGAGGCCGTTCTTTCAGCTTAGATCTTTTTTTCTCATGAAAGGCGCTCCTAGTATTTGGAATAGCTGTGTCACTGAGTATAACTTTTCTGCAGTTCTCTTGGATGGAAATATGTAAACTTGCTGGTGTTTAGACATACTCTGGTGTTGGTGCATGTGTGGTCCAACATGATAACAAAAATTGCTTACCAAGCCCAAGAAAGATCATCTGAAACAGGGACAGGTCAGAACTGGATTTCTACTGAAAGAGGTTTGAAATGGAATAAAGGACTTGCCTTGTTTTTTCTGCGGGGGGGTCTTGTTGGTTGGTTGGTTATTGGTTTGGTTGCCTTTTACCTCCCTCTGTTCCTGATGCCGAAGGTCTCACTGGTAGGACTGAGCTCTCCTTGCTGCCCTTTCCTGGACAGAAGCACCCTGGAGGGCAACTCCCATGGTTGTCCACTAGGCTGGGGTAAGGGGCAGCCCTATGTCTGAGGGCTCATGCCTCTTTTTCCAGTGGGTGCCCTGTGGGGTGCGGTGGCCTCGGCCTTGCCGGGGCGGGGGGGCCTCCGCATCCTCGCGGGGGCTGCGTGCGGGGCCGGCCCTGCCCAGGGGAAGCGCTGTGCTCCCGCCGCCGCTCCATGTCCGCCAGGGGGCGCCCCTCGGGGGTGGGAGGTGCGGGCGGCTCTGAGGGAGTGGCGGCGTCTGGGGGGGGCCCGGGGCCGGCACGGGCGGTCTCCGCGCCCCGCCCGCTTCCTGCCGGGCCCGGCACGGCCACAGCCCCGGCTCCCNGGGGGGGAAGAGGGGGAGTGGGCAGTGTTCTGCTTTAAATTAAAAACGCATTGGGAAAAATAAGTATGTGGAACAGCTCATGTCAGGATTAGCCATAAAAAAACACAGCCAAAGCCCCGGCCCCTCAAGGGATGTTTCAAACACTTCAATAGAAACCAAGTTCAGTAATGATTGCGGAGAAAAAATTTCCGGTACTCGCTTATGATCTGTGGGAAATTTCCTCGGTAATTACAAACTTAGGAGATAGGGAATTTTGGAGGCAGAATTCCACGGAAAGGAAAGCCCGGCATCCCGGTGTTTCAGGGGCAGACAACGGCCCGTGTAGGGGGAGGGAAAGACCAGCAGAACCTTTCTCCACCTCACCCCCCGCTCCAAGGTGCAGCAGCTCCCGGTGTGACCAGCTGCTTTCAGAGGGTTACCCGGGCACACCCACGCAGGAAGCTGCTAGTCCGGAGGGGCCAATGGGGGCATCCCGAGTCTCCCTCCAGGAAAGAGCATCCAGCAGGGGCTAGGGAGCAGCTGGATGCACCTGGGCACTTGAGCAGGCGGGGCAGCATGTGGGGTGCCAGGGGGAAACTTTCAACTTTCCCCTTTTATCTTGTCAGTCCCTCCCCAGAGCCCCCAGTCCCTGCACAACGCCCCCAGAAAAGAGAGGGGTTATTAGGAGAAAAGGGGTTTAAATTGAGGGGAAAAACTTCCTTTTCCATAATTGTCTGTGTTCAGAATGAGGGGGAATCCCCTTCCCCTGTAATTTTAATGGTATCATTTGAAGGAAACCCTGCCTCTTCTCTGCTGTTAGGAGTATCGATTGACAGGGAATCCCCATTTTCCATTATTTTCCGGCTTAAATGCAAGGGGAAAACCTTGACCATGCTATTTTATGGGTTTCAATTAAGGGTAACTCCCACATTTTCATCATCCTAATGTTTAAATTGAGGGGGAAGCCCAGTTGTCCCTCCTTTTTAAGGGCTTGAACTGAGGGAAAAATCCCCCTTTTCCCACCATTTGAAAGATTTAAAGTGAAGAAACCCCTTCTTTTCCCAATATTTTAGGGGATTAAATTAAATGGGAGAAGCCTTTTTTTTGCTATTTTATCAGTTTAAGTGGAGGTAAACACCCCTGTTTCCTCATTTTAAGGGGTTCAGTTGAAGGAAGCTCTCCCTTTTTCAGCATTTTAAGGGTTTAAATCTGCATTTCAGGGCACTTCTACCCATGCTCCTGTACCAAATATCTCATACGGGAGCGAGCCCGGCACATGTCACCCTAACACCGCCCGGGAGTCTATTATTTTTCTTATTTTTATTTATAATGTATATAGCCCAAATTAGAGGTCCCAATGAGAGTTACACCATTCATATAATCACTATTCTTCTCCACCCTACTTAGTCACATGTGGAGTAGTACTTAGTAATCACTAAGGAACAATTATGCAAATTAACAAGTTATCCCACTTACCTATCTATGCTGCCAAAACATGAAGTTTTATTTCTTACCCAGTCCCTGCCCTTTCACTCGATGTAGTAGTAAAAAATCATCATTTCCCTAAAGAGTTTTCTTCTGTGTCCAGCCCTTTACTCACCTTGAATTTAAGTCAGAGGAGCCAAGCAGCTACAGCTCTTTTGAGAGCTTTTATACCTTGTGGTAATTACCTCCTCCCTTTTCATGGGCATAGTGAGAACGAGAGGCAGGCCCTGCCAGGGGTATATTAACCCCAGCCTTTGCCAAAGGGGTTCATTCCCTGAGACTAAACTGGGATAAGAGCGTTCCTCTTATTTCAATGAAGAGGATCTTTCAGCTTATCTCAGCTTTTTTTTCAGCAGCTGCTTTTGGCCTCTAAAGCAACAGAGGCTTTGAAGACACCATGAAGGCGATAGCATTAAACACAGGGAGTATTTAAGTTCATGATTTCGGGTTGAGTGTTCAGAGGTGGTAAGGTGCTTTTGTAATTTCGGGTTTTGGTTTGGTTTTTTTTGGGAGCATTGTAACTTCCAGGTTGCGTTAAGTATGAAACTTCAAATTTTTTCAGCACATTCATCATGTCACTAAAGGCACCTTCCCCGTGTCAAAGAAGACATCTGAAATCGAGTCTTCCAATAGGTAAGTCGTGGATTGCAACCGTGTGGCAGGACATGTCCTCCCTCTCTCTACCACAGATGGTTGGTGCATATGGAAGAGATAACCCAGGCAGGTCACAGGCCCAGCATGGGGTCATCTCTGGCACCAGAAAGGCTTAGCCCCCCAGCTAAGAATCAACATCTTAGTCTGGAGAGCAAATGTGGGAAGAGATAAAAGAAAAATAAATATTCTTGACCGAGTCACTGCTTTACAATCTAGAAAAGACACGCGAATTATCACAGAGGCAGAAGTCTCTTACGCACTCCCTGAGAACGTGTGAGATGACTTCTGCCCAAAGCTTGGATGCATCTTTGTTGTTACTTTTCCATAAACTGAGGGAAAGGATTTCAATGTGTGCCCCCATCAACAACTGGATGGTAATATACATTGAATCCTAATCTACACTATTTCTTCGCTACCTGTATTAAAAAATGGTACCCTATCATGCACTGTATATTTAGCTATTATTAGTTTCTTTTGTGCTTTCCTGTGTAGAATGTAGTCTGTTTTAAGTCTTATGTCTGTTAGTTTTGTGTCTATTAGATAAATAATTCATTCTATACTAGACTGAACCAGCCATTATTAAAGAACTTGTGAACTAGAGTGGGTTTTGGGGTGCTGGCCACCTCAATAAAGCTACTGCCTGCTGCTGGAGGCCTGGGCAAAAGGCAGGGACTTATCTAATCCCCGCACATCTATTCATAGCAAGCATCTCTGTCACTGAGGCACAGCTAGATCCTGAATTATTTACATTTTCTATATGTCCTAATGGTGCATTCCTGTGTAAATAGGATTTAAATTATGGGATTAAAATAAAGTTTACACACCTCTTTCATGTAGAAACAATTTGATCTCTCTGTCAAATCTGAATGCATTTACCTGAGGCTCTTACATGCAAGTATGTGAAGAGAGGGGTTCAAATCCCATCTTCTTTGCTGTGGGGGGAGGCAAAGGTGAAGCCAAGTCTTAATACATCAGTCATAGAAAGAGTAGGACCCTGCAACATGGACAGCAGCAACATTAACACCTACAGCTTCTCTCTTCCTGACAGAGGATATGCTTTACTGTCCAGCAACCAATGCTGAGCCATGACTGCAGATGAAGGAAGAAGGGAAAACAGGCTGGACTGCACAGTGCTAACCTGTATTAGAAATAAGATATGGCACAGTTTAATCCTACTGGTAACAAAGGTTTGTGCATCCCCAAACAGAAAACCCAACTGGATTTACTTGTAAATATTCAGAGCAGTAACTTCAAGAATAAATGAAAGGAGAGCAGAGGTCTTTTTTCATATATAACAAGATATGAAGTCTGGCTTTAGGTGCAAAGGAGATTTTTAGCCCAGCTGGCCTTCATATTCCAAGGTATTTATCTTTTACCCAAAAAAACCAGAGAAGCTAAGACTGTAGGTTGTTGTCACTGATAAACCTAACAAAGAAATAGCAATGCTGTCATCTCAATGAATGTGGCCGTTCAGTGTAAGTGGCCCACAGCATTCACCTGTCTGTAGCTCAGACATTCAGGTTGGTGGCAGACTGCAGACAGATAGCAGAGCATCAGATCCCGAACCAGGGCTGTTTCTAAGCATTCCTTTGCTTTACTGTTTAGTTATTGCTACTGAGAACAAGGATTCTGGACTGCAAAATGAACCCGTACTAACCAGCAGTAACATAACTGGGAACTGCAGTTGGTTCCTGCTCTCACCTAGAGAAAGAGCAGCATCCTTGGTGGATTGCACTGGTAGAGTTTTTGTATCACTGCACAGTCCAAAACTGACTGTTCCCTAGTTATTTGAAATTGTTATCTTTTTAAATGTAATTTATTTACTCTATTTAGAATTTATTCATTTTTTACAAATAGTCTCTTAAAATACCTGATCATATTTTCAGCATTGGTCTAATTTTCTCAATTACCTCTCAATAACTATATTTCAGTATACTGTCTACCTATTTTTATGATTTCAAGTGCCAACAATCTCCCTATCTGCTCAGCCTGAAATGAGGTGCTGCAGTTTTTATCTTCCTTGTTTTGGGCCACTCCTCAGAGACACTGAAAATAAAGTATCAAGTAGCACTTTTACTAAGGAAAACTTTTATTTCAACTGTGCAATCAATCAGTATTTAGACAGCAGTTTCATAAACATTTGGCATTTAAACTTCTATTACTTTTTGGCATGACCTTGGGGTAGTATATAAACAACCCTGGAGGGGAGAAATGAACCAACACACTAGGTAACATTTACTAGAATGCTAGAAAAAGAAAAACAAATCCACATTATTAAACAAAATAGTTTTTAAAAGACATTAAAAAGTTACATTCAAATCAGGGCAAACATTAGCTTCCCTCATGCAACGGAATTCATGGAGCTGATCCCCTGAGACAAATATAAAATTAATACAATTCAGCTCCATCCTCCATTAGCCAGTCAGCCATTGCTGCCCTTAGAAGAAAATGGCACACAGAGTGAAAGGATCCAGAACACCAAAATGTGAGATACACACCTGGCTCCTACACTGGCAAGTCATTCACAACTTAAAAAAAAAAAAAAAAAAAGAAGCCAAACAATCAAAAAGCAACACTTGTTTAAGTCAGTTTTCCATATACAGTCAGTCTTTACTGAAAACACACCAGGCAGATGCAATGTGAGTATATGCAACCATGAAAAACTGGATTTTTTTTTTGAATGAGCCCTATGGAATCAGAGGGCCCAGCACAGCAAAGCCTTAAGCATGTTTTTACATCCCTTTTGAGTCAGCCAGGACCAGGCTCAGTATAAATCCAGAGGAATTCCAAAGAAATAAACTTATTCACATTTAAGCCAAACTGAACTTGTGTTCTTTTCTCTGTTAATAGTAAGTGATTTGGGTTTGGACTTGTATTGAAGAACAGTGGTTTTTGAAACACATTTTCCAAAATACTACACAGTGTTATTATAGAAAGGTGCTCAGTATTTCCTGCCGACAGGAATCCCTCTGCTTTAGAGATGGCCTACCATTAGCAGAGCTGCATTTGCAGCAACTGGTAAGAGTGTAACAATTGTTCAAGCTAAGAACTGTCGCTTTAGCAATTACTAAATGTAATTCTGCTTTCTATTTTCTGAGAATGTCAGTAAAATGGTTTCTGTGAAAAACCATCAGCATTACACCTGTGCAGCTCTCTTTGGCTGCCATTAATGGGATTTTTGGCTAAACATGGAGTGCCCTACAAACCTACCAATGTTCCCCATGTTAGGAGATGGACTTTTCCCTGCATGAACTTCATTCTGTAATGGATAAAATGAACAAGTGCTCAGAGTAACAATTTACTGAGAGCCAACAGTAACTATACTTGTGTACACTCAGGCTACAGCAAATGAGAAGTCATTCAAGTTGACTTGATTTGCAATGAAAAATAGGTAAACTGACTTGAAATACTCAGTATTTAGTACAGGCTAATACTGGATTCACAGAAAGTTACAGAGGACTTCCTACGCATGGTGACTTTTCTTACAAAAATCCATTTTAGTTTTAACCATCTAAGACTTCTGTCCTTTTAAAATAATAGTACTATGAAGATTTAAAAAACAAACAAACAAAAGCTTATTTTGTCTGTCCATGTTATGCAAACTGAAATACAAATTAATTCTCTCATTGGCTTAAAAAGAAACAGGATGAGGACCCTAATTCAAATAAGGCAAACAAGATGAAGCTCACATCTAAAGCATGGGATTAAACCCAGAGAGGGAATGAACTACAAGAAAATTAAAAACAGGCAAAGCAATCTCTTGATACTCTTTTCTGTTAAAAATATCATCAGTTATACAAAAAATGGAGAGCTAATATAGGAAATTACTGAAAGTGATATGTAGAATTTTCAGGTTTCTCTTACAATAGCAGAGCTATTAAAAAGTAACCAACTGATATGCCCTGTTCTGCACAGCACACACATTCCCAATTCTGGATAACTCCTGAAAGATGACAGTGCTTTGCATTTGTTAAATATGGAGAAAGTACGCAAGTGTAGCTGTGGGCAGATTGAGCACTCAGTTTTGGCCCCAGGTCATGCAGAACAGGCCTTGCTGTGGCAGCCAAAGGGCAGATTCTCTCTTAGAAACACCATCACCATGGCAAGTCAGTTTTGAGGTTTCCTCTGTAAGTTTTGATGGTTTTCAAGTCACATCAATGGTAACATTTTTGCTTTTTTTTAAAACACAAGGGTTGCACATACACTCATTATACCAGCCATGGCTCCTTAGTTCTTACTACACTTAAACAAAATCAATTCATATAGTGTAACACTAAATTCCACATTTATGTTCATCTTCCAGAACATATTTAATAAAATTCATAATTAAGAAATTACATTTTTTTCTCCAGGACCCAGTTTCTACAGATATAACCTAAAAGAAAAACCTGGAAAACCTGAAACCAGTCTGCCTGCTCTGTTCTGCCAGGTCTTTCTAGGCAAATGGAATGAACAAAGTGAAAAACTCATTCCCTTAGCCACAGGTATAAGCTTCAAAAAAATTATCATCTGTAGTATCATATTTATAATTACATGCATTGACTGCAAGGATATGAAGCATTTAAACTTTTAAATTTTGCACTGTTCCAATCACGAAGGATTGATTCTGCTGTTAAGTTCAATAGAGACATTATCAATTTCTACAATTTTTCTGGATATTCCTTTGCTTACCTGCTGGAGTTTTCCATCATAAGACAAATTTTCTCTCACAAAATCTTGTGATATATTAGTACTAGGCCATGAATTTTGAGGAGAGGATTTTTGTTCTGTAGAAATCATGACTGTGTCAAAGGGAAGCACATGAATGTAGACTGGGTTCTGGAGAAGTGTTTTATATTTGGTTAACATAAAAATAAAGAAAAAGACAGAATAATTAATGCCTAGCTAAGCTTGCCTATATGCTGAGGTAACCTTAAATATCTTTGGTTTTCTTCATTTGCTGATAAGAAGTACCTTGATCATCATTAAGTGATGAATCCAGTTCTGGATGCACTGCTCTCTTATACACAGAGCATTTTCAACTCTTTGGCTATTGAACTTAAAGCATCTATATAAGATTAGCAGATTTTATAGGAAGTCTGTTTCTCTCAGATTATCCATAGGTTAAACTACAGAATGGGTCTTTGGAAGGAATTGTTTAGGATTTATAGTATTTACCTGTAATGAGGATCATAAAATTGTATCCCATTACCAGTACTTACAGCAAACAAGTCTTTGGAGAAGCAGTTACCATCTGCATATCAGCTCCTTCTGAATGCAACTAACACAAGGGGCTACTTTGTAAGATGAAGTGTGAAACTTCATGCTACAGTTACACATTCTTACTCTAGTTTTGATTAATTCACACTTTACCTAACTAAAAACAGTACTCTGCTGTACACTACACATTCTGCCTGACAAGACCAAAAATAAATCTTTGGTGAAAAGATTTTCTTTTTCTTCAGCAAGTAGATAAAAAACTGTTAAAAAATACTTTTCTTAATACTGTACTGTTCATCAACTACATGCTGGAGAAAAAAAATTACACTTGAAATTCTTTGGAGATATCTGCTGGCATTATAACTTTCTTTAAAGGCTCTTGTAACAACAAGGTAGTTAAAATTGCATACAACTCACCTATGCAATCGGCTACTACAATCAAGAAGCCCTATATTGGTTTTTGTTAGTAACTACTTATACAATAAAATGTATTCAGCTCTTCAAACCTATAGCTTTTTAACTAGTTCAATTCCTTTTGGATGATATGTGGCTTCCTTCTCTTCTACAGAAAAGTCTTTGGTACAAGATCATTCTTCAAGCATTTGAATCAACACTGTTAGGGAGAGGTGAATGTGTACTGTGTGCTTCAGGACTGGCAACAGTTCCAAGGGAAAGAACTCCAGGAACCAGAGCCCAATTCCTCAGCACAATCCAACCACAAGAGTAGGGCTGACCCACAACTTCTGACCACCTACTGATACTGAGGAGCAAGACAGGAGTCAGCCTGGCACACCTGGAGGTGACATCTCAGCCCCAGTAAAGTCAGTGGGAGTTCTGACAGACTTAAATAGAGCCAGGAGTTCCTATGGTTGATTTCTTACAACATTACATTTTAAAGAATTTCTTTAAGTAAAAACATATGCCTAATTTTTTTTTCCTTTTTTTTCTTTCTTTTTAAGTAGAACGGGGAAAGAGGAAGAGTGAGAAGAGGACTGGATATAGATACAGGCAAGTTTATAACATTGGATGATTCCAGCCTCCTCCCTGTCTCTCGCTCTCTCCTTTTAAAAAACAAAATGATACCCTGTCAGTTTGCTCCACGTTTCCGTGAGGCAGCTTAAAAGTAACAACTGTTCCCTGAGTACAGGAAAAAACAACAACAACAAAATAAAAAAAACCCCACTAGAATCATTTTCAAAGGAGGTAGTATAAAACAGGAATTGCATGGGTTCGAGGCAGTAGCAGTACTCACCTCTTTCAACAGACTCTTCAACTAAAGCTCTGGCTTTTTTATTTCTCGTCCCTAATCAGAGTTTTAGATTGGCATATAGGTAAAGTCACTCCCTGAGCTAAAATTCCTGGCTAATAGCACACTAGGTGAAGGCAAGGAGCAGATTTGCATCCCAACAACAGTTCTGAGACATACTACAATCAGCACTCAAACATGGGTAAAAATGAACTATAAACTCACATTACAGTTTACTTAAAACACCTAAAAAGCATTTAAGGCATCTTTTTGTACTCCAAAGGAACTATATGAATACTAAAAAGGAATAAGGCAAATCAGTAATTTCATATTATATAATGCAAGGCACCACTGCTAAGAAGTACTGTGATACTGGAATACTCATAACAATATAAATATTATTATCTATTCCATAACTCTGGAAAAGCCAAGCTGTTTGAAAATGCTGAGTACTTCTTCATTTTGCTATGATTTTTAGCCTTAACTGTGAATACAGGGGCAATATTTGTCACAATGGGGAGAATCCACCATGTCTCAGAGCCCCAAGGATATAGCATACATGCTGCCAGCAGCTGCTGGCACGGGTTTCTGAGGGAAAGGCACTGTCCTAGGCTTACTGAGGGTCTAAGAAATCAAGAGGTACAAAAGATTTCATGTGGTTGTATACGTGGAAGTTCCAAGTTCTCCCAGTTTTTAACATACTCTGTGTCAACCACATTAAATCATAACATTTTATACTCTGAGGTTTCCTTCTTTTTAAAGACAGAGCTTCAGCTAAACAATCTTGTCCACCAACCTAGACAACTCCCTGATCACATACACATGCACACACACATGCTCTCTACACACAACTGGGGAGGGGTGGGGGGGAAGAAAATAAAAAAACCCAAAATGAAACAACACTACTAGGAAGTATCTTCAGTTCCATAGCTGAGACCAACTAGAACACAAATGAGGTAAAGCAGTTGTCATTCAGAGTTCACCTCTCGGCAAACTGAGGTAGATAGTCAGCAAAAGGGCCAACAGCCTTCCCTTTGCTCCAGTGACATATTTTTAACTTTAGTCAGGAATCTGCACTCCTTTCACATTTTTTGACCACTGAACATTCAAAATGAGTGAATATTAAAAAAACAAACCAAAATATAGGAATAAACCCGAACATTCAACAGAACTGTGGATCACCCGCTAGGTTAGTCAGGCTTTCCACAGTCAAACTTTGGCTCCCTGTTCATTGTCCTTCGAACAGACACACACAGAACATCCAGCGTGGCCCCGGGGTGTCAGTTGGGCACCGCCGGGTGGATCTGCAGAGGGGAGGTGGGAGCGTGGGCAGCAGCAAACAGCAGCGGGGCCTCTGCACAGCTGCCCGTGGCCGGGCTCCCCACATCCGTCCCCAAGTCACTGCTGGCCAAAGGGCTGCTGCTGGGAGGGGTGGCACTCGGCACGGAGGAGAGGTGGATCTCATCGTTGGACTCGTGAGAAAACCTTCCCGAGTCGCCAGTCTCATGGCTCCCTTCGCTGTTGGCCGAATGCTCCGTGTCGGCCACCACACTGAAGGGAACCTGGAAGTTGGACTGCTGGCCGGGGGAGCCATCCTGGCTGAGCAGCACCGTGGGGCCTGGCCGGTACAGACACACCGCCTGCACAAACCTCCTCTGGGGCTGTGGAAATGCACAGAGAAAAGAGCCTCTGAAAAGCTGAGCCACAATTTGAATTTTTACTACATTTCCTGTCTACTATTCCACCTGAATGCTTCTCTCAGGGCTTTCCTACAGAAGTTTAAAAATAATCTCAAGCCTTGCTCATACTTTTCTCTTCCACAGTAGATGAAATAATCCTTCTAGATAAGCATGGCTAATCAAAAATTCTTTCACTTGAAGAGTATTTTAAAAACACACTTGGTAGAGCTCCCACCCATCCCCTCATGCATATTCTTTAAGCATTACTCCTTGGGTGGTAGCAAATATTTTTCATACAGAGGCATAAGAAATACACATCTGCTTGTGGAAATATTTTTCAATATGAATTTACAACATGGATATCAAAACTTTCTAATTCTTAAACGCACAAGAGCACAATACAAGTTGAAATGCAATAAAGAATGGTTATTTGCTCCGTAGGTGTGAATTTGCATAATAATGTTTCAGATTTGGTTTAACACTTCAGTTTTAAACTGTTC
The DNA here is from genome assembly GCA_013399195.1 of Dicrurus megarhynchus. Taxonomy (NCBI): domain Eukaryota; kingdom Metazoa; phylum Chordata; class Aves; order Passeriformes; family Dicruridae; genus Dicrurus; species Dicrurus megarhynchus. Next base: position 332,074 of record VXAD01009655.1, read on the forward strand.
TTTTTCTCAGCCAAATAGCAAATGTGTCCAGACCAACGATTTCAGAAGCCAGACAGTTCTATTCAAGTTCTCAATTTTCTCAGTACTTTGGGTATATCATTTAGTTTCCCTCTTTTGTTTCTCTTCAGCCAACAAGAATTTTAGCTGCCAGGGTAGGAGAGGATTCTTTCTATTTTAATATTATTTTCATTTCTAAATAAATGTTTAATTTGTATTTATATTTATACAGAGTCTCTGCAGAAGTAGTTCATCTGATGCAAAGTACACAGAAATCCATCTGCTCACAGACGCAAAGGCAAAGACAAGTAAGTAATCAGTTAACTGTAGAGTTACAGTGTCTGCCAACTGTAAAGAGTCACAGTGTCCTAACAACATCTTTCAGAAAATGAATTTTCTGTAAGGCTTTACTATGGTGACATAGAACACCATCAACCTTACGCAACTGAAACTATCCAATTAATACTAAGACCACTAAATATGTTTTTCCATAAATAGAAAACTACCTATGTTCCTTTGCAAAGAGGGTATTACAGTAAAGATTGTGCATCTCTGCCCATTAGAGCAATTACCTCCTCAGTCTTCACCTTCTTAGCATCTTGGAAGAACAGCCACCTTTTCTTGCCATTAGTCTTTGTAACAGGCCCATAGCTGTTAATAATCAGATCAGATCCTCCCTACAACAGAGGAAGATGCAGACATTTATTTTAATAAATTTCTAAGATACTTGAAAATATTTTTTCTATTCCTACCTATTGGTTCCATACTGAAAATGAAGACAAAGGAAGCCTCAGTGGTGAGTCATATTTTTGTGGTCTGGTACCCATCTGCACAAGTCAAGAACAGACCCACTACATCTGGCAAGCTTTCTGTCCAACCCAAAGCTGCGATACTGCAGACACACAGCAAAATATTCCAGCTACTGCTCTTGCTCTAGTACTTAGAATATGGCCCTTCATAGGCAGTGCCTGTGTGTCTACTGGGTCCATTTCCATTTTCCAGATCTCGCACATATCCTCAGGGAGCAGCTGCACTCAAGTCTGCAGTGTGAACAGAACAAGCCTTAACTCAGTATGTCTCCATGTGAAGGGAAGGCCACTGTGGTGTTGTCATACTGGACTGCTGGACTGAAGATTCTACTCATCCACTGGTACATCCTGCCATCTAGGCTAATTTATAATTTGACCAAGTATGAGTTTATAAACTACAACATTGTCTTATCAGTAAATATACAGGCAAATAATATTTTTCTTAACACCTGCTTAGTGCCAGAGTTGACTAGACTGTGCACAGGCACTTACTGGGCTCAGTCCTGACAAGGACTCTCACTTATCTCCTTGGACCAGCAGAGGCTACCGAGCAGCCCGGAGTCTACGGAGCCTTTATCCTCTAATGCTGTGCCTGAGCCAAACTCTGCAATCTGCAGAGTACAGTCAAAGACAAATGTACTGAACCAGATCTCCAGCTGAACTTTCAGATAAATCTTGAAAATTTGAGCCTGGATTGCCAAGCTTGTCCCATTAAAAAAAAAAAAAAAACCAAACTCCTGGAGGTTTGTAGTATACATATTTTACTTCTATAAGGAGTCTGATGTTATAGCAATGAATTCTAAAGAAAGATTGCTGATCTGGGAGTTAGTAAAACTCACAGTACCTTAGCATCGATGAAGCTGTTTCCCACTATCATCGGCAATAAGGATTCTTCATTCTCTGCAATTCCTTCAATATTCTTCTCCACCTCATTAGGACTGGCTAATGAGATGCTGGTACGTGACAGCTGATCAGTGCTTTGCTGCACAGGCTTAGGAGCAGATGCTTTCCTACACAATGTTAAGTAGTAATAAAATTGACCCACAGGAATACAATACAAAAAAAAAATCAAGGATAAATTTCAAAGCTATTATTAATCAAGTAATCCTGGTATATTCTTGGCATTTACATTTTGTTATATGATACTCCTAACTCACATGGAATTTAAATGTTATTGCTTCTGATAAAAATAACATCTGCTTCCAGTTAATCATACACGGTAGGCTACAAGCTTATGCGCAGACAGGAATTGTCATGATTAGTAATATTACTTGGAGGAAGTAACCACTAATGACATAAAGACTTTTCTACCATGCTACACAGAGATCATCTCCCAATCCATATTTTTTCCTGCATGTATGCTAAAAAGCCCTTGATACTGAAAAACACTTTCAGAGAGTTTTTAATTTATTATTTCAAGTGACTTATATTTGTTCTGATCCCAAAGTTTTGGGTAGTGTCACTGGGCCAGTTTATACCCTCTAGCAGCTGATAACAGATGGTGGCTTGCACCACTGCAAAGAAACTGCATCATGGATCTGCTTTAAAATCTGCATCATGGAACTCCTTTGTTCAGAAAGAGTCAGAGTTCCTCTTGTCCAGCAACACCCGTGGGGTCAAAGCCTTGCAAGCCAGGTGTGGGCAGGCTGGAGGGTTAAGCAGGAAGAGCAGATGATGTAGAGCAGCATGCTTATCTGACGCAAAATGGGGGTTCAGCTGGAAACATGCCTCATACTTAGTTGTCAAAGTACCACCACTGACTCACTCTGTGGGTTCTTCCTCCTTTTCATTGGAGAAGGGGCTCAGGTAGAGTAGGAAGAGCCAACAAAGTGCTTTGTTTCCAGAGCTGGTAGAAACAGGTGAAGAGACAGAGTACTTCAGAGAACTTAGCACTCTTGGAGGAGAAGGCACGTCCCAAGAATGAGTGCATTGAAAAAGAGCTCAGTCTTTGAGAACAAAAACATACCTGGCTTTACTTCGATAAATTAAGATCAGGATGCAGATAAGGATGCAGGTCAAGGCTATGCAAACCCCAACAACAATGCCAGTCATTGATTTCTGGTCCAGATGGTAATAGTCAGAATAAGCTATATCAAAAAGGAACATAGAAAGGCTCAGTAAATAAGAAGAGTTAACCCCTGCTCCCCATCAGGAAATTAATAGGGTTACAGTTACAACCACAGAGACAAATGCTTCCTTCTAATGAGATTTCCAGGCCTTCTCTGTCATACATTTTTATGCTTTTGAAAATAAAACTCATAGACCAGAGGAGTGTCTGGTCAGTGCAGTCTTGGTGTGGGAGGGGAGGAATGGACTGCCTCCTGGGACGGACCCAGTGCTACACTGTTATCTCAAGCCAGATGAAGGATATAAAGGAAATGCCTCAGAAGAGTGGCTGCAAAGTTACTGATGTAAAATTCAAACCAGTTATATATTCTCATTTGAAAGGCAAACTTTCCATTTCTGAGCAGGAGAATTAGACCAGTTCTGAGTTGAACTGAGATAAAAATTCCAAAGTTGTTTCATTTAGAAGAAAATGCTATACTGTTAGGACTGCCTCACATAAAATAGAATGGTTTACCCAGAAAGTGGTTAAAGCTAAAACAAACAGGGATCTTTTCTTCCCAATACTTGTGACAGAGTAATCAAAACATTGCCACTGACTCGTGGAATCTCCAGAATCCAAGCGTTTAGGTCTCTGGTTAGACTCTGATGTCTCCTTTGGCAGGACAGCAAACTCCACTGCATTTGAGAAGGGTCCTTCTCCCACTTCATTGGAGGCTGATATTTTAACCAAGTAGATGTTTCCTGCTACAAGATTTTCCAGCAAAGCCATGGTAATTGCTCCTATGAAAAGATATGATAGACAGTTTCAGTTAGACAAAATTTTGGGAGCAGACTAGGATTTAGACATCGGGACCTACATTTTTTTCCCAATACTACCTCTAAATTTTGCTTGAGGATTGTGATCACTTTGATACATTCTACCCTGCACATAAAAGCTACAGAATGAACATTGAGCTTGCCTTCTCATCTCTTGTTTCCTTTCTCTCCATTCTATTTGAATATAGGACACTGTGAAGTGCCAGTATAGTTCAAAACCAAGATTCAAGTATTGGCTACAACACACAGCACACTAACCCTAAATCTAGCACCATCTGCATTTCAGTGTGACAACCTTTATGTTATGATCACATCTGTGAGGAGATGCACCCAGCGTTAACCAGACTCTCAGGCAGCAAAACCAGAACGTTAAACCCCTCTCATATAGAACATATGTGCCTCTCCTACACCCCCTGTACCTTGAACATGAATGAAAATTGACATAACAAAAGAATCCAGGTTCAGTTTATCAAATTTCAGGTCTAGTTGGTTAAATGAACAGGACAGCTTTGCAGGAGTACATTATGCCACAATTTTAAAATAAAATTAAACCCTATTTAGACCTGTGTAGGCTTCCTTGATTACTGTGCATCTAAGCTGTGCTACCAAGAATATTACAGAAAATGTCTTTTTCATATGCTAGGGATTCATTTCCTAAAGTCCCTGAAGGCCGGAAAAAAGATTAAGAACATAAATAGGATTCACTAGCATTGTCTTCAGACAGGCAAAACTCCTATCAAAGTCAATGAGAGCTTTGCCTGCCCAGGGACTTCAACTATGGCTTAGAATTCCAATTCATTTCTAAAATGCCTGTGTTTCTTGCTACCATAAAAATATACTGCTTTTATTTCCTTAAATAGTGGCAGTTACAGCACTAAATGTCTCTCTTGTTCTCTTTCACATATTCCATTCACTTTCTCAGACTTAAGTCAAAATTTTAACTTTTTAAATCAGTTTGAGAAGTCAAAATGTATAGTATCATAGGAGCCTATAAAATATAAACTTGTTTTGTTGACAGAAAAGATTATACATTTGGCAAAAAGGAAGCTATTTCAGAAGCTATTTCAGTTCTTCCATAAAAAAACCCATTAGCTGAAAGCATTTGAAGTAAAATGTGAGGTATCTGTAACCAAAGGAGCTGTAATATTTAGCACCAGCAAGGGTGAAAGGTCACATTTCAATATCACAGGCTTCTTCCCACCAGCTCCTTTGCAATCTGCTGCATTGCTAAAGCAAGTGAGCACTTGGTACTGATTTACTGCACACCGAGTGTGCAAGGCTGTAACTTCTGATCCACTTGAAGAGAGCTAGGGAAGAAGGGGGAGGTGGTTGGAAGATAACTCACATCATGAATCAGCACCAAAATGTAGCTATATTTTCTGGTTTTGCCAGGCCTAACACAGGCTCATTCAAATCACGGGGTGGACTGGGAGAAAATTTCCTGCATAAACTAAAGCCCATGCAAGGACTTTTACAGGTTGCAGGGTTGGTTTGTGGTGAGTCTTTTGTTTGGTTTGGTGTCTTTTTAAATATTGTTTTTATTTGAGGGGATTTCTCTGGAGGTATGAGAATGGAATAGGGTCAAGATTTCACAAATCTTCTGCAGAACAAGTTTAGCATCAAGACAAAAGAATGCTGTTTTTTGAATAGGGTTAACTGATCTAATCAGAATAAATGCATTAAAAACAGTGAACCCTGCTTCTACCTCAAATTACCTATGAAAGGACTATCACAGAACTGATCACAGTATTTGCCCAATTTTATCTCTACATACTAATTTCCTTTCACAGACTTTTTCATCTATACTTTAACTAAGAGCATAACTGATTGTCCTAGTGTGTCAAGACGCCTGAATTCCACGCCATGCCTCAAACCCCAATATATCTGTCAAAATACAAAATTTGTGGCTCTAACGTTGATGGACACAGTAATACACTGAGATTTATAGCTCTCCATTTGCTCATTCTCTCCAACACTTCCAGTATGGGAACAAATGAAAATGTTTACTGTTATTGCCACCCCATCATCCAAAATCTCTGGCAAAATACTATCAGAGATGCTGTTCAGTTTCACAGGCATGACTGAGCTGAAGGATGTATCTGAAAGCAATTCAGCCACTTTGCTGCATGCAGCAAATACAGTATATCATCACCAGAATGACAAGATTTAGTCTTCAAATACAAGCTCTCCATGAATTTAAATCTGCTGGGTTTTTTACTGAGTAAAAATTAACAGTAAATTTGTCCTTTAATATGACAACTTTATATCACTGTTTCTTCCAACAATTTAGTTGGACAGCTTTATTTAAATTACTGTTGAACAATTTTAATAGTGAAAACCCATGGGCTCAATCTTCCCCTGTAGTCAGACCTGATTGATATTTCAGAGACTAGTTATTTTTCACAAATTTAGTTTAATAGTCATTTTCCTTCTACTCTTCAGAGCTGCCCATTCTATTTGAGACCAGCCTGACAAACACCATCGTGCTGCAGCAGACAAAGTGGCACTGCCACCTTTCAGAAGGGCTGTTGGTCCTTCGTCCTCTTTTCAGAAGAAGCAGGAAGGACAACAGCTCTGAACTAGAACAGCTCACCCTCCATGATAGTGAAATGAATTATCCTCTCTGAGAGCATACTCCTTAAGTTTTTGGAATTATCTCCACAGAAAATTTACAGCCTTAGTCTCTGCTGACAACTAAGCTTTCAGCCACAGAACAACAAAACTAACTCTTCCAGGGCAATGCCCTTAAACAGGCTACTCAAGCACATGACTTTACTCTGTAACACTGAACTTTCCTCTCTGGTTTAAGACATTATTAGGACATTATCTATTCTGAACTTCCTCTATTTTGAGTATCAATGGAACAATAAATGCCTTTTTCTTTTTTTCTGGCTACAGTAGAAATCCACTCTTGATTCAGCTCTTTCCAATCCTAGTATTATTCAGAAAAGTGCCTACAAAAATTTATACTATCTCTACATTTAATCACATCACAGAGATGTGACTGCAGTTCACGTCAGCATATCCGAGGTACTGTTACATTAGCTGGGGCTCAGCAGTAGAATAGAGCCAAAGAGTTAAATTGAATTTGCAGAGTGATTTACTCGGAGTAGGAGAAAGCTCATTAAGCAAACTGAGCTAACTGGATTGGCAGTGATGGACAGAAACATGTAAACCCACACAGCCACATTTAAATATTTATTTCTGCAGAGAAAGGCATCTCAGAGACTTCAGATTTGAAACAGTGCATTTACAAAATGAAACAGTCACAATCATGGTTACAACGGAACTAAGATGGATGTAATTGGATTTACAAGACATTTTGGTCTACAGGCACACACTGAGCTCCAAAGCAACACAGAGAGCCCCTTCTTCCCTCACCTTCTGAATATGAACTTGTTTTTTAATACATCTTCCCATGGCAATAATTCTAAACTAATTAGAACTTTCATGAGAACATTTATATGAATTTAGTTCTTATTGTAGTCCAAGGTTGCTGAAAGTAACAAAGTATCTTATAAGTAGCATCATTGTTTGTCCAGTTAACGGGTTTATGATTTTAGTTTACCTTCTCTGTGCAACACTTGCCATTCCCCAGCAATCCAAGATTTCCTGGATGCATAGAGGATAGTGTAACGTGTAACAACTGTTTCAGGACCGTCAGGTGGCTTCCAGGAAACCAAAGCAGTATTATCCTCTATCAAAGTCACCTTCACTCCTACTGGAGGGCCGGATGGCGCTGTGAGAACAGTAACACAATGCTATTAGCTAACCCAATTTACATGCAATTAAATTGCTCAGAAAGAAACTGATGTGCAGACCAAATGGCTACTGCTACATCCCAGAAACCACATTGAAACAAACACATACTGCTCCTCAGAGACACTCTCCTGTTAACTCTGAGCCGGTCAATAGCTTAGTTTCTGTGAAAGCATATTTCATATTTTTCCTTCAACTCCAAAAAGAAACAGTTACTGAGAAATCCCCACTTCATTACCCTCTGAACAGGTACCTTGCAAACACTGCATTGGTAAGAACATGAAACTACAGGTTTGGATTTTCCCCTACCAAGCCGACAGTAAAGCAAACCAGCAGCTAAGGCAGTAGATGTGTAATACTCTTACAGTTTCCAAAACTTCTGGGGTTTAAAATATGTTTTCATAATGCCTATGAATCAGCCACACCTCTTCAATTTATATTTAAAAGTTTTTATTCAAGTTATTTCTATTCAGTGGCTGCTAATAGTGAAAGCATCACACTTTATATAAAAATCAATGCTGATTTAGGGTGGATTTTGAAAAAGAATTTCACAGTTCCAAAACAGGGATTTCCCTGCTAACATTTTTCCCTCTCTTGCCAAGAAGAGCACTAGCTGTATCTCAGAGGAAAGGATTTCCCTTTCCTACACACATCTTAAAATTAATAAGCAATTTTTCAGGCCATTTGGTTTACAGAACATTCTTTTGAGAACCACAGGGTCCTCTACTGGTTCCTTACCTTCTGGGAGGGTAGTGTGGTAGACTACAGGACTCCAAGGACTGGAGAGCTGGTCCACATGCAGTCGAACTGCAAATTCATACATGGTTTTTGGCTCAAGACCTTGAACTAACATATGAGTCTCTGACCTGGACAGATGAAGGATTAAAATATATTAAACAGCAGCAGTTATCTTGAACGTCTCAAACTCAGATGATCAGATGTGTCAGTCACACGAGCAGATTCTCATTGTCAGTTCAACACAGGACAAACCAGTTCAAGTCCAGACACGTGGCACATCTGTGCTGCCTACCTGGAAATGTAATTGTACCAGCCCTGGAGCTCTTGAGAGGATGTTATGTCTGCTGTCAGTTGACTTGAGCTCAAGTTTTTATAAAGCTTGTTTGAACAGCTGATGCACAAGCAATATTATTGGCTGGCTCACTGGCAGGTATCCCAAACTCAGCTCTTTCCATACTTGTCCACAGGACACTATGCTTCAAGCTGGAGTAACAAACTGCAACCAGTGTCACAGCTGACAAGGCACGTGGTACTGACTCTTGGATCTGCTTCCCAGCCCACAGACACACAAAGGCTGTGTGGGCAACATCCCCTTCCACTAATGGCCTCCACACCTCATGTTTAGGGGATGAATATGAATGCTCCTTACTCATCTGGTAGTAATATTTAGTAATATATTCATTGCAAAATTGATTCTCTTAATTATAATATTGCGGTTTACTATTTGATCACAAAGTCAATTGTAGACATTTTGCTTTACTTTGATTCTGGGGGCAGAGGGAAATCTTTCATATATGCCAGGGTTAATTCTGGGTGTTAACACCCCAGTCAAGATTAAATCTCAATTTAAAATGGTCTTACTCTACAGATATTGCTTTATAAAATCTCATTTAGTATTTTCATCTTCTTTACTGCAGAGGCAGTCACCAGTATCTGCAATAGTCTCATCCTATCACAAAAAGCAGCACTCACTGCTATACTCCACATTGCACACTAAGAAATTTGCATGGTGATTATACTGTGTCTAATCGTTAAGCTGGGAGTTATATAGCAGCAGATGTGTTCTTGGAAGAGAAAACCATGAATATTAAGATGGAAACAAATTGTCCTTTAAGACAGCATTTTTCTTATTTAGAGGCTTGAGTAAACTGAAGTTGAGGGAGCTGCACACATGGATTCCCTCAACAGCCCCACGGCCCCCAGCATGGAGCAAAGTGTTCTGCTCCCACACCTCCTGGGCAGAGGCTGAACAGCAACCCAAGGCACACTCCCTTCCCTGTTCAGCCGTTCTGTGCCTCATGCATTGCTTCTCTGCAAAGCAAGCAATCCTACTCAGCTTTCCCCTGGCCGGGTGCCACACACTCAGGAACATGGCATTCCCACAAATGAAATGCTCAGGCCCTCAAAAATTCTCATTTTCAGTCTTAAAATCAGACACTGGACTGAGTTCCATCTTTGCCCAGACAAGCCACCTATAAAACAGGTATTCTCTTTTGTATAGTTGAAGAAGAGCTTAAAATTAAATTCAACTTAGACAGCAAAAAAGACATTAAAAATTGCCCAATGATACGACACAAGGATCACTGGTAGAAAATTAAGCTGTTCTAGGAATATGTCTTAAAAAACCCAAGAAACTGAACTAGCAGCCAATGGGCAAAAAACACAGTCCTTCAACGGAAATAAAAGTTGTTGCTACTAAAAGACAACTAAAAGAGAGCAGGAAGAGTAGAAACTGAGTGGGAAGGATCTGGAACTGGCAAACCAAGAGCCCTCAAGAGTGCTGCACTCACGTTTGGAGGTAGAGAACCAGTGAAGCGTTCTGCAGCCCCACGGGGTTGCAGCGCACAGTGTAGTTGATGAGCTGAGCAGAGGTGAAGGCAGGCTTTCCCCAGTGAAGGTAGATGGAAGATGAGGTGTTAGCTTTGGCATAGAGGTGGTGAGGAGGTGGTGGGGGTGGCACCATGCGATCACGGACAGCTGTTTAAAACAAAATAGGAGTAGGAATTATTTACTGCACTGTATACAGATACTGGTTACATTAAGAGGTCTGAGCTCACAGTTTAGATCCAAATCTGCCCTTACCCAGAACTACCTGGTATTCAGACCCTGGAATCTGGTTAAAGCTAATAGAGATCCCTCCCAACCAATACATGTCACGTATTATTTCTGCAATCCCACTTGTTTATTCAAAAACAAAGTCAAAACTATCAGCAGAGACAAGAAAAAAGAGATAAATCTCTCATAAGATACAGGATACATTATGTTAGATGAAGCAGGTAGTTCAACAAGGGAGGGAAATGGGCTATCTTGTTTCTTCAACTGCACTTCATGAACACAGGACACAGTCTTGGTTGCAGGATGACTAGGGCAGTATTTGCCATTGATATATCTTTCTTGTTCTCTGTTTTACACTAAATTAATTGATTATTTATAGGTTAAAAACACAGAGCTGCTGGGACCTTGAAACAGCTCAGCTCTCAATAAATTCTTCATGCATCAACAACACTTACAGACACATCCTGGAGTGCTGACTGTTTGGTCAGCCTGATAACCTTCTTCCATACTGTTATATGCCAGCAACCTTACATGATACTTTCTTCTAGGATCTGCAGAAAAAGCAAAGGAATGATTAGGCTCAAGGAAAAAAAAAAAAAAAGAAATAAAAAGGATATTCAGACCTCTACAGATAGTGAGACAAACTGATGCTCCTGCAAGTCTGTTTCAAAACTTGTTTGCTACAATCAGTAGCCGTGATGGACGGGCTGGATGCCTGGAAGCCTGTCTTCTCTCCAGCCCTGTGAATTCCCCCGAATCTTTATCCAGAAACAGTCAGTAATCTCCTAGTCTCACTTAAAATAACCCAAAGCAAAGGTTTGTAACAGAATCAATGGGAGGAGGACAAATACCACATTTTTATCTGTAACAAAGTCACACCTTCACAGCTACAGAGCTAGATTTAATAGTACGATTCAGCATATTGGAAGTGTTTTCAGACCTTTAATAAAGATTTGCTAAAACAAACAGCAGGAGGTCCACAGAAAACAGCATTTGTTTCTGGATACACAAGCTGTAAGGAAGCAGGGCAGTGAAAGCAATGCCAAGACAGGACCCAGCAAAGAAATGGGAAAGTATTTGCTTCCAGGCTTCGAAGGAGATAAACTGTGAAACAACAGGGATTGTAAATAATGCTGTGACTAGCACATTCTGCCTCCATATGTTTTCTTGAAAGCTGGTTCTGGCACTCCTAAAGGGTCACCATTCCCAGCTGGAAGGATCTCCCCATTCCCTTTCTCTGCCCGTGTGCTTTCGGGTGGCCACATTGCAATTTGCTGCTTCTCTGTTCTGTTGATGAAACGCTGGCCTCGATCCAAGTGAAAAATTGCTACAGAGAAACGAGTTAGGAAGGGGCCTGAGCTCTCTGTAAGGGGTGATGGCGTAGGGCACCCACAGGAGACCGGAGTGCAGGCACCAGGATAGCTGCTCTGCTTCCTGCAGCTACTCCCTTGCAACTGCATTTGCAACCAACCCCTTGCACACAGCGATGATTTGCAAGGTGGCAGCGTTTGCTATCAATTCACATGAGCTAAACTTCACCCCAGTACTGATACAGGTACTGGGACATTCTCCTCTTCTATTGACATGAACCTATTTCTTTTAATTAAGATTTTCAGAATGTTATATAACTGTGCTGATCTTGTTCATGTCTTTTTTCCTTGCCCTAAGATACCATAATATTATCCCTTCTCAAAACAAGCTCTTCCCTTTCTCCTTTTAGCTGAGATTTGATGTGGCTTCTCATGAAATAAACAGGAACACAAATTCCTGACATTTCTTAACCAGGAATAGGATTGTTGTTTCCATCAGATCGTTGGCTCCCTCTGCAGTCACTGCACCAACAACACCATCTGAACGAAACAACTGGATGTTTCTGTAGGGTGGCAGAGTAATTTCCTAATAATGTCCTCTATAAAATCTTTTCCTATTTATTTTGAAATAGTCGATCTTTTTGTGCTGTAGTTACCCATATCAGCTGTAAATGAGATATCACTAGGTAGAGTTAACATCTCTATGTATTCTATGTCTATTTTCGAAAGGTTATTTTACCAAAATCTAAATATAGATGCAAAAGCAAAAAGGTTCCTCTATTTGGATTATTATATTTGAACTATTTCTTTGGTGTGTTTGACCTTAATGGTAGAATAGGCAAGAGGAGGCCATTCCCATTTTTTGAAGACTAACATCACAAGCAGACAATGTAAATAACAAATATAGATCTTTTAAAAAAGGAAAAAGGTGTGGTTTTTTTAAACTAGAGCAAAATTCTCATTTGCTTTGAAGGTTTTTTTCACTTTACAATAGCACTTTTACAACAGATGACATCAGTTGTTCCTAGGCAACAAATTACAAATCAGAAAAAAGGAGACAGATACAAACACACAGAATAATCTTAAGCATGTGATAAAAGAAAATATGGAATTCGAATATTGAAAATTCAGAAAAATAGTAAGATATTATAAGTAAAAATTGCAATCTTTTTAAAAACTTGTAAAAAAACCCAAGGTGCATTTAAAAACACTGGGCCCAACCAAAACGATAAATGATAAAAATCTTTCAGGAGTCCCAAGTGATTTGAATACATCAAAATCAAGTCACAGTGCCTTGTTGAGGAATATTATAGCATGCATCTCAGAGAAGCAGAAACAAACACCTTCCCACGCCTCTTAACCTGTGGTAGGAATACACATGTTAGCATGCAACTGAAGTATTCAAAAACAAAGCCAAAATTTAAGAGGTCATCAAGACATCTTTAACATCTCTCTAGGACTATGCTTTGGAGGTTGTTATTAAAAAATCACTTGTCCCAGCCATTCTTCGAGAACACTTGAGCTGGAGCACTGTTGAGCAGCCCTTGAGCTGCCCCTGGCACCGCTGGCCACGTGTCCCTGCCTCTCTCTCCACAAGCCCCCGGCGCAGACCCCTTCGGCATTTCCGCAGGACACAGGATGACAGGCACGGCCATCCATCATCCTGCTGAGCACCTTCAAAAACTCCCTGCCCTTTGAAAGTGCTCACCCAGAACTGATCATCTTCACTGTGAAATGGAGGATAGCTGAGCTCTAGTGCCCTGCTGAGCTGAATGAGGAGCTTGTGAGGTCTGTTTATCCTCACTGCATTTCTTTTTTAACTGAATTCCTCATTAACACTTGATTGAGGAGAAAAGGGAGAATAATGGGATGTGGAAGAAAGGCAAAAAAATCTAACTCCCACAAAAAAATACAAATGTCTTTGAGAAAAACACATTTTTAAAATCTTACTTTTAAGTATTCTTAATACTTTACACATAGAAGCACAATGTTGAATGCCATTCTTCTTACTCCTGTATAATACAAGAAGTTTGAAGCAGAATTACGTTTTTATAGAAAAACCTGTTTAAAAGTAAAGTATCTGAACTAGTCCCTACAGTCTGAAAAACAAGGTTATTTTCACTTCATGATATAATAGTTTAGTTGGTGGCAGGACCAGTTCAAACCAAAAGTGATGTCAGAATTTTTAAGCTGTCACACATTAGGGCTTCTATGGTTAAACCCATCTGCAGGTTTCTGTAATTGAAATAGCAGCTGAGGAGGGAGGAGTACATTATGTACTGCTCTAGGAAAGCCTCAGTGTTACAGTCATCTAAAAAGGAGAATAGAAAAGAATTAAAGACAGTGTACTGAGCAGCAATAGAAATTGATGTGAAACTTGCTTCACAGATTACATACATAACATGCGCAAAGACCAATTCAAAAACACCACCAAGATGCAGATCCATCTTGATCATTTTTTCACCATGTGCCAAACACAATAACCAAAGATCTGCCAAAGACCTGCCTCAGTTCCAACAGATACTTGCTCACTATTTATGAGGTGGTAGGAAATATTTTTTTGTCTGAAGCAGCCTTTGTTTAGAATACTTTTTAAAATTTTACATTTCATTTACAGACTTATGATATGATTTACTCCTCAATGGCAATCCCAGTACACACCTGGCACAAACACTTTCATCTCACAGTTCATCAGCTGGATCAAACACTCAAAGCCAGACATATCCATAGAGAGAAAAAGAACTTCAGGAGCTTTCTTATCTTTAACCAGCACAGGTATCTTGAGTAGTTTACACATAAATCATTGATAAAAGATTGGGGATAGCATGGCCACCTGGGGACTGACAGTCTCAAATTCTTGAGAATGCACTGTTCCATGGATGGACAGTGTGTACCATCCATGCACAGAAGGCTTGGAGGAAACAGTCATGCTCACAACAGACCCAGGAGTACCGCATCTCTCCACAGAAAATCACTGCTCTTCAGAAACAAAGCAGGTGCAGTGATTTACTCAGCCCATTCAACATAAATTCAACTTAAGTAAAAAACCTCACATCAAGATTTCACCTCTGCATTTTCAAAATTTCTCTGAATCACTGGTAACACTGAATTGTTTCAATTAATTCTCTTGCAATTGCCAGCATTTATGTAGAGGTTGAAGGCTTGTTCCCAATCTTAAGGTGAACAGGAACAATTTTGTAGCCTATTTACCAACTGGCAGAATTTTTTTTAAGTTAATTTGTTTCTGTTAAATATCATTTGCGAGGTTTTGTGCTGTTGGTATTAGATTGTTTTAAAGTTGTCACAGCACCTAAAGGTCTTTAATAGGCATTTTTATTGTTATTACTTAAATCAGCTGGTGGAAAGGACAAAAATCTACACTGTTTGTACAATTCAGGGGGTTGGCACAGATGCTGATAGTAACATGCTAAAGCTACTTCATAAATTTTATTACAAGAGTGCCTCTGGAACACACAGAGATTGTCTTAAAAGACATCGCAGGCTGGATGTGGTAAGTTGGAGTAGCTTCACACAGTTCAATGGATCTGCTGCACACACCTTTTTTGTGTAACCAAAACTTATCAGCATTAAGAACACATGAATAACAGTTCCATCAGAGGCACAAGATTTGCCTCTGGTAACAATACTCCTATAAAATAAGAGTAGGAAAAAGTATCTTATGTCTTCTGTTTATGCCTTATGTTGATCAACTTCAAATATCAAAATAGATACTGCCCCAAATATCACTGGTGACAATTTATGTTGGATCAGCCTCATCTTCCTATGGCAGTTTTTGTAGGTAGCTCACTGCTCCCTGGTGATATTCCTATGGAATCCCATATCCTGTCATTCACTCTTCTATAAAAATTTGTAGTGAGTCCTGCAGATCCAGCCCTGGTAGGTCTTTCATCAGAGAGACACATGGGGGAGCCTTTTCTTTGTTTTCAGAGTCTATGAATGGGTTCTACACCTCAGAGTGAAACTAGAGCAAAGTTAAATATGGCAAATATGAGCAAAAAAATTAAGTTGAGCTATAATTTCAAACACGGATTGTAACTTGTAAAAGCGTAAAACATTACAGTAGCTGTATTTCAGTAAGAATTCAGATGACAATGATTTACGGTGTATTTTATTGTCTTACTACATCCCTGAGATATAATCTTAGAGATTATATTTATCTTGTCAGAAAGCAGACAGGAAGCTCACAGAAGATACAGACAGACTCTTCAAGAAAAATACTGCAGTGCACTCAGATGTTCCAACCCTGGTTTTGTGACAAGCCATTTCATTTCCCAGCATGCAGGGAGAACCACACATCACAAAGGACTGAGACTTGACTTATTAGCAGTTCTGTTGCTCTACACCTCATTGGAACATCTACACTTTTTTGCACCAGCTTGAAATTATTCAGTATTCTTTACTCCTGCTATCAGCCTTGCTTCTATGTAAATCTTCCATTTCTCTTTCAGGAAAACTTGAAGGGGAAAACTTGCAACTACAAAACAGCTGTCAGTCAGAAATACTCATAGTCAGATATTCCCATTTTCTTTTCCAACACTTGGGATTTTATGTATGTTGAAATCATGTCTATTTATTAGTTAAACACAGATTAAACATTCAGAGCCCACTTTTCAAAGCTTGGGATAATATAAGTGGTCTAGTAAATATATACAGAGTGGTAGGCAGAAGCAACTCCAGGTCCTCTGCTTTGAAGCCATTTCCCAAGTGATAAAGGTGGCATGGGGAGAGGAAGGAACATCTCCAACCACGGTGGGCTCATTCCATCTGGTAGAGTTATACCTCATGGCAGCCAGGCGGTGTCCTCATGCACTTCCAATGACACAGCTGGAAAAACTTCAATCAAAGATTAAATGCCTGTATTCACAGTTAAACAACTAAAAACAGAAACGTGCTTCTAATCACTTTGCAGCTGGTGAAGCACTTTATAATGCAACTACTTCATTCTTAAATTACCAATATTGCACAGACCAAACTTTTAGAAAAAGTTACTAAGAACAGTAAGGCCACTTCCACATTCACAGGAACAAAAATCCCATTTTCAATATTGTATTACATAATTGAAACCCTCTAAGACTAAAGCAGCATGACACTAACAACACAGCCAATGAAAAATCCTAATCCATGTATAATTCTATCCTCCCTTCTCAAAAGAATACAGAGAAATGCAAATGTCCTGATTACATATTAACACTATCTTCAAATCAGTTTATCCCATTCAGATTTTGATAATTTGTCTTCATGCAATTCTTCTGTTCCAGGTAAATTTACAGCACTAAAGGTAAGTATAAAACCTGTAACAGCAGGTTTTATACATTTACACACGAGACACACTCTGGGTAACTGCTCATTCAGCTGAAGCTTACACTGAATACAAAATGAGTAGTCCTAAATCAAAAGTGTTACAAAGTGTTTGCTGACATCAACATAACCAAAATTTTGGCTTTCTGGCAAATGCTTCAGAGAAAGCATCTGTTTACAGGCTACTTAGCCAAGGTTACAAGAGAGTGTAAGATTGCAACCCCTAAAAGCCCTGTCATTGTTTCTTTCAGCTGCTGCATGTTTGTGAAGCTCTGAAGGCCTTGAAAGGAGCCAGAGCAGAGCCAACAGGTCAGGGCTAGACAAAATTAAGAAAGAATCCGAGGTCAGGCCATGAAAGAACTTTTTTTTTTTGCACCCCTCCAGAACAGTGAGTCCACCTCCAGCAGCCTTTCATTCAGTCCTGATAAGAAGAGACAGCACCCCACAATCTGGATTTCAGACATTTTAAGTCCTCTTTGGGGGGAGGAAAAGATAAGGAAAATGAAAGAAAATGGATGTTTTACTATCATTTACTGTTGGAACACATTTTCATACCTGTTTTGAACATCCCTCAGCAATTTAAAAGGAAAATATTGATAGAAATTAAATTACTGGGGGCTTTGTTCTTGTTTCTAAAACAATTGGTACAGCACTGAATTTCTAGAGGGAAAAAAAAAGATTTGGTGTCTTGATGTTTTGAGCCAAGTTCAGTGACTAAAAACCTAGAAATAACTTCTTAAGCTACAGCCAGTATGGCAATTTAACAGTTGGGGAAGGAGATAAGAAAAGTATTTCAGCTTTATTCTAGCTTGCATACAAAATTTAAAATCATACTTTTTTCCTTTCAGTTAAAAGTATCAAAACCACAGTACATTCAGAAGGCTGAAGAAATAGTTGTTCTAAGGACAAAACTTCTGTGCCCAAATGTCCATATTTAATTTAATCTTTTGTGCTGTTGGATTTTTTGTGCAACCTACAGGTCCATTGTTGGGTAGTGGTCTGGCTGGATAGCTCATTGGTCTGGTTTGCCAGGGTGACTGTGCTGCCCCCAAGCCCATCCCTTCAACACAATAAACTCCAGATAATTATTCAAAGAAGAGGCCAGCAGCATGGGCTGCTCTGACATCGGGTCACGGCCTTTGACATCAAATCTGGGGCTAGCCAAAGTCTGCTCCAAGCAACAGAGGTCCAGGGGAATTATTAAGGGGGAAGGGTGGGAAAGGAAGAGCACTGAGAAATACTATCCTTAAAAATGTACTCTTGAAGCAAAGTAATGTAAATACAGCAGAAACTTATTAGGAAAATAAGCAAATACATTTCAAATGTACCAGAGGAAAAGGACAGAGAGAAGTGCATCAAGCCAAACAGAAACATAAAGCTGGGAGGCAGGAGGATGACACAGACTCAGGTCTGTTCCTCTCTAAAGCAGGTATTCCCTCTCAGATTTTCAGTACTGGATTTTATTTCATTTTTCTAAAAAATGCCCTTTTACCTTGCTTATACATACAATTGAGCAATTAAACACAGTTAAGCAACCCTGTTCTATTACAGTTTTAAAAATCTTGTTGATGTTCTGGATGTGCAATTGCTAAGCTTCAAATATTAATTAATAATATTATTAGCTTTAAATAATATTTAATTTCTTTTATTTTTAATGGAGTTGGAATTTCAATTGGTTGCACAATTGAATTGATCACATTTTAAATAACGACTTTTTAATATCCCATTAAAATAGTTTGAGCAGTTAAAAGTCACCAATATTTTACATCACATAATTTCTTTTTCAATTTAAAGGTAACTTTGAACATTTAGATGGAACAAAGACTGTCTGTGATACTCATGTTTTCTTTTGCAAACCAAATAGCTGAAGCAGAAACTAAGCAATTTGTTCTTTGTACAACATTGTAAAAGTTTATTTTGGTAGAAACTGGAACATATGACACATGTGAATTGATCCAGCTAAACAGTCTGGCTTTCCATGGCTTTGGATGGCTCTCGCTTATTTGTCTAAATCTGAAAAGGGTCTGTATCCCTTTTGTAGCTTTGCACTATCCCCTTAGAGGGCCCCAGGACAAACAACATCTCACACCCTCTTGCAGTAAAAACATCACCTCTCCTACTGCCCACCATCAGCAACAGCAGCTTCATACAAAAAAGTGCTGGGGGAGGGCTGGCAGGGCAGGATGAATTCCCAGCACAGCATTTCAGCTTTTTGGAGCCCACGGAAACAAGAACTATCTAAAGGTCGCTAATCCTTTTAAAATAAGTGAAGCAAATCTCAAGGATTTTAAGTTTGCTCGATTTCCTCACGGGTGTGGGACATTCCCTCCATGCCTGTAAGGTCTGCCATCAGCCCCTGTGCTTCTCCTGCATTTCAGAAAACTGTTAAATTGCACAAGCAAAAAGCTCTCTTCCAATATTATTCTAACAACGTTCTCTAAACCAGCAGACACCCTTATGTTAACTAGCCTGGCTCACCGTTTTCAAAGTGAGCCCTCAAAAGCTAACTTGAAAGCAATACCAGAGGCCTGGACAAACACCTAATTTTGATCTTTTGTGCTTGTCTTTTCTTCTGAGAGACCTTTTCTTTTGTTGCTGCCCAGTGGAAAGCACATAGCTCATTGGTCGTGCTTTGAAAGATGAGAGCACTGCCCCTCAGTCCACCCCTCTGAGCACAATCACTTTAATGGAATTATGTAGAGAGGCCATCTCTGGAAGAAGAAAGGGAGGGCGAGGGGGGATGGAGAGAGTGTCCGAAGGAGCCAGCAGAGCTGTTACCCCAGTTACTAACACACACATCCCCTGAGAATTCATGCAATGGTCCAAACAGGATGTGCCACCCCACACAACAGGTTCCCTTACATACAGCAGTGAGCTATGCACAAGACACAGAACATTGTTAGTAAATCAGACATTACAACAGTGGGTCAGGAAAAACGGAAAGAAACAACCCACACAGAAATGCTACTACAAATACGCCTCAAAACAGAAGCATGCTATAAAAGGTTCTTTTCTGTAAGATACAAGAGACTGAAAAGATGATCTCCCCAGTGGAGACCAACATTTCTGGGTTGCAGATAGGAAGAGAGTTTAGACAATTTGCCAGGCCTTCATGCTAAGAGGAATGCTTCCAGAGGATGCACCTAAACACAATGTAATAAGCACTCTAGCAAATTTGGTTTAAGATCTGTTTAGGTACCAAGCTCTACCATACATATGCACTGACTGCCTGACATCTAGCATCACCTTACAAACAACACATTTGCACACAATGACAAAGGCAATCTGTTCACGGTGCCCAAACTTTCCCCCGGAGCTATGATATAAATTTTCTTTCAGAACCAACATTTTCTGCTGGTCTGTCATGGACTCCCTGTGCCATTCTGACCCTTTTGTGCAGCAAAATGAAAACACTATCTATCATTACTTGCACCACAGTGACTTTGTAGGAGGTGCACAGTTTCATTGCAAAAACATCTGTGGTCTGGTGACTCAGATCTCAAGCTTTCGGAGTTGTGCTGTTGCAAGCATGACTGCAAGATGCAAAAGTTTCAGGCAGGGCAACTAAAAATCAGTCTGCCTCTTTCCTCCTTCAGAGGGTCACAAGGAACTGCACTGAAACACATTCAACTTGCTAGGCATAAAACAAGTCATTCATGACAGGAAAACCACCACTATATTTTTCCTAAGGCAAATATTGGCTGCATGGGCTCTATCCAGCTGCATCTATAATTAGGGCCCTAACTTCAGTGGGATGTTCTGTTATTGCAGGTGTCAAGGGCCGTGTTCTCCTGCTCACACAGGGCTCCCTCTCACTACTGGGACACCAGGCAGCCAAGGGGACAGACAGACACCCACCTGTACTTGTGTCCATGGGCTTGGGGGCATGCACAGTTATGTGGCACTGAACTATTATCATACAGACTCTCTGAAGATGTAAACAAAGCAGCCTCTTAATGAAGCTCAAAATTCGGCACTCATTTGTTGGATACAGGGTGGGGGACAAGCTAACCTAGACTGCTGACAAATTTTACAGTGAATTTGCTAAACTGACCTATTTGTCATGAGCTGCCAGCTAGTCTGATACATTTACTGCTAATATTACAACTCTCACAGTTCATTTGCTGAAGTTAAATTCAGATGCATTAAAAAAAAACCAAACAAAAGGGCTGGCATTGAGCTTTCTTTCCTACACTACTTTTAATATAAATTATTCATTGAAAATCCATCATATATTGCTAAATATTTTCCAATTACACACATTAATAAACCAGGAAGCAGGGAAGACAGCTAATAGCATTTGTAAAGAGTTAACCTCAGATGCCTTCACTCAGCAGGTGATTTCACCTGATGTGTGATGGCATAAGGACACAGCTCTGTTTCCTCAGCCGTGAAATGCATTGCAGGACCTCTCCCATACGTGAACATGTCTGTTACGTTTCCCTCACTATCTTCTTAGAAGCCTCAATCCCTTCAGTGTCTCTGACTGGTTGTATATCTGACATTTAGCAAGGGTATTCATTTTAATTACATTTAGATTATGCCGAACCGCCTCCCAAATGGTTTGGCACAGCAGTGTTATTTTTAGCCTTTACATTTTCATACAGCACATCCCTAACTTCTAAAACATGCCCTAAAGAAAATTTCCATTTGTAATGACAATAGCAATATCCAGGACCCTACAACATCCTTGGCTCTAATATTCACCACTGTTATATCCAATGGCACACTGGCAGGGGCTATTCATAATGAGTTTTGTGATATGACTTTGCACAGAAACATTTATTAAAAGAACACAGTAAGTGACAGCTTGTCACCAGGCAATGAAGCCTGATATACTACATGCTTATACTCCTTTTTGAGTGCTTTCAGTATGCCGAAATTTGCTGAAAATACCCATCTAGAAGGCCAAGACAACGTGCTTCTCTGTAAAAATTATAGTAACTTTTCATCTCTACATTGATTCCTCCCAAAACAGTATTTCAATTTTATCTTGTGTTCATCTCTTTCCAGGCCAAGCTCTGCTCTTCTAAGATAATTTATCAGGATTACTCAGTCTATATTAGTGGCAGCAGCTGTGCAAGTTAATGATGTTGTTGCTTTTAGTTAAATAGATGTTAATGGTTTATTTGAAGACTATTTAATTAAGACCAAATTTCTGAAACACCAACTCTTGAAAGCACCATAGACAAATCTTGCAGGTGGTGTAAAAGAGGTCAATATGCGTAATCTGAATTTGGACCTAAAATTCTCAGGAGCTCAAATCCATTACTCAGAGTAATTCTCTGAACTGTGGCCTGAGTACCCTTCCACAAAGACGTTTAATGTCCAAACAAAGAAGCATCTAAACAAGAAGAGCAGCCTGAAAGATTTCAGGCTTCCTCAAACTTTCGAAAATCTTTTGCTCTTCTGGCTGACAACACAGCACCTACTATTTATTTTATACTTTGTGGTATTTCATAAAGACAAAAATGTATCTTTCCCCACATTGAATTGGGCTACAACATTTCATGTTTTTAATGTACACTGTATTTATTACAGGTAAAAACTAATGTACTTTAAAGGATGCTCAGAATAACAATAACAACATGGAAAAGAAAATACACCTCTGTAGAAACTGCAGTAGAATTTTACTGTTTGTGTTCTTTTCATCAAGAATGTTTCCTGTATGTGTAAAGTACTTTCCATAATTATATACCTGGAAATTTGTTCTGGCTTAAATTTTTCCTTCAAAATGTTTAACTTTTTTTAATAAGCAAAATCACTTTTCATAGGAAGTAATGCTACTTGTGTCCAAATCTTTGACCATAGACAAGTTGTAATTTAAATCTCCTGCCTTACCTACTGTATTTTTTAATAGTTTTATGATGAACAAGCATTTAATACATGTCAAACATTATATTAACAAGCCGAAATACACAGAGCAAAAGACTAGGATACAATTCATAATCAAGGTTATTTTTGTTAACTTTCCTAATGCATTCAAGATTTAAATTCAACCTATATCAATATCTTGATTGAAAAAAGGAGAAGAAAATTATCTTGATGTAATCCCTCTGCATATGAAGTTTATACAACACTTAGAAAGTGGAAAGCAGTCTGACTGATTGATTGCTTAAGTAAAATAAACACACAGCTACTTAACTCTTAGCTAGCTATCTCCCTCTGTACAATTAAAAGCGTCTCCCACCATTAATTCAGTTTTACAAATGCTCCGTTGAGCCTGCAGTTTGATGAGCATTTTAAAGCAGCATTAGCTGTGCTGCTGCTGAAAGAAGCCAGCCTGCTCACCCTCACCCTTCAGACACTCACGCCGGCCACTACCTTCCCTTGCCACCTCCCACCACGTCCCTGTGCCCCAACACAAGTGTCAGAAGTGTGCAAGCACAGAGAGCAGCAGCACGAATTAGCAGAGACAGGTACACAAGGAATGTGGGGTGTTTTCTTCCAGAAGTGCCGCTTTTGCTACATTATTGTGCTCTGAGTTGCACTTGGATGAATTCTGAGAGCCAAACAACATCCCAAGACAGCAGAGGGAGCCCTGGCAGCTGGTCAGGACACAGCACAGCCACCACGAGTCCACTTTGTTTTATACAGCCTGGTGAAACTGTGACCCTCAAACCTACCCAAAAAACTTCACTGATCCCAGAGCTGCGTTAGGAGTTTATTAAGAAAAGTCACTTCCCTCAAGGGGGAGCTGTTATCTAACAGACTGAATCCAAAGCTGGACATTTACAGCTCAGTTCTGTCACTGACTGCAGGAATATCCCCATCACGCTCAGTTTAAACCATTAATACCTGAGCAGTCCATGAAAATGGCCCTTCTGGTTCCTTGTGTTTCAGGTACCCAGTGTGTAACATGGGACAGTGAACACTCATTCACCTGTGAAATTCATGGGAATGCTTACAGACTGCTGGAAGAACACAGCATGTGTTCTTAGCACAGACAGATGAACACGTGTTATTACCAAAGTGGAAATAAGAATAACTGCCTAAAGTGGATGTTTGCCACATTGTTCCAGGCAGAGCGTTTCACCTGCCCTGCCCAGGGGCACAAGAGGCAACACAGACTCTGAGGTCCCACCGGCAGACTCCTGCGGTCTCCAGCAAGGAGGAAGATGACCCTTAAGAGACAGATCTTCCAACAGGGAGGCTCAAGGAAAAGAGGGAGGTGTAGGCACTACTGGGTCAGCTGGAGTACCCTGGACTCGTGCCTGCAATCTGAATCACACTGAGCAGTTCACTTTTCTGTCCTACAGCTTGACTGTGCTTTGGTGCTTTTCTTCACCTATTTTACTGGGTTGGCTGGAAGCAAGATCTGGCTGTCAGTTCTGAAGGAGAAGGATGAATATCACTGCCTATATGACAGTGATATCAATCACAGCCCACGTGCACTGGTCTACTCTGCCTGGATAACACACAGACTTAATTCATCTAAGCCACCTCTGAGAAAAGTTTTCCAGCACAAACAACTGGTAGGGAGTGCTACAGATAGAGATCTCCAAGGCAAGTGATTGTCACCAAGGCAACAAGGGCTGATGGGAAACTGGGAAATTAAATAAAGGCAGGTGAGAAGCTGTAAGAAGGCAGCCAAGACATGAACAGGAAAAAAAAAGCCAAATTAGGCCATTAACAATTATCATGAAAATAAAAATTTATACAAAGGACTAATACAGTAAGAGGTATGCTTGTGATGGAGAAGTGCTGGGCTAGACTAAGACAAAAAGGATCAAGAAGATATCCTATTTTTCTCCCAGCAGTGTCTATAAACACTTGCAAATATAGACACACACATATTGAGCTGGGCAACAGGCTGTGAGCACAGCCCTCCCTGCACCTTGAATATACAAGGGAGAAAGTTGGTAAATGGATAGAAGGCATAGTAGTGCAACATCCACCCATCTGCCTCTCTTCCTCACATACACTATCCTACCTACCACTTTAAAAAAAATCCACATTTTCAAGGTGTATTTGCACACAGGATTTTATGTCTCCTCCTTCGTCTGAGTATACAAATGTGCCAGTTGTACAAAGACCCCCAGTGTGCACAACTGGATGCCCCAAGAGGCAGAAAACTCAAGTCTTTCACAGATCTACCAAACAGGATCAGAATGATTTCCGTGTCCCAGCTTCTACAAGCATGTGCAGTAACAAGTGGTTTTGTTCTGTAATGATAACCAGCTTGAGCAGGGGTACAATATTCAGCTATAATAAAGTCAAAAAAACACTGTGAAAGTGAGTATAAATGTTGAAATACACTTTTAATGCAAATCTTATTTATACCAAACCTTTTTCCTAGATGCAAGAAAAAAAAATTTAAAGTACCAGGTTTGGAAGAGAAGTTTTACAGCAAGAGTGGCTTCTTCCAACACAACATTGTTTTCTTCCCCACTTCCTGCATCCCCCCCTTGATTTGCCACAGAAGTGTGACTCCAGGAAGCCTGAAAAAAACAAACATGCGCTTTTTCACAATTGCATCTTTTCCAAAATTGCTGTTAGCAACAATGCCTTCATGGCAAATATATAACCAAGGTGTTCCTCAAGGCAGGGAAGCTACCAGATAACATTAGCATTTACTTATCACTAACACAGAAATTACTAAGATCCCCTATTATTATCTTTCCCATACAACTACAACTGGTAACGTGACCCAAAAAAAGCAATAAAAAAAACTTCAGGATGAATTAAATTAACATTTTGATCACAACATCTGGATTGTTGTTTAACAACAGAGGAAAATAATAAATAAAAAGGGGAAAAAAATTAAGAAATGTAACTAGCCCTGTACAGCAAATGTTTTCTTCTGTCCACTCTGAAGTCTCTTTCATGTGCTAATAGTGGCATTTTTTTAAACTCTTCCCCTTTGACTTACTCAGATCTTTAAGGACCTCACACATCTAATGGTTCCTCACATTCACCAAGAACAATCAAGAGAGGTCTGGGGGTTGACATGCAGTATGATTAATGGACAATGTTGATTTAATTTCCTATAACAGGAGTTTTCTCTAAGCTTTCTCCAAGGAGCAGTTTCTTTGCAATCCAGGACTTAAGTATTTTACTAATGAAGTCCAATAAATAGCAAATTAAATAATGGTGTCTCCCAGAGACAAATCCTCTCATTCCAGGAAAAAAAAAGGAAAAAAAAAACCCCACCCACTGTATTTAAAGTTCTATTTAAATCTAAAAAATTGTATAGCAGGGATGTACAGAGTAGTTCAGTTTTCTGGGGTTCTTTTGTTTGGTTTGGTTTATTTTGTTGTTTTGTTTAAGAAACTTTATCACTTATCTGGTCACTCCTGCCATCGTTATCTGCTTGCTCATTTTTAGCTTTAAACGGGGGAGTATACATTCAACTTAATTTCCAGTTTCAAGAAATTAAGTCTTTATTTAGTGGTCACTTTTACTTTACAGCTATCAAAACGTATCTATTACATATTCATTGTAATACTTAGAAATATTTCTGAGGTTTTCCATTTAAAGTTATTTACTGTTCTTGTTGTAAGGAGTGATCAATATGTCCTTTTAAAGTTATTTACTGTTCTTGTTGTAAGGAGTGATCAATATGTCCTTTCCATGGAGCAAATTTTAACCTTCAGCTCCAGCAAATGAACAATGCAACACTATTTGTGTGCATCCTAACTGTTACTCAATCACCATGACACAATCTCCCAACTGAATTCCCACACAGGTTTAGCTCTAAATGGAATTTCTACCCCAGGAATGCAGAGCAGCAGAGAGCATTTCCTGCAAGATTCTAATCGCTTTCCCACCACTGAAAAGTTTACCTTTAAATATTCTGAAGACAACATATTTTGCTTTACTACAGGCTGGCAAGTTAACGTGCCAGAGTGCAAAAAATCTCCTCTTACTTTGAAGGCTTTGAAGCACCCTTGATTCCAGTTCTTCGAGTTGTGAGACAATTAATCTGATCCCCTGAGAAAAGCATGCATCCAACTCAGTTATGGGGACAGTTGATAAAGAGACAAAAGTCTCTCAAAAAGAAGCACATCCCCTCCATGCTACTGGAGTGGGCCCATGGAACATAATCTCTCCTGTTGCCTTAGCAAAGCCATATCTTTACATTACTACCTTTAACATTGCTACAAGGCATTGTCCCAAACAATGACACTTCCCTCATCCTGACAGCTCCCACTATCTCTTTAGAGCAGGGCTTAACTTGTCTTAGCACTCTATTTTGATTTTTTGAAGTACAGTACACTCAATCTTTATTCTGTGCTGAGGATCTACTCCCTCGCCATATCCTTCCCCTTTAAAGAGCCACTAGCTTGGGAAGTTAAAAGTCAAGGCATGTTTAAATGAGGATGTCAGAACTATTTTCCCAGATAACTGAGTTCAAGCTGGACCAGAGCATGTTCCAGAAGGTTACATAAAAATATATTAGACAATCCTTCCAAAACATAATCTACCTGTTTATGAAAGATCTTAACTAAGAGAGAAAGAATGCATCTTTCTGACCCAAGATTAAGTGCTTATCATGCTGACAAATCAATACATTTCCATGAGTTTTAGAGCCATTCCATGACTCTGCAGTTAATTCAAAGAAAACCTAGAGTTCCTCTTTATAAGGGTCTGTCATACATAACATTTTAATTAACACCAAAACCAGTTATGCCGCTAATGCAGATGTTACAAATAGCAGCATTCCAGTGCCTACCGAAGTTGATTACTGGCTAAATTGGTAACCTAGAGAGGCTTGATGGTGTAATTTAAAATTGGCAAATACATTAGGCATTAATTAAAGCTTTTCACTAGAAATGAACTGCATGAAAGTAGCATCCACTTTCAAAAAACAAAAAACATGGGCAGAAGTAACTGTGATGTGATTTTAAAAAAATTGTGAATCCCATTTCTTCAATAGAGGTAAATTTAAATTCTGACAGAAAACATATATGACAAAGCAATCTTTTTTTAAGAACAAAAATTAAAGTGAAAATATGCAATAATGATATAAATCTGCAATATTGCACAATGCAAAACAAATACTGGCAGAACCACACAGGAAGGAAGGCATTACAGTTTTTTACAGATGTGTCACTTGAACTGCATAAAAGGTATGCAGCATTAGCAGATGACAGTTAACTGGCTGCTCCCCAGCAAATCTGCTCAGAACAGGCTGATACTTATCTGGGCTTCCCACTCAGTCTGTGCAAGAGTGCTTAAATACAGCTTTGCCCAAGACTCAGTTGTTGTAATGGATGCCAGGCCAATAAGATCCAACAAAGGGCCACAGAGTTCAACATCGGCTTCAGTTTTGCCCAGTAAGGATTCAATTTACAACCCTAGTGAATCAATTTTTCATCTAAACAGAGCAGTGTAGTATTTTCCTTCCATAAGGAAGGCATGAATGAAGTGGGTGAGTGTGGAATCAGTGTCTGGTCATCTCGTGTCAGTGTATTTGCACTGTTCAGCCTCCTGATATTCCCCCAGTACAACCCAGCTGCACATGGACCAACAAGTACACGAGCAGAAATGCTGCACAGGACAGAGGTTTGATGCCTTCCCTGCCTCTGCCACTCAGTCTGGTCTTCCACAAGCAGTGGTAAATCTGGACAGTAAATCTGAGCCTAAAGGGAGTTCTCTGCTACAAACAGACCTAGAGAAATTACTAGCACTGACACACACACTGGAAACAAAACATGATGCGACAGTTTGTAAATCACAACAAAACAGAAAACCCAGTTTGATCTCTGTTTACATTTACAGCCTGTAAAACACAATATGGTTCCTTATATAAAAGTGGTAAAAGCTTATCAAAGCACCATTTGCTTTGATATCTCATAGGTAAAAAAAGTTACAGGGTAATAAAGCCCCCTCCATTCTCTCTTCTAATCTATAATCTATCTTTCAAAACCCGTAAGAAAAAAAAACCAGGAAAAAATTATATGCAGATATGCCACGTCTGCATTTGGAAGACGGACTCATTTAAGAGTGGTGACAGCTCTGTCTTTCATGATTATGGAGCAAGGAATGTGTGTCTCTTGTTTATTGATGTGCCATAGAAGCACTATCATAGCAGGACTAGGCAAGAGCTTGGGTTTAACTACAAATATACATAGTCTGCCATGTCTGGGAAAGAGAAAGGGGTCACAGTTAGCTGAGGAAGAGGTTGATTTTAAACATACCCAGTTTACTTCTAGGGCTTTTGGTTTTATTCCTGTTCAATTTGTCCGATTCTTCCTCCCCTCTCTCGGCAAATCCCTTATATTTTAGCTGATAAGTAGTAGTAGCAAGGCTGCTACACACAATCAGGAGAATTGACAGATAAGAGGTTTAGTTTAAGGATGTAATCAGCATGAGTAAACACTAGACTGACAGAGCTGTAAACAGTGGAAATATATGATAATATTTGTCCTGGTCACCTACTGAGCTATTACACACTTTCCACTATGTAACAATGTAAATATAATGACTACAGTATATACAGCAGACAGTGCAATCATCTGGTTTTCCAAGCAAGAAAACTGAGTTTTTGTTGATCTTTATTAAGAAGTAAAGCAATTTCCAATTATTTTTTTAACAGAGCTGTCTTTTGTTCAAATCAGCATTTCATTAACTTGGATGTCTGATCTGATGTACAATACCTCAAGCAGAAAAAAGTATATCTATTATACTAAATTTTATTTTCTTTAATTCCATTTGAGAACAGTTAACAATGAAATTTGGAAAAAAAAAATAGTGTTTCTCAAGAAAGACCTGTGTTTCTTTCACATCACTTCATGAAACTGTAGGAATGCCTGGCTCCTTGAATTTGTATGGGAATTCCAAGCTAAATTTCCATAGTAACTTATAAACAAAAAGCAATATCAATTCTCCCACACATAAGTTTCAGTATTCCAGAACTGTCAGATACAAGTATGTGAGACTACATTTTGACACCAACAAAGCACAGGATAAAACTGAAATTATAGCCCCAGCTTTCAGAAATAGCTACATTAACACATGAAATGCAGTTACAGTGTTCCTTCTCAGTACTCCAGCATTTGCAGTTCTTAAGAAAGATAGCATCAACACTGTCAGAGATGCCATTAAGTTTTTAAAACATACATTTTTCATCACATTCATTTGCAGTATGGTGCAAATGAAACCACTGTGTCCTATCTGACCATCCTATCAACTCCTTTACAAAACTTTAAAGCACTTTTACAGAATCATTACAAGAGATGCTTGGGTGATGTGGATTGGGCAGCTTAATTGGAGGAATTCTTTGCACTGACTCGTCTTACACACCCTTATTCAATTTCTATAGACTGTTGAATGACCTTGTCATTTTTGCTGTCCTGGACTAAAGCTTAGCTACAGTCATGGTTGTAACACAATATAAATAGATCCCAGGGTAATTAAACAACTGAAGGCCAAGTCTCTGGAGGAATCCTAAGTGTAGTAGGTAGCTGGCTAATTCTTCAGTAGAAGCTCCCTTTCCAAAGGGGAATGCCATGCAGGGTCACAAAATGTGCCTTTGTGTCATTTAGACTTTGACAAATTCTTCACTTGGAAATACTGTCCAAGTCAAGGAACACAGGGAAATGCACTTTTCTTTATTTCTGCTCTCTGTAACTGGGAAAAGGCAGAAAATAGAAGAGCTTTCAGACAGAAGCTTTTCTGATTAAGACCAGACTTTTTGGAGTACATCACAGACATGAGTCTGACAGAATTGAATTATTTTTCCAAAAGTACTAGATTGGGGCAGGGAAAAATGCCAATGGGTAATGTAAAACTGGGGTAACAGGAGAAGTGCCAGGGTCATGATGCACCTCATGTTAAACAGCTTAGATGACCCCATCAGCACAGGAGAAGCTTTCCCAGAGAGAAAGCCTGCAGTGTCTCCAAGCCTCTCAGGAATCACCAACCAATTTATTAGTTTAATGGTTTCCTTTATGCAGATACACTCCATTTCATGGCCACCCAATCACTTGGCAGCTTCTGCCAAGTGCCCCTGCAGTCCCAGGTCTGGGGAGCCAGCAGTGCTCCCAGCACAGGACACTCCACTCCACAGGCTGTCCTGGGGAGGGGCCTTCTCCAGGGAAAGGCCAAGGAAGGTGGGCTCCCATGCTCAAGGCATTTTCACCAAAGCAAACAGACTAGTTTTTCCATCCCCTAAGGTGTCTGTGTGAAAGAAGTTATTCTGATATCATCATGCAGCAAAAACATAAGAGCACCTACAGAACATGTGCACATCTCTGCCAGTACCTCCTGGCCTCAGGGCTTTGGTTGCATTTACTGAGACCCTATGTCTGCCTTGTCACCAAAGTGCAACTTCGTGAAACCCTCCCTGTAACTGCCAGCACCGAGGGTGGTACAGTTCCCACACAGCAGCCATGGAAGAATGAATTAGCAGAGTGAATTCTTGCTTTTGTCCCTTCCTCCAAGCATAGAAGGCTTGGAAGCTAAAGGCACACTAACATGTTGCAGCCCCCCATCACCAGTGGCATTCATTTAACTAATTACCAGCATGATAAGAACTGAACGACTAAGTTCAGAGATTAAGATTTCCAGGCAGCTTAAAAAACAGTTCTCGTGTTACAGCATCAGAATCGATCATGCTTTCTTGTGTTTGCTAACCAAGGAGCTCAATTTGATTTTATCCTCCCAGATAAGCTTCAGATGGGTTCTTCCAAGTCACTGCCATCCTTGTATAGGCTCCACTTTCCTACCAATACAGATGCAAATCCAGTGAGCTCTGACAGGCAAACACTCCACTTAGCACAGGAGTGATACCAACATCATGGAAGCACAGATGCATACACATTTGCTGAAAATACTCTTTGAAAATAATAATCTGAACACATTTAAAGGGGGAGATGAGCTTCTCTGGACGCTCTCTTTGTTTTAACTTTCAAGTTTTGCCAATCCCTCTCCTGTTGCACAGGGAGAAGGTTCCCCAACAAACTCTTCCACCAGTAAAACTCACTCCAACTTCTGAACACACATTCTGAACCAATACAGAAACAGAACCTGTACCAGCAGACTTATCAAGTCACACAATGAAAGACTTTCTGGGAGGGAAAAATTTCTAGAGCAGGAGGAAGCAATGGAGGAATTAAAAATTGAGGCAAAAATGCATGGTATGCACCGAAGAGTCTGCTCCTGTGGCAAATTCAAGTAATAATGGAATTTTACACTGGACTAGGAAATGGCCTGCTATTGAAAAATAAATGCGAAGACCTTTAACACAAACAAATATCTATGTGAAACTGTGGATATTTATTTTAAGAATAAATGATCAGCTCATTTAATTCTATCTACGTGGTGACTATCATGCTAAATAATCCAGTATAAAAATACACAGAAGTAACTAGGTAGACCTACACTGGAGAAAGAGAGGTCACTTCTCAGAAAACAAGGTGGGAACCAACAAAAGACTAAAACCATGCAGCATAATATTCATACATTTCATGTTCGATAATTGTAATCTATTTCACACTAGCATTGCTGATTCTGCTTTATCTATCATAATTATCCTTCCATCAAGAGTCCTGTAGACATTTGCAGTCATTTACAGTAGATATATCAAAGCTATCAACAACAAAGTAATCAACACTGCTTGTAATAACAATGCTAGTGTTCTCTTTGATTAGAGACTATCATGAATTCTCATTTTGTGATGCACTTTAATTGCCACAGGGTAAGTGAAATGTCTTCTTTAAATACACAGATCTTGCACAACTGGCATTTGTACCAGCATCTGCAGAAAGTTCCATGGACAGACATATTGACATGCTCTAAATGTCACTAGAGGTGACATTTATCTGCATTTTATTAACCATGCAAAAGAACAAGGAATGGTAGGGAAGCCGTAGGTCATGACAAAGACATGACGAGGGAGTGTTTGGAAGCCATATAAATTCAGTGGCAACACATTATGCATGAAAAACTGCTCCCTCTTTGCCACTGGGAAGCACCTAGGACTGTGAGCATATTCCTTCAAATTAGGAATAACCTTTCCTTTTGACCGTATTATCCAACTCATATGACACCAAAAGTCTTAACACACACCTTTCCTCTTCAAGTTTCACACTTGCAGTGTTCTACTAATTCCTGGAGCTCATAATGAAGACATTTATTTTAAAGACTCTGTCAATAAATCAGTAGTTTAGTGTCCTCAGGAGAGGCAAATGGATGACAGAACATCAGTCCTCAGAGCCTCTGTCCAGTTCATAAAGAATCAGTTTACTATAGTCACAAAACCCAGTGTGGTGGCTTGCCCTCGTTTCACCTCAAACTGTATCAGGAAGGACCACTTCCTAATAACTAATATTTTAAATTTTTAAATGCCTATGTAAATAAATGTACTGATCCAAATTACTTAGACTATTAACAAGAAATAAAAAGATGAACAAACCTATCCCTTCTTAATGTATGGATGTTGCTACAGTCTTTGTGGGTTTATATATTGCCTACAATTCTATCTGCTACATTCTCCACATGTGCAGCTGCCAGAGGCAGAAGATTGACTCTGCACTGTTTTCTAAGAAAAATTTGGTATGCACAAGTATTTCAAACAGGCAGCTTGGCAATGGGCAAACACAGTAATCAGACAGGCACTATTGCTATGAGAAGTCTGGGCGAACTTTCCAAGCTGCAGTGTAAGTAATCATTTTAGCAGTGGAAAATCATGACCTAATCAATTTTCCTGAGTTGAGTCTTTTGTAGCTGTAGTGATGAATGCCTTTTACTGTAAATGCTATAAAACCAACAAAAAGAAACCAGCAAAGAAACTTACATATGAAAACTCATATTTGATATACACTTCAAATAACTCAATAAATCCCATTAAAAAAAAAAAGATGACTTCTACTGAAGTTATTGGAAAAAAACTACTCTTCAGTGAAACTAGCCTACAGCAGCACAAATTATGTAGATGTGAAAAATATAAATTACAGCAATCAGATTATATGGAATGCATCATGTTTTGGTCACCATATTTAGATACTGAGAATTATGAAAAAGAATAAACACTCAACACATCATGTGCACCATGACTGAATGGTTAACTCAAGCACATGAATTATTCCTTCTTGCAATTCAATTAACTGTGACCACGTGAAAGTTGTAATTTCCCAAACTCACTTTTCTTTCGTTTTCTCATCTGTCTACATGGTTACTGGAAAGAAAAACCAACAAAACCACTCAGATACTATACATTCTAATATAATTCTGTAAACCAGTATTTTCATCTGAGGTGTATTAGTGTACTGGGAAAATCCATATCATGTAGATCACATTGTTAATAAGTTTGCACGTGTTACAGCTTTGTATTGCATAATAAGAAAAGAAAAAGATTTATGCATTTCTGTCCTAGGACACACAGACACCACATCCTTTCTGTGCTCTCAAAAGTGCTCTTTTGTCTTGGAGCTCTGTTAAACAGTCAGCCACTGCCAGATGCTCTGGCTAGAAATGGTCACAGATGGTCAGTTGTCCAGTTAACAGACCAGAATGCTCTTCTCAAATCTCCCCTAAAATTGTATCTCAACTGTATGCAGCAGATGAGAATATCTGAGCATGGTCAAGAAGTCATTTGACCTAGTTAAGACTGCAGGTCAACTTTGATAACTTAGTCATGATTAATTCTCCACAATATCACTAAGCTAATTATCTCAACACACTTCAAGTCTCAAGTCCTATATTACTTCTGCTGATTACGTGACAGATCACATCTTTTGATGAAAGAAATTCTCAGTTCTGCACATAAACCAAGTACCTTCTATGCAGGGATGA
Organism: Dicrurus megarhynchus; assembly: GCA_013399195.1. Classification (NCBI taxonomy): domain Eukaryota; kingdom Metazoa; phylum Chordata; class Aves; order Passeriformes; family Dicruridae; genus Dicrurus; species Dicrurus megarhynchus. The sequence continues at coordinate 366,683 of VXAD01009655.1, forward strand.
TCCCAACACATCTGTACTAATACACATTGCAAAGAGCTACAGGAGGAAACAGAGTCAGGTGATCAATGGAAAGACTCCAGTGGGACTCAGCAAGCTCTGTGCCCTAAACTTTGTGCTCAGTCCTGCAAATATTTACCAATACTCCTTAAAAAATATGAACAGGATTATAACATGCACAAGAGCCACTTGCTTCTATGTTGAACAAGTAGTGCTTGTCATGCAGTATAGCTGTGACAAAGGCTACAAGAGAGAAATAAGCTAAAAATAGCAGAGAAAAATCTTTGGTGTTTTGTATTAATCTTTCACTGTTCCTAGATCAGGCATAAACACAAAAAAGATGAAAAAACCTGCATAATTAAGTGAATATTAAAAAGACATGTCATTTACTAGCAGTATTTACTAACTAAGTTCTGTATCTTGTGATAAGTAGTTGGGTGTCCTTCCACCTTGCACAAGACTTACCAGATCTGGTTATCTAAGTGTTGTGCAACACATATTTTGTGAGAGGATTATTCCCTCAGCAGCCTAACTCAAGCTTGCAGAGCTTATCACTGGGAAAATATGTGGCCAAACCTAACACTGTTGCCTTACAGGTCTAATGATTTAAGCTCTCTAAGGTGTCACTGTCTTCCAAAACGTTGAGAAATATTTTATACACTCACCCAAACCACTGACAGTATATTCCAGGTCACTGGCATCCAACAGAACTGGTCCATTCTCCTGCTGCCCCTCTTCCTTGTAGTACAGTTTGTACCCTTGGACAGCTGCAGTGTCCTCAGAGTCCTGCTGCCACTGCACTGTGATGGTTGTGCAGTTCAAGGGCTCCAAACGCAGCTCAGGAGACTTTGGTGCTGGTTTCAGAGAAATATATATATATCATAGTCTTGTATGGCAGAAACAGCTATTTTTCATGCAAAAATCTGTATGTCCATCAGTCCAACCTTCACTCCAGACTTTTATCCTAACTCATCTGTGTAGTCATGCAATTATTTCTTTCTTATGATGTCTGACTCCCTAGAACCTAAACTGAACAACTTAATTTAGAATACAACAGAATAGAAACAGCTTTTAATTCTGCATCTTACTAAATAAATAAATAAATAAATTTATGAGGTAGTTATTTTTAAGCAAAACTGAAAACATTCCAAAGATAATTACAAAGATATTTCCTGTTTTAAAGTGAGCCAGAGAAAATATGATTAACAACCCCATCACACTTCATCAAGTGTTAATAATTCACTATAGTAGTCAAAACTCAATCAAATCCAAAGCAGAAGGGTGTGGACTATAGCTAAGAAATAGAGTTAAAAATTCAAATCTGCATCATTTTCAATCTATTTGTGCAAAGTTGAATGTCCTGCTGCATGACATTACTAAATAATAATGAAATTCAAAGCTCAATTATAATAAATTAGACTTCAAATATTAATTTGCATATTCAAAACATACGTGCATTTTTTTATAATACAGACATACATGCATCAAATCAGATCCTTTATTAGCACATTACACTGCTAATCTGTAGTGTCCTAGTTTGCAGAAATGTATTTCACACTGAACAAAATGGTACAGGAAACTCTAGTTCATGTTTGTGAGCTGCTCAAATGTTTTAGCTTCTAGACTCATTTTCTTTTGTTCTATATAACTGGAATTAAAAAGAAAATTAAAAAATCCAACCACCCCAAAAGGCATTGTTGTTCAGTGCAAAGTATGTTAAGAATTACCTTTCACACTTGTAGCTTTGGGAGTTCGGTGTGAGGTCCACAAAGACGCCTCTCCCCAGCCAATCCTCGTTGCAGCAGTGATACGAACCAAGTACACACTGTCAGGCCTCAGGCCTTCAAGGAGATACTCATCTGAAGTGCCAGGAAGCTCCAGCACTTGGATTTTGGTCTCTGTGCTGAGGCGGAATGACAGACGGTACAGGACGACCTGGCCTCTCCTGTATTTTGCAGGAATTGGCAGCCAAGATATGAGAATATCTGTAGGACTCCTGCTCGTCAAGCTGATTTCAGGAGCTCTCAAGGGAACTAAAAAGGCAAAGATAAAGAGGTAAAAGATGGAAAATGCTTGTCTGGTACCTCAGCCTACAATTAGGTGCCAGTAATGTAAGACTAAATAAGCCAACAAGTTCTGTAGATTCTTGTTTAAGAATAACTTGACATTTCTCACACTTATCACCTGCTGCATGCAGCACAGCTTAAGCAAACTTTTTTCTGTAAGGCCCTCAACATTTTCTTCTTATTGCTGCCAGCAGTAATCAAAGGCAATCAGCACTTGACTGGTCTGACACGCTGCCTGTCAAGGTTAGATGCAGCAGCTCCAACCAAGAGCCCAGACAACAACCTGCACTGTCGAACACTTGGTACATGTTTTCTTCCACTACCCATGTAAGGAGGGGTCTGACAAAGAGACAGGCAGACAGCTAGAAATGGCAATGTTCCATGCTGCCAAAGCTAAACCCTGTCAGAATTTATTAATCAGTTCTAATGATCTACACTAAACAGTTTGTTGTTGCCATGATGTTCAGATTAATTAAATCATTGCACAGAAATAATTCAGCAGGGCCTTTTACAAAATTCTGATTCTACTAAAAAAGACACGTAGACACAAAAAACCCCAAACTAAACCAAAAGATTAAATTTTTTTCCGTACAGCAAATTTTTATTTCAAGTTTTCCTACAAAATTTGCAAAAGATGCAGTAGGTGTGCAGTTTGATCCACATTTCAAATGCCCAAGAGAGCGTCATAGAGACCAAATCCCAGGCTACTGTCAAGTTCTCATCATCAAGGGAGCGCTTAAAGACCTAGAATACTTATTAATACAGTTTAATGAAATGTCTTTCAACACAGAAAGAGGTTCTGTGTAATACACACTGTTGCCCTGTCAGAATGTTATTTTATTCTCATTCCTCTCATGAGCTGGCTGTCTTGTACTGTGGTAACCAGAAGTCTCACTGGTATCAATAGAAATTTGTGGCCCTCAAGAACTGTTACCACTGCACAATTCAACTCAGTGCAGATAAAAACGTTCACCAAAATAATTTCTTACCATCTTCGAGGGTGTGCTGAGTCACATGGTCTGACATCTGACTGGCTCCCAAAGGCATATAAGCTACAATATAGAAGGTGTAGTTGCTGGCTGGCTCCAAGTCATCAATAATGTAATGGGTTGTATCATTTCCAATGACCACTTGGTACTCTTCATTATTTAAACCTGGTATAAAACAAGGGGTAAACAAACAAAAATTCCTGAAAATCCTCGAACATCACAGTATCTTGGCTTTAAGATCTTACAAAGTTAATTTCATGTGCTTCCCCAGCCTACCTCTATTTCTTCAACCCTATTAAGCAAAAGCTCTTTTATGCACAGGAGTAACTGTGTCTTGCTGTAGTACAGGTTGTGGTGTTTCAGGATTTTCCTCAATAAGGGATGCTGAATGCAACTCTAAACCCTATTTAGCATTAGTCACAACAAACTGTGCCCAATGTACAGTAACACAACAGACAAGCTCTAATAGCCTTATCATTCATACCCAGCTTCTAAATCTATTTGTTTAGAGTGAAGAGTTTTATTCAAAACCTATTTACAGAGCCTTTCTATAGCAGACTGCAAGGAATGTGAGGGCTCCACTCCATCAAAAACAAAACAAACACCCTCCTGCCCCCCAAAAGAAACAAACAGAAAGAATTTATTCAGCAAAAGGATCTCATTTTAGCCATGCAACTTCTATTACATTTGATTGTCACGTTTTCTATTTTAATTTGGAGAAAGGCCGATAAGAACAGACCAGAATAAGCTTCAAAAATGTTTGGCTCCTTAGCAAGCTGTTAAAAAAGAAAAAAAAAAAAAAAAAGAAAAAAATTGTCAGCAATTTACACTAAAATATGCATAGCAATGCATGCAGCAGTTCTTGTCTTTGTTGGGCTTTATTCCTATAGAGGAAGGCTAAAAAGTGGACCAAGTGTGGTGAAAGCTGCTGTGTTAATGAACAATTCACACCAAGTGCACGTCAACTTCATCAAAACTCTGTAAGAGCCAGCTCCTCCTCTTCACAATGGAATTTATAAACAAAACGAAAGGCAAATTCCACCATTAAGTTTTCCCACATTTATGAATTAACTTGATAGCATTTTAATTAGACAAGATTACGAGCATCTCACAACAGACTAGTTAATGGCTTGTTAATTAGGAATTGCAAGGCACGATTTCTGACCTGCTAAACAAGATCCTTGAGCTCAAATTAAAAGGACTTGTTCTCTCATTGAATGGATTGCTAGGCCTCATGCAGAGGCCCTAATGAAACAGCCATAACAGAGAACAAGGCTTGCCTTCCACCACAATCAGTGTTCCCTTTGTGCCTTTTCTAAATCACTAACAAGGAATTAACACACTCCAACATGCACACTCATCAGACTCTTATTCTTCTTGCTACTAGGACCCCGATTTGAATGTAAAATATTCTGCTAAAAGAAACAAAAAACAAACACACAAAACCCACACCTGTTAGTTTATTCAACTAGCTTGATTAAAACACTAACTTTTTTTTTTTATGTAGGGAAGAAAACCTGAACTTGTTTTTACAGTGAAACATCAGAGTACTTGAGTTGTGAAATGTAATAATAAGTGATGGTATCTTTTGTATTCAAAACACCTACCACATTGTGATGTCTACAAAAAAACCTCTTTAAAATTGCATATGATGCATACATTATCCAGTTCTGCTTTCTGTTTAAAGTTTATGGAATCATAAACATCAGCACAACTTAGGAGACTTGGCAAGCACTGTTTTCCTTTGGCAATACTATGTTCTTTACTCACACTTGCAAATGAGGTTCCTAACTAAAGAGAGCAATATGTCTATAACTTTTTTGTTTATACCTTTATGTTCATAAGAAGCTTCAAGCAAAGATAAAATCTAGTAAAATCAGATATATCTGAGATCATTTTTAACCTACATTAGGGTCAGAAACAGGGTGTAAGGTTAGAATGGGGAAAGACAAGCTGAAAGGAATAATGAAAGCAGTACATTAATACAAAATATTTACATTAATACGTAATTATCTAGAATTCTTAGAGAGTAAATAAGATGTTGACAATGTCAACAGTCTGTGTTAGCACTTCTATGACCTGGTATGGTATGAATGTCATCAAAAGATTTTCCTTAATATTTAATTTGCACTTCTTCAAATGTTTCTAAATTTACATTAGAGAGATAGCTAATGCGATAGTTTTTCACAAAGGCATTTCCTAGACTTTCAATAATGCCTCTGATGGGAGGGCAACATCTTCAGAAAGGTTTACAGGCTATCATTTTATCACTTAGAAAGCCATTCTTTTTACAGAAGTGCAGTCCACTAGCCCTTGAAGCTCAACATTTTTCTACAAAACGAGACAAAAGTGGGGTTTATGTTCTGATGCAAATTTCTGACACTATGCAATCATGTTACAAAATTAAAAATGCATGCAGATCACCTACATTTTGAATCCCACCACTATAATTACTCCTCTTTACACAGCTCTCTCCACTCTCCTTGTGTGGATTTTTTCACTAATGTGAAAGGATGCACAACAACATTACATTTAATTAAATAAATATCACAAGGCAGTCAGAAAATATGAAAAAAAAGAGTATTTGAGAAAGTTCAAATAAATCAGAGGTTTCTGTTTGGTTGCTTGCTTTTGTTTGAAGTTTGTTTTGTTTTTTTAACCAAGACAAGCTATAATCTCATTTGACAAAATATAACCTTTGGATAAGCAAGCAAATAAGGCAGGGACTGCAAAATGATTTCTGCAAAAATCATATTCCAGAAGATACCTCCTTTCACTACTGTGCAAGAGTATTTCCTGCACAAATACACATTTCCCTAAGGACAGTTTCCCAGTTTTCTTTGAAGTTATCTGCTCTCCGCTCTCTACAATTATCCAGATAACTTATCCAGTGTGACTTTATTCATATTAGCTTTAAGAGGGGATTGTGAGCACAATACCTCAGTGACTGAAAGAGTAGGGGGTAATTTCCCACACCTCTTGTTCTCATTATCTTTTAAAACTCTTTCCTTCCTTCCTTCCTTGAGACAAAATTCTCCTGTGTCCTGAAATATCCCACTTGCAAAAGCAAATGTGGCTATTCCTGCATCAGTATTAGAGTAATTAAGCTGTCCTTCCTGTCCTCTGCTTAGCAGATGGCAGGCTGGTATTCCACACAGAGCTGAGCATCTGCAGTCCTGTCCTTGAATAAACCACTTACTCAATAGAAATGGAAACTGAATTCACTCCTAGAAGACAGAGCTGCAATGCAGCTTACTTGAAGCCATGCATTTACCAATTTTTCAAGTCATTAAGACACCAGCTCCTGCTTTTGAAAAGTGTCTGTTTCCTACCACCTTTTATTACCTTAACTGAAAGCTAAGCATTACATAATACTAAGGGATTTTAAAATGTCTAGTTACTCATTTTTATTCCAACTATCCATTCCCTTCTATACAGGAACTTGTATATCATTTCAGAGATTGGGATGAGCCATTAATGGCCATTCAGCACTTGCTTGAGTAGACTTTTCTCATTACAGGACACCAAGGGGTGAAAGAAGAGTAGATTTTACCATTTGGCCAATATTCCTTTTAAGAGAAGGTAGTTAAGACAAAGTATCAACCATTCTACTCCAAAATATATGAAAGCCAGCAAAGTCACAAAATATTGGGGATCTAAACAAAAGAGCAGTCTGTGGTGAGAAGTTCAACTCTGTAAGCCTCCAGGACTCTGCTGTATGCTCTGTTCTTCCCTGCCAAGCACACACAGAAGAGAATAGACAGAAGCTACTGCTGAGGATAGAGGGAAGTCCAGAGAGCACTCTGGAGGCCCCAGGTTCCAAAGTCCACTCCTAACTTCAGAATCTGCTCACTGGAGCCATCTGGACATAGGTACGTTGGAAGAACACCCAGTCCCACAAATGAGAGGATGTGGCAAAAGCATTTTTCCCCAAGCTTGCCAGTTGACTACAGTATGCATTTATATGCTGGAATGCTCTGATGCAGCCCTGAATATGAACCATTCGAATCTGACAGTGTTCGCAAGGACATTCAAGTCCTTGTTACATACAAATCATTAGATGGCATTTAAATCAAACTGCTTACCTTCTGCTTTCATGTAATGCACAGAGTATGCAATCACTTTGTCTGAATTATACAGTGGCCTCTCCCAGGCCAGCAGGATTGCTGAGCTCGACATGGTTTCAGCGTGGACGTTGTAAGGTGCACTGGGCCTGTCTTCTGACATAACCACAGTGAGTCTGGCCCTGGAGAGAATGGAGCCCTGGCTGTTCTCAGCCATGCACTGATAAATGGCATCGTCTTCAGGAATGATCTGGTTAATTACCAATTTACTGGATCCAAAAGGAAGAAAAAGGTGGAAAAGAAGCTCACATCTTGGATAAACTTAGCTCCACATAATGCAACAACAGTTATGTTTGCCTCTGCTTCCTAAGTTTAGCATAATTGACTTACACGCCACAAATTCTTCTATTAGCAATGGATGCACAGCAGTGAAATTTAGCACCTTGAAGTGTTCTGCAAAACCCACCATGTTTCTGTTCGTGCCTGCAAAGCCAGACACAGTGAAAACAAAGCTGCACATCTATTCCCTCCCTGCAAAAAGCAGAACCTTCAGTTCGTAATTCCTGAACCAACTCTTTAATATAAGCTGCCCACTCGACAGAAGTAGTGGCAAGATTCTGCTCCTCTGTAAAACTAAAGTAACTCTGTGGTGAAACTCTTCAGTTCAGTCCTGCCCACCCTCCCTGTCAGGTAAGGCAATTATCACATAAGCTTTACTGATTTTAGGTATTGATTAATGTGCATCCATCACTACATTTAATGTCCAATTTCAGGTTTACTTGAGTTATGTCTTGACTGGTTATATTTAGCTACTGGAATGTCATCTTTGGTAGCACATCACTACCACAGCTCTCCTACAGCAATTGCAATCTTACCTGTTGTACATTTTTATTCTACCATTGGAGTGTATTCTCCTTCCATTTTTTAACCATGAAATTTTGGGGGCAGGATTTCCTTCTGCTTGACAAGCAAAACGAGCAGTACCAGCTCTAGGCCTTGTTAAGCTTTCTGGCCATTCCACAAACGAAGGTGGAGCTACAGATAAGTTACAAGAGGAAAAAATAATTAATAAACCAAGCCCCTACAAATGCAAGAACAGTAGAGCTACCACTACTACTAAATTTTCCAAATTAAAACCTCTCTCCTCAAGCCACTCAAATATACATCTACACATACAGAAAGAACATTCCTTGTAAACAAAGCACATGTTTCAAGATACACTATCTGCACAGAAAGTATTTTTGTTCATGCATTTATGAATACAAACAAATCAAACTCCAGACTATGACATACTGTCCTCTCGTAGGTACACGTTACATATTTCTACTTGGTTATAGGGTCCTTTTCTGGGTTGAAAGTCTGTCTTCCCAGAGCAAACATTGCACCTGGGTATCTCCAAGCGCTAGTTCACAACTCAAATCTTGAGTATCTGACACTTCTCATCTAAGTCAACAGACAGAATAAGGCAGCCACAGTTCTGTGATCTGTTCAATCTCTGCAGTCTCCCTACAGTCCCTGGTGCACAATGTTTGAGATAAAATGTCAGCTCAGTACATAGCAGAGCTCAGAAAGACAGACACAAGGTTCAAACACACTGAAAACAGAAGCGGGCTTACCCAGCACAGTGAGAGTTGCCATTGCCACTGTGAAGTTGCGGGTGCCAGGAATAGTGGCCCGGCAGACGTAGACACCTGCATGCTGCACCTTCACATCAGAGATCATCAGGTTCCCGTTCCCAAGGACTCGGGTGTTGAAGACATCAATGGACTTATGGTCTGTTTGAGAGAGCAGCAGAAGTGGGTTACAAGGCTGTTCATCTCAATAACCTAAATTGTGTACACAGTAACGGCTTAGATTAGAGTATAAAAGTCAAAAAGTGCAAAGGAAATCAGAGTTGAGCTTTCAGAGGTTTCCATTTTGCATTTACTTTGCTCTTCACTAATTCCTGACCATTCAGATGGTTGGGCCTCACCTTCTTAAGTGGTTTATATCTGAAATTCACCACCTCAGCTAGAAGTTAACCTCCCCAACTGCCTAGCACCATGATTCAGTTCATCACTACCAACATCCACATCATCTTTACAAACAGTGATCATTCATCTCCTGAATTATGCTGCAGATAAAATTAGTATATTTGATTACCATGTATTTTCTCCTATTTTCGCAGCAAATGCTCTATGACTATTAGGTGAACTTTTTTCTTACTTGTTTTTCCTTAAGAACCACTGAATCAGTCAGGAAAGATGTGTTTATTTCTTACATTAGAGAAATGTAGGAAAATTTTTCATGGTTTGCTTCTACGTGTACAGTCCTGACTCCCACATTTCCAAACATGTTGGAATGAAAACAGAAGTTGTTTTCATGAAAAAAATGCAATGCAATGCTCAGTGTTAATATTCTTACTGCATTCCTTCTCCCCTCCCAAGCTGACTATCCTGGTTTTGTCTCTACTTATTCGTAGTCCAAATGGCCCATTACAGTGGGTGCAATTGCATTCTCATAGGGCTTCTAAGAAGAAGAGTGGGAGAAACACTTACAGGTCTATTTCATGGATGCAGCTACCCCAACCTGCCCTCACCACTGATTCTGCTCCAGTCAGGGATTCCTGGAGGTCAGCACCCTGCCTGTCCCTGTGCCAAGGGCAGTGTGGGATTGACAGCAGAATGAAGGAGTCCAAAGCTTCAGAAAACCTCGGGGCTTCTTAACAGCAGTACTGAAGCATGGAACTGAAAGCGTTTCACTCATCCTACCTTAACCTACCAATCGTTACCTACTACACAAAGCTTCAGAACAGAAACCTAATTGCTCAAATCCTTTCCTTCCAGTTTTGCTTCCTCTCCACAGGCTGAAGGTCGCATGCTGTAATTTTAAGACCTACCTAACCGGCTCCATGAGATGATTGGCTTTGGATTCCCTGTGGCTACACACTCCAGTATGACAGTTTGATGAAGAGATGCTGTGATGTTTTGAGGACCAGCTATTATAGATGGCTTGTGAAAAGGCTTCAATTCTGAGGCTTGGCAGAGATAAAAATAAATGATAAGTGAGTACAGCTGAACAAAAACTCAATTAATATGAAATAAAACTATTTTTTTTAAGGATGGTGAAAGTTACATTTACACAAAAGCCTTATTTCAGTAATTGTAGAAACTTACATTGAACAATATTCTAGGCACAAGATACAAGCAAGCAAAATTATTTGGACAAGTGGTTCAGGAACACCTACATCTCGTCAAGGCATCTAGGTGTTTTTGCTATACTGTAAGAACGAATATGATGCCATTGAAAAACTCTCACATGGTAAATACCTGGAATAACACTCAGCACTGCCTCAGTGCTTTTACGTCTATTGGCTGCAGTTGTGGCAACACATCGGTAATTCCCAGCATCCTTCTGCTCAACATCATAGATCTGAAGCACTCCTGTAGGCAGAGCAGTTATCCTGCCACAGAAACAAAAAAAAGAAATGTAGATAAACATTCAGCCAGCGAACACCATCGTGGAATTAACTCCTTGATTTACAAACAGCCATTGCAACACTGACCTGGGAACAGCAGGCTGGAGACTCAAAAACATTCCCGATACATGACTCACCTTCCTGCCCTTCTGAACTACAGCCGAAATTCCCCCCAGCACCACCGTAAGAGCAGAGGAATTTACTTTCAACAAGCAGATCTTTCTCAGCCTCAGAATCAACCATCCTTCTTTAGCCTGCTGGTACATTCATACTATTCAGGTTGGATGATTTTTAAAGCAGCTTCTGATATATGGGCATAACTGGTGTACAGTTCCCAGAAACCCACCTATGGTTTCAATTTTTAGTTTCTCTTTTTTCCTTCCTTTGCATGCTGGGTATCTTAGACACGTTCAAACGGAGTTACAGGTCAAAAAGGACAGGAGTCACTTCAACGAACACAAACCATACATGGAAAGAATCTAGCAGACAGCAGACTGTATTCTTCAAGTTAATTAGTTCATGAGAAGACCCCTTGCATAGAATTTCCCTGGTATCAAGTGTTTTAACTCAATTTTCCGTATATATAATACTTTATTGTCCCTCTAAAGAAAAACAAGTTCAGCATCAATTCTTCAGTGAAAGCAACCCCGCTAGTTCAAACCACTCCCAGAGCCAAAGTTCACCCATTCCATTCCCCACTGCAATTCCTGCTCCTGAGGATGACTTGTATACAAAATTCACCAATAAGAATTCAAAGATAGGTGATTACTGTGCAGACAATAGCGGGTGACTCTAGTCTGCACTCATAACACCTATTTAAAATTCATTAGCAACATACCTATGACTAGCTATTTCAATAGTTGGCATGGAACTTTTTTTATGTAATGGCATTGCAAGTATTCTGATTTTCTTCTTGTAGCAGGATCAAAATGATAGCAAAGAATAAAATACATTCTAAGATGTGCAACTCTACATACCTGTCCATGACTAAAGGTAAAGTTGTTCTATTCACTTCCCATGTCACAGTGGCAGGAGGGTTTGCTGTTATTTTACAGGCAAATCGAGCTACTCCACCTTCTTGGACTTCAGTTGAAAGTGGCTGGACTTCAAATGCAGAAATGGCTAAAAATAAGGGAACATCAATTTTAATGGACTAAAGTGAGAAAAAATTCCTGGTTAAATCCAACTCTAGTTCATAGATCAACTTGTAAAAACACCCAGAAATACTTCCAATAGTCCTTTTATTTCTGTATGCAAAGGAAGATGGATCTAACTGCCTTGTCACCTTAGCTCAATAGCATGTTTTCACTGGTTGAAGGTTTAGTTAAAATAACTTTGCTTTAACCTAATTCAGTAAAAAATGTTTCAATGAAAATAAATATGACATGCTCAAATAGAATTAAGCATACAAATAGACTGGCAAGCAGCTGGAAACCATATCAATTATTAGACTATCAAAGTTCAAGTCAATTCAACTAGTTAGGGACTGGCATTAAAAAATTTGACTGCAATAGGAAATTTCCAAAACAATATTTGGTTCCTGACTCACCTTAATAAAATAAAGCATTTGCAGAGTTGTACAAGTTCATGTGTGGTAAGAAAAAGAAATCAAAATGAAAAAAAAATCTCAAAATAAGTTGAAGCAGGTGAGAACACTTTTATCTCAACAGTCTGAGCAGTCACCAAGCTGACTCCTGATGTGCAGAGCATCAATGTCATTTTGAGCATCTACAACTTGAGGAGTTCACAATATTGAGCCAGCTGAAGTGGCAGATCAATAGATACCCTGCAGCTAATAGACAGTTAAGAAATTGATCAGTTGTTGGATTTCCTTGCTCAAAAAATAAGGGAGAGAGTAACACAAAACCTGCTAATTAATTGCTTATTTACTGCTACTTACAACTAACAGAACAATTCTTCAGAAGCAACTCCTTTTGGATAACTCAACACAAATAATTTCATACACGTTTCCACCCCCAGTAACTGCAGAGGGAACAATCTCTGTAAATTCAATAGTACTTTTTTTTTTGTTTTTTAAAAAAATCAGATTCCAATTAAATTTCTACTCCTGCATAAACAATACAGAAACATGGTTGCAATAGATAAATCAACAGCAAAAAGTTACCCATGCCTTGAATATCCAAGTTTTGTGTTTAAATAATTTCTTTATTTTACTTGTTTATTAATGGAAATAGTTTTTTATCCTATTTACTCCAACACATTTCAAAAATGCCATTCTGCATGAAGGACACAGACAGTACTGATGCACGCCAGGCATTCTACTGAGTGCTCCCCCTTCCTGTCATTTTAATGGTACAGCACAGCATTGAGAGATTAATACTGGAGTGTGAAGGAAATGCGAACTCACCTGGGTGCTTTCCCCTCCATGCACAAATTAATTCCTAGCACAGGCCTAACTACACAACCTAAAGATTCCTATTACTCATATGCCTATTTCACTTCCCAGGTGTGAATAAATCCACTTTTTTTGCACTGCATTCCTGTAGCTGCATCAGCACTGCAGGAATGAGTGTCCCTAATCATACCAGCAGTGAGAGTGTGTAGCTTCATGACCAGACCGCCCAAAAACTGTGGATAGCAAGACAACAGAACCACCTTGTACAGCAAAACCACTTGAAAGCTGTTGGAAACACACGATGCAAACACCATGGCCTTTGTAAACTAGGTCTGGCACCTCAAATGTGGCTCAGACATCCTGGACACAGGAAGCAGAGATGCTCCTGGTACCCCCATTTTTACAGCCAAACCTGTGCTTTTGGCAGCAGGTCTCCACAGCCCCAGAGACTCTTGAGTCTGTTCCCTCCCCACCTTCACTGCAGACAGAACTATCCTCTCACCAACAGAACTAGGTTCTACTTTTTGCTCTTTCTTTCACTTTTTAGCTGTACCAGGTTCAAGAACACAAAAACCCCGACAACATGCATAAAGGTGTTACAACAGAACTCTCACATTTAAAGCCTGTTGGGGGAGACACAAAAACAGTTCTTGCCTTAAACAGATTTTCTTTAGATTGCAAAGGAATAATCAGAAGTAAAAAAGAGACTTAGTAGTTTTTTGGCTATCTAAGCAAGCTCAGCTTCACAAAACAGACTCAGTACAAGGCAAATAACCTGCACATACAGCAGGTTGTTCCCATAACTCTAAACTTTCTGGATTTGCTTTGTGCTGGATTTGATGCAACCCAGCTCTCCTGTAGTCTTCCACCACAAAAGAGAGAGGAGGGGAAAAAGAAGAAGAAACAGGAAAAAAAAGGCATCTGGGATTGTCCTACTTCCTTCCCTTCCTTCTTCATTCTAATTTCTCCCTACACAAACCTGTGTTCACCTGGAGTCAGAATAATATTTCCCTAGTGCCGTTCTTAACAGATTTTCTAACAGAAAATACAGTGCTTTGCATTCTTCGTTTATTTTCTGAAAGTATGATGCAGAAAACTAGACAAGTCTGCTCACATTTCAAAATAAAATCTCTAGGAATGTAATAAAGGCATAAATGATAAGAAAAACCCAAACCAATGCAACGTGACGTGAGTTTCAGAGCCATCCTGCAGCACAGCTGTACCACAGTCAGTGGCAAGAAAAAGGATCATTGCAACAAGGCAGGAAGGTAATCATACAATCTTATTGAAGCAAAGATCTTCCACAGCTTTAAAAGTTTAATTTCCATTGGAACTATAAAATTGCATCCCGAATTTTCTTACGTTGGTACAATTACTTAAAGGGACACAGTGAGACAACAGAAACATAATATTAGGTTTTCATTTATGTATATAACAAGAATGATTTACTTCCATGCACTCGGTACGTTACAGCTGAAGATTAAAGACAGAAGTGAGACTCTCAAGAACTACAACGCAAACTGAGGGTAATTAGTATTTCACAGAACACAAAATTCCATCACAACAGCAAGCAAGAACAGGTTCAGCTACACTGTATAGAAAGTCCAGTGCAAGTTGTTAATTGAAGCTGATATATAAAGAACATTTTTCCACCTGAGCAGGAACAATGAATTTCCCCTGAAAATTCATCTTTAAAGACAGCAAAAGTCACAGCTATGAAGAACCGCGCAAAATCTTCAGAAAACTTATTGATGTCACTAAATGCAGTTTTAGAAACAAAAAATCCCTGCTTATCTCTCATCTAAATTTATACATTGTTTATCAGTTTAGCTCAATACCTGCTCCTTCTGTATCTTTCTTTACGCACATCTCTGGTTTCTTCCTAATTCTGACTTTATTTGTTCCAGTAAAATCTGTTTTTACAAGTCTATTGCTGTCTCATGAAACCTGACCTCTTTGTAACAGGCTTGTTTTCCTGGCAAGCACTGATTCCAGCTCAGAACCCCAAGAACAAGTCATTAAAGCAGTGCTGTTAAGAGGCCAGAGCTCTATAAAATGGATAAGAAACAGAGTCTCAAGAGACATACCCTGCTCCCAAAAACAACCTTGCAACGCAATAAATGTAAGTGCCTTTTTATTTGAGTTTTCACTCTCTCTTCTCCAGTCTATTTAATCATTTTGTTCCCAGATTTATAGCCAACAGAAAATGATTAATGCTACTCTGAGAAGCTGATGCTCCCACCCTTTTTAACTTGCAAGCTACCAAATGCTGCTTACAGAAGCAGAAGACAATAACTAGAAACTGTATTTACTTGTATAAATCCCTGAAATTTATGTGATAGGTGCGTGTGTTTGTATAGTTACTTCTGAGTATGAAGATCTTTACTGGACAGAACTGTGTGATTTATGCTATCAATGTTATCTATGCAGAGAGAAATCAGACTTCAGTTCTGGTACAAGTTCATTCATTTACCATTGAGGCAAATATCCACAGGTTCAAAACCCAAATGATTACTTGCTGTGACACACTGATGCAGTATGAGAGAACCACTGCTGATGTACATGGATTGAATACTATGCTGCATCATGTAAAAACCTTCTGTGTACCTAAGCAGGTTTACACAGATTTAACTATTAAGGTAAGAAAAAGTAAAACCTAAGAAGCTCATGCCTCACACCTTTTGTTTGTTTAAACGCAGCAGCAGTCCTTCACTGACTAATTATGAAAAGAAAAAGACCGAACAAACAAGCAAAAAAAAAAAGAAAAAAAGCACAACACACACCCACTTCATTCCCTCCTGAAGTCCTGAAGCTTGCTGCAACACAAATCCAGTAACCTGTTCCCTTACATGCTGCAGTTTCTACTTACACACTTCATGTCATTATGTGATTTTCTGAATGAGCTTTCTTGAAAGGCAAAAGAAATTCCAACAACCTACACGTTGATTACTGTTTCATCACAGCTGACTCTAGCCCAAGACTGGACTACAACTGTAAAATAAAAAACCTGTAAGAATGAAAGATAAACCCAGAACCGAAAGAGTAGGACAGTTTTCAAATAACCAGAATGCACCAAATACTGAGAAACTCTGCAGAACATGATAGTGATGCTCAAGTGTTTCTCAAGAGATAATGGCCACTCAGAGAGATGAACTGCTCAGGTGGAAAGAACAAAAGTGCATAATGCCATTTGTACAAGGCATGTGTTAATGCTACTGAGAATTTCACAATAGCCCTAACCCTTCAAGTGAAGCCAAGATCTTTCAATTTTTTTAAACTCTCTGGTGAAGAGGTTTCATTTGAGAAAAATAAACTTGTATGTTAAAGAGAAGCTATGGCTTTTTCCAAAGAAATGGATTTTAGGACAGCACATGACAACTCTTCTCTTCTTGATCTAGTTTTTGTGAAAAAAACTAGAAACAGTGAAACAGTGTTGAAAAATCCAACAAATATACATGTGCATTACATTTTAACACCAAAGCCAATTTGCACGTATTTTCTTGGAGTTTATGCAGTTTCTCGGTTCTTGTAGGAACAAGGCTTAAAAAGAGATTATGAAAGGAGTTCTGCCATGCCTTTTGGCTATATAGACACACATTTCCAATGATTTGCTGGTCAAATGACACACTTTGGTCTGGATCTGGAATAAACTTCATATGAGTATATACTGACAGACCCAGACACATGGCAAGACTGCAGACACACAGCTCTTCTCATTTCTGAACAGGCATTTGGAGTACACAGTGCTGGGGCTGTCATCAACTGATAAAATGGGTGAATCTCTCCTGAGTTTCCCAAGAGATGCTAGTAAAATTTAAGTATTTTGGAGCCCAAGTTCTGCTTATAATACACAGTTCAGAGGTCAATATCACACAAATACAGCAATATGGGTAAAGATTTTCATAACTGTAAGTGAAAAGGGATTGCTGTGAAAAGGCATCCTGTATGTGCTACCACAAGCACAGTGATTCCTTATACTCACTCTTAAAACTTTAACCAAGTGTTGTTTGACCTAGAATTACTATTTTTAAAATGTGACACATAATAATGAGAGATTTCAGGAGAAAAAGAACCTGACCTGTAAGGAAAGATGAAAAGAGCCAGGATCTGATTAGCTCTGGGAAAGGAAACTCAAGAGAGAAGTGATAGTCTTACCGATTAATGAGAGTCATTGCTCCCTGTTCTCCCTAATATTTCTTTGTATATTTGTAAGAACAGAAAAAGCAAGAAGAGGTCTTAGCTCCAGCATGGGGAGTTCAGGTGAGGTTGCTGAATAGAGATGTATTGGTATGAACCAGGCAAATAAGGGAGGCAACTGCATCTGCAAAGAGTTTATCTCACTCTGTCTGCACAGGCATCTTCGTTCTTCTAATGGCTATTATTTAAGGCAAACAACTGAGCTGAGATGGAACTGAGTTCCATCTGTAAGAGGAAGTGATATCATCCAGAACACATTTGGCCCTTTCAGGCACAAAGGAAAAGTGTCAGTTCATTCTGACTGTTATAAAAGACTGTAATTCAAACAACATAATGGCATTCCTATAAATTACCAGAGATTTAAGTCCTCTGATAAATTGCAAGTGTGACTTTTTCAGTAAAGTCAGCTGTTATTTTTAATTTCTGCCAGAATGGTTAGAAAAATAAGCTTAACTAAAATGCACTTTTTCTATAACCCTGCATTTTAAAGAGATATTCTGAAATTACATGGTTTTGTACTACTATTAGCTAAAACTTCAGTTTCATATACTTAGTTTTAATTAATAACCAAACCAGGCTGAAGCCTTATACTAAACTCAATTGGAACAAAATTAGTTGTTTTTTTCCCCCCCCAAAAAATCAGATGCATCACTAAATAAATAAATTACCAGATAAATCATCCAGGCTGCTGACATCACTGCCCACATGTTAAGAACTGAATGAAAATTCTGGAGAATGCTGTATCAGGTGCTTAATGTATTACACTAGAATTTTAAAACTGTATTTTTCTTTCTCTGTATCAATAATCCCTGGCAGCAATGCTATCACACATTGACATGTTAATGAGTTGTGCTCGCCTAACAAAAAGCAACTGATAGCAATAAAACAACTAAACAACTGTTCTCTCCTTCTCCCCAAAAAAATAAAACGAGGGAGGGGACTGTGGTTCATATGCCTTTTCTCAGATATAACTTAAGGCTCTCAAGGTGGCTGTTCTTCTCACTTGCACGCTGAGAAACACCTGTAGGAGGGAAAAGGGGAGGAGAATAATGACCCATCCTGTTCCAACCCCTGTGCAGCTGCAGGAGAGCAGAGCAGAATACTGCACGTTATCCTTATCCAATGCACAAGGAAGACCTGATTACAGGTTGAAGCTCCAACACCAGTACCCACAGATTTTAATGTCCTTGAACTAACCCAGGCCCAACCACACCTTCAGTCCCAGAAAGACCTACAACTCCAACAGCCTTTCTTTACATTTCAAACAAGCTTTTCCAGACAATTTGACTTCTAAAGCTAGCATAAATTTTAAAGGATTAATGAACCAGTTCACCACAGTTTTAAAATCCATACACGTGTGTGTGTGTGCAGCATAACTGCAACAGTTAGAAAAACCAGAGTCTTTAAGCTATCTCACTTCACCTCACTGATACCTTGAGAAAAGCTTTGCTAGAATGGCACCTTGTACCCTCTAATCCCAAATTAAACGAAATCCTTTTAATGTGCAACAAGGAGATTGCTGCTATTAATCCCTGGATTTTAGGTACCAACACTAAACTGTCAGACATGACTTTAAAATCAGTATTCGCTCGAATTGCCTGGCAATGTGGTCACCCTGTTAAAGGGTATTCATTTTACCTTTCTGTTTCCCAGTTTCCTATTTTAGCTTTAATTCCTGCCTTTCCTTTGTTCTATCAAGCTGGTTACTACAAACTCACTCTTAGAAAAAAAGGCAGGATAGACAGAACTAAGACTACATGACAGAAACACATTGGTTTGCCATGACTCTGACATGTTATTTCTCAATATGAAAAGGAAAATAACTTTCCTGGAAAATTTAAAGGTTGCACATTAAAAGTGGGGGGAGGGGCAGGGGGAAATGACACCCAATTCAGATATTATGTAACAGAAGAGAAATATTTGAAGGAAGAATGCAAAACAAGAGAGATCAAATCAAACAGCAGCCTTGAATTACTGATATCAAATCTCAGGAAGAAAATCCTTCCCTTTGGTATGAACACTGTAGCAGCAGTTTTAAAGATGATAGTTCAGAATTGCATTGAAAAAGGAGTCCAGACTCAAACTATGACCCTACAATTAAATAATAGGGAGGTTAAATGAGACTGAAACCACCACATTGATTTGACACGGTCAATAATTGATATGGGACACCTATTAATCTCTCTATCCCACAGATTTTTTTAACCATTTGCCATTTAGAATTTTAGTCATTTTAACACTTTAGAGAAGGCGGGTCAGAATTACAGTTGGTACAATGATATTCTACAATAATCGCTCTGATGCTTTGGAAAACCCTGAAGAGTGGGAAATTAAAGAACTGCATTTTTATGAGCTTCTACCTTAGCACTACAACTTGGGTTCCTGAAAACACAAACCTAAACAACAACAACAACAATAATAATACTAATAGTAATAAAAAGAAATAAAAATGCCCAAATATTGCAAAAAGCTAACGATGAAAAATCCTATTTCTACAGTGTGAAAGACACAAGCACAGAGTATGAGCCAGGCTTGGCCATGAAAATTGACATTCCCTTTAGACAAAACTGATCCTTCACACCATGTGCTCCTCATGTTTAAAGTTCACAGAACTACAGATAGTACTGTTGTATCTGAGGAGCAAACTTTTCTGAGACATTAGCCTGCAAAACCCTTTCAAAATCACATTCTGAGTTTTGGAGGGATCAGCAAATGCTCTGCACATAGGGGTAATTACAGAAAGCTTTCACTGATAAATACCAAGAAGATGCCAGATGAGGTGATGAGTGAGGATTTGGGCCATCTGCCTTTTCTGCTACTCTCAATTCATTACTTCTGCTCTGGACAAATCTTCTCCAAGGCCCTGACTGCTCAGCTAAAGGCTGAGCTCCTTTGCACAGCTTACTGCAGTTTGCCTCCAACATACTGCCAGCCAGTTTGGAAAACTGCTCTGCTAAAACTTATGGTGACCTTATAGCAAAAACATTTACTCCAAGCCTACCACATACTTACTTCCACACTAAACTTAACAGTGAGAAAGAAATGCAATAGAGAAAGTAATGTAAAAAGGAGGAAACAATGGTATGGTCTAATTTTTCATTTCCTCTCATATTCTTGCCAACTTGCTGGCAGGTATCTAAGAAGTGCAATGTTTAGACAATGATTTCCAAACTAAGATGCAGATCACCAGGAATTACTCTCCAATCTCCGATAAGAAGGGAGAAAAGAAATAATTAGCCTCATATACAAACCCATACTTATAAAATACAAAGCAAAACTGTTTCTTTGTGCATTAAAATCTCTGTATGTCTTTGCTTTAAAAAAAAAAATTAAAAACTGCCCATCACAAACTACCCACTATTTTTCTGATACTGAAGAATGCTATAATCTAAAGGCAATGAAATGGAGAAGCAAAGAGGTCAACAGCCTGAGCACCCTTGAACAAAAGTTCCCCTGGAGATGTCAGCTGCAATCTCATTTGTTTCCTCTAACACTTTCAGGTCCCCCTGCTCCTTTCTTTAAAGCTCTTAATTCAGTGGCTGACAAATGATCATTTTAAAAATCCCTGTACAGGAATAACCAAGTCTGAATTTGTCCACTGAAGATCACTAAGCTCTCCATAGTTTGGGCTGGGACTAGATTCTATAAAAGTGCTTATGGCCACACACAGGCAGTTTTCACCACCAGCTTCTCAAAGTTAAGACCAGTCTGCAGTTTCATATATAGTATTTTCTCTTCCTGAAAACCTGGAAGTCAACTAGGCTATTCTGGACTAGGTTTTTAGGGAAATGTACTCATTTATCCTTTCTTTCCTATACTACGTCCTTATTCCTTCATTCTTACAGTATCCTCAGAAAGTAGGAAAATATATTGTCCACTCCACTGTCCTGGTTTCAGCTTAAAACCATGACATCCCCATACAGAATAGAAGTTTTGTGAGCAAGTTTCTGATCTATTCCAGTGCAGAAAATCAAGAGAAGAGGACTCAAATGGATGCATGTTGAAGATAGGAAAGGAGAAAAAACTCAAAAAGTTAAGAAAAAATACCTCAACACCATCACAATACAATCAGGAATCTCTCTGATATTGATCAATTTTTTCAAGGATAAAAGCAATCGTTTCTTCTCAGGATATATTGTACTTTAAAAAAGGTGCTCTTTTCCTTTGCTGAACAGGCAGAACTAAATTTTGCAAAGTGTTAACCTTAGCAACAGAAAGAGTTCATAATTAGCATGTCCACTCCGTATGTTATGGAAAAAAAAAATCTCAAAACAGTTGAAGAAAATTGGCTCCTCAGAGGTGGATAATCACCCATCAAAAAGTTCTTTTCAATGCAGAAACACACATGCAGGAACAGAAAGGTACAATTTGACAAGGTGACTATTACACTGTACTGTTCCCTCCTCACTTCTTCAAACTCCTGGAACAGACACAGAGGTTGTTATCCATGACATAATAACATAATTGTGACAATAAATGGGATCCCGAGCAGCAGCAATGTCCTAGAGAAAATAACAGAAGGATCCTCACTGACAAACTACCAACCCATGAATGCCTTATTTTACAGTTTGTTCTCCTGCCCATCAGGTGCTCTTAGAGCAACACTGAGATGAGACTCCACAACTGCAATGCAAGGGCATGCATCAGAATTCCCAATCTGTGAAGGAAGAAAGTACAGGATAATACACCCAGGTCTTTCTACTTTACTTTGGTAGAAGCAGCTACTGATATTGCAACAATGCCACTCTTGCAGCTACATGCAAGCTACTCACATGACTACACACATTGCCTTACTACACCTGAATCATTTGATAGGAGGCAAAAAATATACCACGTCTACCAATAAAAGCAGACAAACATATCACCTCAGGAGTTATCACTACCACTGTTTTAAAGGAATTAAAATCTTGAGGCTTTGAAATATGTGGCTCTATATATTCAACAGTTTATTGATGGTGTGACTGACATTCCTTACCAAACCATGTAAACAAGCATGAGAGATTTGATCTTTCCACTTCTGAAGGCATCCCAGCTGGGGTTTTACCTTCTCAGTCTATCTATCATCCAGGCAACAGTGTGTGGCCACAGAAGGCACAATAAATGCTAATGCACTTATCAAGGAATTCCCCTCTGCTCTTCTGTAGACAAGAAGCATAGGAAATAGGAGAGAAAAGGCACACAGTAAGCCACATTAACCAGCTTCAAAGCTGTTCTACTTGTGTGGCTGCACGCATTCAGTAGAAAGAACACACCACTTTCTCCCTTGCAAGGACTGATTTCCTTCAGCAGTTTGCCTAGTGATTGCCTTCTAGTATCTATGCTTAATCCCACAGATGCCTTTCTTTGGAGTTGCTGCCATTCTGTGAAGAATTAGTTCTGCTTAATAGCCCAACTGTTGCATGGGGAACATCGAGCACAGTTTTGCACTTTACAACATGAAGACAAGGATCAGAACACAAGCAGGATTTTGCAACAAAAGACATATCCCTTCACAACTAACCTAACCTGGCATCCAAAAAGAAAAACCAAAAAAAACCCCGCAAAACAAAACAAAAACAACAAAACAAAAATAGAATATTAAAGATTGACTGCTATGGTTCTAAAGTTCCTCAAGAACAAGAAAAATTTAATAATCAGTGCAACACAGAAAAGACAATTTCAGCACTTTACAACAAGAGTCTGCAGCACTGCAAGCATAAATCTGCACCATTCTGACCTATGACTTTCACTGCAGATGCCAGCAGAAGGGTAAGACCTCTATTTATCGGTCTTGTGTCTCTAAAAATTAATAAATGTTATTCCTGGCTAAAATAAAATTAGACACAAAGTAGAATGCAAAATCCACTCTTCACCTCACCCTGCCTAGCTCATCAATCAAAGGAAGCACCACAGAGCACATCCCAGGCCAGGAGCGGGGCCCCACATATTCCTCTGCTGCACCGCCCTCCACTGCGTCTTCCCTCACATCTGGGGGAAGGCAGAGGAAGGGGTTTCATTTCATACAGTGGCAAACTGACACCATCCCCATATGAATGAGTGTAAGTTGATATGGTGGTGCTGTTAAGTCTCCAGACTGTCAGAAATGCTATTCCTGAGAGACAGGAGCACTCTCCATTTTTTGCTTGCAGTGTTTCAGGATCATCAACCCAGGATGAAAGACAATTTCACTGCAAAACGCTGAGCAGGGGTGCTGGGAATTCAAGCCCTTCAGCCCCCTCTCCAAATGTCAACATTTCATCATTCCCACGGGGAAAGAAAAGAAGAAATGCCTCCACTCTCAAGGGCCAAATGCCTGCAGCTCATTTCCCTGTCACCAAATGCCCCACTACTGCATTACACAGCCCAGAGATCTCACCCAAGAACAGTCTTTCAACAGAGGGTAGCAGGAAGAAAATCAGAAACAAACTTCACACAAAAAAACAAGTAACAAAAGACACTGTCAGTACTACCTATTTATTGAAGCAACTTAAATCCTCTAATTAGATGTTTACCTGAAAAGTTCTGGAGGTAGGGGAGGGGGAAGCGTTTACAACTCTTAAAATTTTCACGTGAAACAAAGTAGAAGTGCAACTTCCAGATGAAAATTATATTGCCTTCAATGTCTTTAGAGGAAGTCACCTTGCCGTGGCTATTGACTGCTTGGGTGGGAGGCAATTGTTGGACTCTTGGATTTCCAGTTTGCCCAGTCATAGCACAACCAAACAGCCATGTTCTACTAAGTAGGTAATACATCTAGTTATTAGATTACTTATTTTTTCCAATACAATGACAACCCTTCCAATACAATTTTTCCTTTCCATGATTTTTAAAAGCTCATTATTTGTCTCCAACTCAAGGCCATGAATCAAAGCCACCAGGGAAGCACTGAGGGAAGTGTTATCTGGAGCCCAGAGAAGCCAGTATCCCCATCTCAGACATCCTACTCCAGCCTGAAACAAGCAAGTCCCAAACAAGGGGACTGATCCCTGGGAAATGCAGCTGCTGGCAGGAAAGGAATACCACCAGGCCTCCATGAAAGAAGGCTGCCTGTTCAACAGGTGTTTTACTTTTCCCAGATTTCTGACACATACGTAGAGGTGTATAACAGAGAAGCGTTAGCAAGGTTAGATTATCTCAGACTTCCATGTTCCCTCGTGCTCTTAAGATAGTTAAGCCATTCATTTATCTCGACAAATACAAAATTTTCCCTTTTCCCCAAAAAAAGAGGGAGAGAAAAGAATACAACAGATCAAGCTTCACTGTATTTTCTTCTAAATTATGCACTTGTACTTCCATCAGCAGAAGTAAAACACCTTGGCCTGAAGCCAATCAGAAATCCCTCATAATACGTTCAATAAGCCAAATCAAAACAATTCATAGCTTATGGGAGTGGGGAAAAGAAACTTGAAGGTCATATTTCATCTGCTGCAGCTCATCATGTTCATTCAAATGGAGGCAGAAGGTTAACTGGCAGGATCTGCTCTCTAATGCCTGTTATTTCCAGTGGAAGGAGCTAAGCAACGACGTGCTTTGCTCAGTACTTCCTGAAGAGGACCAGCAAGAAAATCCTACTTTTCTTGGAAACACAACCCAGCTGGAGGTCAAATGGACAGAGGAGCCTGGCAACACACTGAAGCTGAAACACACCTCCCTAGTGCAACTCAAAGTCGGTTTTCTGTACATATTAGTTATAAAACTGAAAACATGATTCAGGTTTCATAATGTATGGAAACACCTTCCTTGTTTTACAAGAAAGGGCATTCTAAACCAGCAGAAGAAAACAGCTCTCCTGAGCATTTAGAAAATGCTGAGTTTGTGCAACAAACTATTGTTCCAGGTGAAAACAGGGACTAGATAGAAATACTAGGTTCTACCCTCAGCTTTACCATTTCCTGTGTCGTCTGGAGGAAAGTAATGTATTAGTTTGATCCTGTAGAATTTATTCTCTTCTCACTTTTCATCCAAAACAGAGGTAACACACTAATCTTTTACTTACTTGGTGCTTTCCTGGATTGCTTAAAATCGTATTTGAGAGGTAGTAGGAACATTAATACTCATCTATCACACACATTAAATCTAAGAGTGAGATTAATAATAATTAATATTCTTAAGTCTGTCATATCAGCAAATCACAAATATCTGTGGATTTTTTGCCAGAAACACAGTGGGGTGGACAAGTCACAGAAAGGACAGGGGGAAACAACAAAAAACAAACAAAACAAAACAACCCTATTGCACTGATGGAATTGAAATTATCTGTCCCTCTACATGAGCACCACACTGCACTGATAAACTAAATCTCTCTTTGATTGAAAGCCAAATTAAAACAGAGCAATGCAGGAACTCTTCTGACCCAAAAGTAATCCACTCAATCATATAATGCATCCCCTTCCTTTTAGTAAAATGAATAGCCCTCCATAGAACCTTTTTCTTCCTTGACAAGTCCTTGACAGAAGAATGTGAATCTGGACAGTTAAATGAATCAATCACCAGCTGCTAGTCTAGGGCCAAGATGGTGAGCTGAGGGGCCTGCCAGAGTTCACTGACCACTGGTCAAAGCAGGACAAAGGCATTGCCTCTATGAATAGTCTGCTCCTGGGATCCAAAGGTCATGTAGCTGCCTTGGAAACGGTCCCCTTTGGTTATTTAAAGTTCTCAGGCTATTCTGCCACAGATGATATTGTTTCAGGTGGTCACCATCTTTCCCCATCACAAGTTTGTGAAAGGCTGGGCAACCATTATTTAGATAAACGGAAGACAACGGTGAACACTGCAGAAACTAAATAGTGAGGAAAGGAACAATTAAAATAAATAAAAATAATGCTTTACACCTCCCCATAATTTCAGCTTCTGAACAGGCCTGTGAAAAACATCCTCAGAGAAAGAAGGTCCCTGCACCCAAAGGTACAGATCCCCAAGAGGTGTACATGCTGCACTGAAGGCACGAGGTCTTGAATATTTCACTGCTTTTGAGATTCTTTACATAAATGTATCAGGATAAACAACAAAAGGAAAAAAAAGGAAAGGAAAAACAACAACAACACACCACCCCAAGTACTGGGGCTTTTCTCTAGTCACGACTGCAGGGCTGTATTTCCAAAAATTTGTCCTATGGCTCAGCGTAAGACCTGTAGCCTAACAAGTAGGTGGTAGTCTAGGCTATGTGGGGGAGTTAATATTTAAGAGAAGAGACAGAGCAGATGAAAGAGGAGGTGAAACCCACAGGTGCCAACTCCTCCACAGCACTGGAGCACACAGTCCTGCCTGGCACCCCAAAATAGCTGTTCTCTGCACCAGCAATAAACCCAGTTTTCATCTCAGTCAGATGACACAATAAATTTGTACTGACAAACACCAGAGAGTGTATAGATGAGCATATGTGTGTATATATATATATAAAATATTACCTGAGGATTATTATAATCAGGTTAAAGTTATTGCTAAATACATGCTCAGATACCACGTTTTGGTTGAATCAGAAAGTTCTGACAAATCTACTTGTTTAAGAAGTTGCCACAAGACCCACTGTTACAAATCTTTTGTTTCCTGACATCCTGTCCATATAAAACTCTAATACTTTCAAGCATATTTCTTTCTTTTTTTTTTTTTAGTTACATACAGCATTAGATAAATGAAGCTAATCCCTAAACTTTCCCACTCACACATTCAATATATCTCTCTCTCACATGTGTGTATACGCACACAATGAAAATTTCCAAACCCAAATGCTCAGAAGTTGGGAAACTGAAGAAATGAAGCTGTTTATGTAACTGATTTGCTGTTTATATACATGGTCTAGGAAACAATACAACTGCACAATCGCACTTCCCCCACTATTCACAGCACCTACTGAATGGTGCTCACATAATGAGCATCTATTCAATATTTTGTTTTCTCCTCTTTCTTCAGTGTGTGGCCTCATTCCTTGTTTATTACACTCTGTTAAGCATTGCCCTGAACAGAGTTACTAACTTCCCTATGGCCTTTTCTGCAGGGCTCTGCACTACAGTTCTTCACAAATGTTACTGCATCCACTTTCACAACACCTTGAGATTACGTTCCATTATTAATTTAATTTTACTGTTGGTTTTGGACAAACATTTGGATGGTGGACTGAAATATTCACTAAATTTAGACGTCCAAGACATGACACTGATCCTTCACAGCGCTCCACATGTTGCAATCATGGACAGCTCCCCCAACTTGTTGCAGCTCCAACTGATCAAACCTCAGAACCTCGTATCAAATATCGAGGCCATAAGAAACACATAATCAAAGATTTCCCATGAAAAGTAGGGACAAGTGGGCTCATGTCACATATTGCAGAAGCTTCTGGCTGAAGCAGCAATGCATTTTTAATACTCTAAAGATCCTCTGCCTAGGAGATTATTCTTTGTCTTTCTGAAGTTCCCAAGGGAAGTTCAGGCCTCCTGGGTCCACATTCCATGTCCTGAAAGATCAGCTGCTCAGCTGGGCACACTCTCTTGAGTCAGTCTTTGGCAGATCCCCAGTCCTCTTCCACTCCAAACTTGTACCCATGGCAATTTCCAAACTGAGCCAAGCCCAGGTCCCCTCACTCCACAAGATTCTCCTCAGCACCCGCCTCTTCCCACCAATACCGTTCCTGACCTCTAGACACCTGATACCACTCACACCTCCACCTCATCCCCTTCCCCTCCCAAACTTCCTCTCCAGGTAATTAGAGCATTGTTTCCAGCTTTCGATGCCAGCTGGTTTCTCCAGGCAGTGTTAGATCACACTTCAGCTCCTCATTAATGCAGGACAGGAAAAAAAAGCAAGTCTACATCTGTCCAGGACTTCTTAGAGGGAAAGCCCAACTTGGTGTTCACAAGCAACATACTCAGCACAAGCAGCACCTTCTGTGTCTCTAGCTAGTCAAGCTGAGTAAGGCCATGTGAACGTTTGCCAAAAAACCAAAAAAGTTTGAGATTTTTCCTCAGAACTTACAGGACAACCAATTCTAGTCATAGCAACAACAAAAGCTACTTCCAGACACAAAGACCACTTCCCAACAAGTTCCATGTCTCTGTTCCCTAAGCAGACATTCCCATGCTGTCCTGGTGAAAAAAAAAGAGAAAACACAGAAAACAGTTTCATCTTAGATTTGCTCTAGGGAACAGGATAAACAGCCCTGATGAAATATACCATATTAGAAAAACTTAAAAGTAAAGAGACGGATACTGACATCCCAAATTTCTATCCAAAGCGTTAACATGTCAGAAAATCAGCAACAAGAGTTCTACAACACACACAAAAATAACAGAGTAGAAGAAAAGTCTACCACAATACTTTTTTGCAAGAATCACGATTAAAAGCATCAATAGGCTTCCTCTCTACTATGCAAAAACAAAGTCTGGCAGCCAATTCTTTCTTGGGGCAGGCGATGGGGGGACTTTTTATGCCTTCTTAGAAAATCATGGGTGTTTTTCCCATTGATAGAACTCTAGGCTCTGCTATTCCTTCAGAAATATCCTTGCTAAGAGAACTATAGCCAGGCCATGCTAAGAATTCAAACCTATGTCACCTTACCTAGCACAAATATTTTAATTGTTTTAAATCAAAGTAACACCTTGGTGAGGTTACCTTCAATTGCTATGTCTTGAGAGGGTCAAAGCTTATCTACCAGTTAGAGGCTGCCAAAAAGAGAAGACAAGCTCTTCCCAGATAGTCCCAAAGCCCCACCACTCCTGCCTACTTACCTCTAGCAAACTAGTGGACTGATTAAACTTCTTTATGTTTCACTGCAATTTCTTTTTTTAGTAACTTCATGTTTATGTCATGAGTGGACTTTCATATCTAGTACACACCAAAAGCCCCACGGGCTACTTACGACTAGTGAAGGTCATTAAAGAAAATGTCAACATTATAAACATTCATCTAAACACAAAGCACAGATTTTGAACGTGCTTCATTCTCTCAGTAGGATCTACTTTCAGGATCTCCTCTGGCTCACAAAGCATACACAACTCTAAAAGGAAAGAAATGCTGTTTCTAAACTGAAGTGTAATAAAATTCTTCATGAAAAATATTTATTGTGTTCTCAAAACTGACCATTTTCAATAAAATTTCTGACCATAAAGGAGTCTAATATACTACCATGATACCTATTAGCAGATTAGATATGTTGCCTTTTATGTATAGAGTTTCCTGCAGCCGTTTTATGATAGATAATAATTTCTTTAGTATGTATAGTTTTTATTATTATTGTGCATTTATCTTAAATAAATTCATGCAAAACCAGTAATTACATTGAGGGGGGAAGGGAGGATAAAGCCCTGCTTAGATTTCAGGGATTCACCATCTGAAAGCTTTTATTCTTCCACAGTGAAGGAAAGTTATGACCTTTGACATGTGGCCATGGTGCCAAAGAAACTGCTCATAAATGTGTGTCAGTAAAGAAGCAGAAATCAATAAATTCATTTAATCCAGTGAACTATTACGTAGTGAGACACAATATATTTTCAAGAGCCAACTGCTCTACTCTTTCTCTCAAAAGACAAAAATTTTATGTAATGGATTTTTTGGATATTCAATTTTTTGATGGTATCCTAGACCCTTTAATAAATATTTTGGTCAGTTATGGCACAATTTGTTAGTCCATCCATTTCTGTTTGAAAGATCCCTGATACAGCTGGATTCAGGTAGCACAACAGGAACACTAGAAGGCGGGCAGATATCCTATTAACAACCTCTACCATTACCAGAGATAGCTATCCCACAGGAATCAAACACCGGCAGGTGTTAAAAGTGGGTATTTTTTTCCACACTGGGTGCTCAAAAGCAGAAAAAAAAGAAATATTGTTCATCATTCCAAACAAAGTAATTTCAAAAGAGCAAACAAAGCACTGCTCTACAGTATTATAAAGGCTTTCAGCAATGCATTTGGTCACCTACGAAACACTATGAGAATCAGCAAGAAGCAACATTGGGTAAAGATTATGACCATTAAAAACAAGTACTAACTGCCACATGCTGGGAATGTCAGAAAACTCCCATCAATGCTACCAAGAATTCCACAGTTAATTTCTTGTACGCTGTGGGATAAAATTGAGCTGCCTTCCTGGCACAGACTGGCTGAACTAATAAAAGCAGGATCCACTTTCAACCTCTATTGAAGATCAATGATAAATCTGCTTGCAAACCACGGGCTACAGGGCTGTTTGCATATATAAGCATTAAAAGCAAGAGGGGAAAAAAGAGCTGGTAATATGCTCACTTAGGCTTTGGGAGAGGAGGTGGGGGAAGGAAGTGTCACCCTTGTAATTTGGGACACACTACGTACAAAGTTTCTCCTCAGGCAAAATGACAGAGTCGTGCCAGAACTCCCAGAGAATATTTCCAGTTAACATCAATTTACTGGATGTCACAGACAAGTTTAATGAACAAAATGATAAATGTCTGTCAATGGCTTCATAAAGTCAACGAATTCTCATTACAAAGAACATACATAATGCACAGCTCTGCCTGAGGCACATGTTACAGTTACTAGAGGTTTACTAGAGATCTTGATGTGGATGGTGAAATGGTGATTTAATAATTTACACTAGTTAATTTGCTGATAAGTCATCTAAGCAATTTATTAATATGTTCAAGATTGTACAAGCAGGAGTAAGCACTTAAAATTCTTCTGCACATTCAAAGACTTTAATTTTAAGGTTTCTTTAAAAAGATAACAGGTTATTTGAAAACTTCCAGTTGTAACAAGTTGTAAAGCAAAAAACAATACTGTGTAACGCTGACCTGGTTTTATTGTACATTATTGCAATGGCTATTAAAACAGCTTTTTCTAATCATAGTTATTGTCTGATTTTAAGTGAAAGACAGACCACCTGAGACAAGATATTATACTTCTGTAGAATCATTTTTACCTCATCTAAATTTGGGGTCAAAACTGACCTCAAAGTATCTTATGACACTTCCCTCCTCTGCCACAGCTGTGAAAATAAGCTACACTGGAAAACAGCACCTCCTTCCAGTCATCAGACAGGAATAATGAAGGAGGGGTCACCAGAAGCAGTTTTGCAGATCGAAAACAATGATATAGCACATATGTGACAATTTATGAGATAAAATGAAAAAACAAAAACTAACTAAATGCAGCAAAATCAGCCTGCACCTGACGTGAGAAAGAAGAAAGAGTGGGAACATAGGAGAGGACAGAAATGATGAGAAAATTTTCAATGTTAGAACAGATCAGCAAATAAATGAAGAGCTTTTCTATTTGATATGTTTTCCTTTCCATTTTAAGGTGTAAAGTGTCTCTCAATACAGCTTAAAAGAGCTGACAAACCCACTTTGTAAAATATGCTGATAGAAAACTTTTATGATTTTAGAGGGAGAAGATGGAGCCTTGCTACTTGTATGAGAAACTCATGCTGCAAAGGTTGAGAGAGAAGCTGGTTTTCTAAACTTATTTTATCTTGTTTGGACTTTAATCTGAAATACCTCAAAGTAGAGCCAAGAAAATCCCAGAAACCATGAAGGTTTTTACACAAGAAATTTTGATATACTGAAATGAGAACAAACGATGTAATCAATCAATGTGACCAGGATTATTATCTGAAGACGCTAACAAATTTGAAAATATAAAGTTGCTTCTGTTCAAAGAATCCTCTTCAGTTTCCAACATTCATTCATTCATCACTCTATACAAGATGCACATCACAAGCTGTAAAGACTTAGTTTAACTTCCCCCCAGCTATGTATTAAAAGAACACCAGATGACACGTTTAACGCTTGTAATAACTTACCTCTTAGTACCTCTTGTAATAATGTACCTCTTATGCCTGGTCAATCAGATAATTATTTCTTTTAAAACTCTCTCTCATAAGCAAATAATCTCAAAATTAAACTATTGCACCTCAGAGTTAAAGAGCAAATTTCTAACACAGTTCTAAGCCAAGGTAAAGTATTGCTATTATTAAATTCTAAATCATAATTTTAGTATGTTCTGAGGCTAGAGGACTAGGACAAGGTAAGTTTTGCTGCTTTGTCATCAATACACTCAGAGTAGCTTGCAGCTAGACAGACTTTTCTCCTATCTAAAATACTGTGTTTGTCCCACCTGAAGCTGCAATTCCAAAAACCTTGCACATATGGAATTTGTCGCCCACGCCACCATCCACCTAAAACATGTGCTTGGCAAAGATGTTCCACATCAGAATACAGGTACAGTGAATTGCAGTGTTTTGAGATAAAACCCATCCGACCACCAGTCCCTTGATATCAGTCAGTACATAGGAAGTTTTCTTCCTAAGATTCTGTAGATGGGAAAAATACATCAAAGACCCCCTCTACAGTCGGCTTCATGCTTTTCACAATACATTTCTGCCACCATTCTGAAACAACCATCTTACTCCTCGCTGTCCAGGAGAATTGTACCAGGATTCTGATGGCAGACACCGCTTTCAAACACAGTTCTTCTCCAAGGCTGGAGGTGTCCTTTGCTTAGCAGTATTCTAGCATTGAAAAAATTGGTAAAATACAAGTCAAAATGTAGCTGTGAGGTCTTGAGAAGAAGAGAGTTTTGTGTTCCAGGAGTCATTCCATTCCCGAAAGCTTTGCGTACGTGCAGAAACAATGTCAAAAAACTCCTTTCAAATAATTCATGAGAATACGGGTATGTTTCCACTATTTTAATCAGAAGAGGAAGTCAGTTAAAACAGGTATAAATGCAAGAATCATGACTACAGAAGGTTAAATAACTGCGCTCTTTGCTGACTTTATTTCTTCCCAGTAACCCTGCCAGAGATAGTGAAGTAGTGTCT
Organism: Dicrurus megarhynchus; assembly: GCA_013399195.1. NCBI lineage: Eukaryota > Metazoa > Chordata > Aves > Passeriformes > Dicruridae > Dicrurus > Dicrurus megarhynchus. The sequence goes on from VXAD01009655.1 coordinate 399,576, forward strand.
TGGTACATTGCAGCTTTTGCCTCAAATGATATAATCCTGATAAAAGCTTTGGATATAAAGCTTGTTGTCAGCATTCCCATGTCTTTTACAAGTTCGTTTTCAGTGTTTCATTTCTCACATTGCATTCTTCTGCTCTGACATCCAGTAAACAAGCAGGTACTTACAGAATACTATTGCTACAGTGTTCAGGCTAGAAGCAAACATAACTTGCTCAAGCTTAACTACTGAAAAATTTACAGTTTTCTCATTAGCCAAAGTCAGAAAAGTCAGACCCTGACCACAGCGGGAGTTTTTAAAGTTGTTTAATGTATAATACTGGCACAGAAAGACTCAGGAACCCTGAAATTTTTACCCCACAAAATACAAAGATTACACATTCTGTCATTTTTGGGTTTTGATAATAAGAATCTAAGGGAACTTCAGGAGCAGACCTGTATGCCTCTGGGGGAAATGACACCTAGATTCTATTTCCCTAAGCTGGAGATGCACCACTGCATCAGAAACCTCTACCAGAAGTACAAGAGATGGGCACTTGAGAAACAAGCACTTTGAAAAGGGCCTTGAGATGCTAACCATATTATCCAGATGCCACTTAGTTTATTTTGTCTTTGAGGGTGGTTATGTTGCTAAAAACAAACCAACAAAAAAATTTCAACCACCTAAGACAAAGTTTAATTTCATTGAAAAAAAAACCAAACAGCAAAACCAATACACTTATTATAGAGAGTTATGAAACAAAGTAAAAGCAGCAGAAAAAAAATCTGTGTAGAAATGCTTATTCTTATTTTCCTCTAATAAATTAGGAAGGCCATCTCCCTCCAAAGTTTCTACAGAAAAAAATACAGGAGTAGGTTACAATAATTCCATACATTAAGTCATAAGAAAACTGTCCATACTCAGGTGGTTTCACAGCCATATCTTCCCTAAGTCTGCTGTTATGTCTCTAAAAAGTAACACTTTAATCCATACAACCAAAAATTGTTTCCACTACAGATGCAGGTTTTGGAAGGCTGCCAGATGGATTTCTACCTCCCAACACAAATGATCTAGTCTGACTTTTTTCCCCCTCTAATTCAATTGGTGAGACAATCAACGTTTAAATGTAGACACTGCTTAAAATGCTGTTGCTTAAAAGCTACCTAGAGGTTGACCCTAGTAACTAATGTTGACCATACAACCCACACTTACTCAACAAAATGTGGAGTCTTTGACATTGTTGATTACTTTTTCACTTAGGTGGTGATTACCAGTTATAAAGACTGGAAGTAATCAATCCCAATTTAACAGCTGGGCCTATTGATGAAACAAAAACAAAACCAAAAAAAAAAGCAAAACTAAATAAAGATTATGTCCACAATTTTGGAGATAAAGTGTGGAAAAAATACAAAATCCTGAGGAAAACAAACAAATACTAAGCACAAATTTGTCCAACAATGGGCATGACCATATTTCTGTAGGAAAACGCTTAGTAACTTTTAAATTCTTCCTCCAAGATTCTCTTTTGTCATTGTCTTAAATTGTTCTGCACACCATCAATAGCCACAGCTGTTAAATTGTGAAGACGTGACAACAAGTCTCTAGGAAAACAACTGCTCAGAGTGAGATCCTTTTCTTTAGGATAATCAGAGCTGGCTGACAAAAGGGGGCCTTGCTGAATGCCCTTTCAACCATTTCTACACCAAGAAATGCAGAGAAAAAGGGAGGGGGAAGAAAGGGAGCAGTGGGAGGGAGCACCACACTGCAGGAACAGAACAGCATCTTTTGCTGCCATACATTGCTTGCAAGTAGGAAAGGAATCTCCATAGGCTAGTGCACACAGCACACACAGAACTTGCACCAGGTAAGAAGTCAGTGCTTTTGGTCACAGCTCTGAACAACATCTAACACAGCACCATGTTTTCCTTCAACATTTCTCATGTAGGTGAAGGTTTTATTAGCTACGGAGTACGCTAACAAAAAGATTGAACATTCTTTTAGAAGAGAAGCTAGTAAAAACTTTATACATTGTAAAGTTGCATTGATAAAAACTAGTAAATAAACCCCAACAGCTTTGGTTTTACTAGCTAGGAATAAAAGCGAGGGCATGGAAGGCCTCAGTCTGGCATTAGTCTTGACACAAATTTGAAACTGAGGTGTTGAGGAAATCCATAAAAAGCTCACTTCTCAAGTAACATGGTTCTGGAAACAAACACTGTTCATGTGCACTAAGCAATTTTTTTTTTTTTTTTTAATCTTGGTAACAATATAAAAGTGCATTCCTAATTCTGTGGAAGAGCTCTTACAAGTGAAGCCCAGTCATTGTTGAAAAAAGAGGGAATGTCCTAGTACCACCCCCACCAACAAAAAAGTATGGTTATGTCTTAAAAGGATGCTAATAATTGTCTTCTGTCAAAGTGCTGCGGGACTTCAGGTCAAAAGATGCCTGGAGAGTTGTAGAGGAAAATACTACAATAAAAAGGGTTAAGAAAGATAATATTTCTCAGTTTTCTTATTTCTTAAGGATATCTCAGTTGAAGAACAAAAATCTTACAGTTCTTCTTCATTGTTATCAACTGACATTGCTGACTAAGACATTGGAACCTCATCCTCCTGCCTAAAAATACTGGAATTTAAATGCACTAAGGATCAGCCATGTGCACTCTCAGTTTAGAAATAAATTTTCCTCTCAGGATATTCAAATCAACCAATCAAAGCAACAGCTGTAGGGCAGCACTTGTCAAAACCTAGACCACCAGGTTCCTCGAGCTGTGTGTAACCACACCAGTTCTACAGCATTAAGACTTTGCTATCTCTTTCAATACAAGACTATTGCCTACAGCTGCCATTTGCCATTTCACTTTCACCTCAGTCCAAAACCACTTCTAACCCCCTAACACCACCCTTCTTTCTCACAATTTGTACCTCTTTCAATTACTATTTAAAATAATTAAACATACCTTTGAGTTTTATATGCATTTGGAAGACACCTGAAATGACAGTTTCCAGAGAAAATGAAAACTATATTGTTAGACCACAGCTATTAATCCTGTTATTTTAAGGCAAGATACAAAATAATTTAAAAAAAAATCAGTAGCAGAAAGGCAAAATTTTTGCCTACATGTTTCACAAAGACTGTAGTTTGATGAGTCTAAGTCTCCTTAGCCTTCCCCTGCCCCCACTAAGTCTTCCCACCTCCACATCAGTCCTCTCAGTTACACCAGTGCAATCACTGTGAGTGGCTCCAAGACAAACCACATTATGGAACTCATCTGGGTTAAACACCATCTTTTGTTTTAATTCTATTATCTTAACCCAGACCAGTCCCTGCTCAGTTAGCTACACATGCAGCTGTGCCCACACAAGGAACAGCACAATGCCAAAGTGGGAACAAACAGCTGGAACTGCTAAGGAAACATGATTGTCACAGTACAGAAAGAGGCTCAGCTGGATGCACTCTTCAGTGCAAATATTTAAAAGCAGAGCAAAAGATGCTATTAGGCTATAAAAACATAAATACAGCCAATTATTGGCAGGACAGTGGGACCAGAAGTCAAATCACTGCCTCAGCAGGTAAGCAAAATTATGAATTTTCCACAAAGTATAGCCCGCTATGTGTAAAGGGCCCAGCATTCCACAAACTGCAGTGCAGTGGGCACACACAGAGTTTCCCTCCAGGAGCATGTTCCCAGAAACCTTCTGCTTGCATAACCTTTCCCTCTTGTGAAATGTAGAAACCTGTACAAGAAGAAATAGGCTTACATTTCTTGTAACTCACAAACATTAAAATCAATTCAGCCAAGTTACAAGAGGAGAAAGGGTTACCTAGGAACGCTGTTTATATACCATCCAACCATCTCAGGAATTCCATTACCACTTTTTGTGAAAAGGAAATAAACAGTGAGCAACCTATCCAATCACTGCCCAATGCCCATGTTACCAGCTTCAGAACATGATCCACCTTCTCCACTTCTCCTGAATAATATCTTATTGGAAGTCAAGCTTTACTTTTAGACAGAATCTTAGTTAACTTTGGTTAAATAATCAAAATTTTAAAATGCAGGAAAACAAAAATCTCAGCTTTTTTACTTTTGGCTGATTCAAAGTTGTACCAAAAGGACTTTCTCCAAAGTCTCCATTCCCTTTATATCCAGTTATAAGAGATCTCTTTCAGTAGCAGTGGCAAAAGTTGAATTTTGAGTAAGTCATGCTCTTAAGTAGCACCATTTTCCCCCCACATGTTGCCTCCCAAAGAAGCAGACAGGACCTCCTCCTCTGCTCCCACATCAATCAGACAGCTTTGGAAGTAACTATAAACATGTACTGAAACTAATATTTAGTTTTACCTGAGCACTACCTCAGCACCAGAGTTTCCTTTTAAAAAAGTAGGGGGATCTCACAAAAAAAAAAGCCCTAAATTAGTCAAATTCTTTTGTGCATGGATGAACAACAGGAAAGCAAAGCCTTGGGGCCTCTGGGGAGGAACCCTGTCCCTGCAGACCTACTCTGATGTGCTCGGGAGATAAGGCTCCATAGTGACACTTAAGGAAAGGCCTGCTCACATTTGAATTTCTGCATTCCTCAAGAACAATTCATGGCAATCACTAACTTTGCAGAGGAGCTACATGAAAGCTTTGGCCAATGAATGAGGGTCATCTGCTCTTTATCACAAGGGTAAACCTCATCCTGGCCAGTTTCTAACCTTTTAACCCTGTGAATTCTTAATTTGCACATGAATAATGGAATTCTTGCCAAGAGTGCAACCTTCAGCTTCCAGTTTCTAACTTTAGAAACCAAGACCTGATCTCCTTGTGTGTTCAGATCTTAAACTCTTGGACAGATTAAAGTTTTTGATTTCCAAATGCAACACTAAACATTACAATTCTGAAGCAAAAGAGAAGCTTATTGGCAAAACCTCTGACCAGGCAAAGTAAAAGAACATCCTCGCACCCTGCTGCTACCAGTAACTGAAGAGAGCATTTGCTTTTTTCCTCCAAAGAAAGAATGCCCATTTAATGCCTATTCTCCACCTGTTTAATATGTATAGTTCCTTCTGTACCCTGACCACAAGGTAATTTGCCTTTGCAACAACCAACAACTGCTTCTAAAAAGAAAAATTGTAAGGCTACAAAATCCCCCAACGAGACTTTCATTTATTTCACTTAAAACGTCTGCAAAGTTCAATCAGTTCATGAGAGCAGGCAGAAACATTGTGCAAATGAGAGAGAAAACTAATTTTGCACGTTTTATGGGCTCCAAATTATCACAATACAAATTACTGCCCAATTTCACAGCTTTACAGTAAAGATGACATTCTGAAACAGGTCAGATTGGCACATGACTGAAGAGACTGCTACATAGGATAACTTCATGTTTGGCCACTAGTTAACCACTTAATCACTAAGTCAACAACACCTACTGTGATCATTGTGGATCCGCTATCTCTTCCAGTTTTCTCCAACAGCCATAGAAAGCCTTTCAAGTATTCAAAGAAGAAAAAGAAACCTTTTGTCACAGTCTACAGAGAAGGGAGGAAGGAAAAATAAAAGGGCTGCAAAACAAGAATCTCACTCCACAGCTCGCAATCTATTGGTTCACAAGTCTTTCTTGGTGAAAATCAGCAAAACTAAACCACCTTTCTGATGAAATTATGTGTATGCTAGAAACAAACATTTACAGAAGCCCAGTATTGTCTGAATAAATCCAAATACTACAATCACATTACCATGCTATTCTTCTATAGAGCTCTGTACTATTCCAGAAGTTCTCTGGTATTAAGCATAGAGCTCATCCTGCAATGTCTCCAGTTTAAAGTGGTCCCGAGTTTTCCAGTCCTACACACAGAATCCATCAGCCACTTAGCTGCTTAGCTTTATGTTGGTTAACAACAACAACAAAAAAATCCTATCCTCTTTAGAAGGGTTTTCTTGTCTAATTTTTAATCGTGCTGACACTCTGAAACTTAGTGAGGTGAATTTAAATGTCAAAAATTGTAATACTTCATTTTTCACCATTTTACCAAAAGCACCCAAGAATTACTTAGTCTATTAATCCTGTATATGAGCAAGATAAAAAGTAATACATAGACAGGTTTTTGAAATGGAGAGTCCAGAGTTTTACATTCTTACAGCATGTGAAAACTCAGCACTCACTTGGAGCCACCTGCTTCCAGGATGGTTTTGAACCACCCAGTGCTCTGGCTCACTGAACAAGGCTTTTCACACCTTCCTAGGGGATCTCGTGGACAGTTTTTACAATCAGGTCAGAAGCACACAGAAAAAAAAACTAACAAATGTTAACATTCACATATCTTTTAATGTAAGCTAATGTACCAATTTTAATAACTATTTTCATGCTGAATTTAGTAAAAGCTGCAACTTAGAACTAATGTCAAGTTTTCACAGAGGTACCAGCACCAGTTTTATGCAAGTTGCTACTAAAAACAGGGTCAAAGAGGTCAAAGGAAGTCTTTTCCTATTAGATTAAATTCATCAGTTAAGTCCTATTATAGAGGGAACATGAGAAGACTACATAAACTGTGTACTCTCTGTGTTATACTTTCTTTGAAATGAAAGTTTTCTTTACTTTGGCAAAATTTACTTTTCTTTGAAAAGTACATTCCCATGTACTTTTGGGAAGCAAAAGGAGATCAAGTTGTAGAAGTAGTCTAGTGGCAAAGCTCCGCACTGCCACGGAAAAAGGCACAGCCCTCCGTTCCTCACACACATCTCTTGCTCAGTGTTTAAAGGTGATAGGAAAATAGAGGGCAACAAACACCCGGGGTCAGTCTGTTAAAGCCATAAAGGCACTTAGACACAACTATTTCCTTCACCATTCATCCAGCAGTAGGGAGTCACTCCAGAAATGCAACTCTTGCTTCCTAGTGGAACCACATAACAGGCCCTTGTGGGAGGTTCCAGAGGAGTCTCAAAAGGAACAGCATCCACACCTGCTTGGTTGAGCACATGTCAGAAAAGCAAGGCCTTACAGTTGGACAGAAAACCTTTCCCCTCTTTCCTCTCCCAGAGATAAACATCTATATTAATCATTCCGCCCTGCCCCAACATGGCACAACACAACACCAAGCTACAGAACAAGGAATTTTTGGTTTTTTTAATCAGATCTGTAGATAACCCTTGTTAGGCTGCTAGAACAGCACTTGGGAAACAAGACCCAGGACATCTGTAGCCAGCATGACTCTGCATCACCACCTGCTCCAGAGACTGGTGACACACATAAGCCACCCACGCAAGGCACCACTGCCCAAGAGGTCTCACAGGTGTCTGCACCACTTCTGCCACAGCAGGGACTCAAAAACGAACCACCGTAAGTTTTTCTCATAATCTTTAAACATTTAAAAAGAAATAAAGATTCTCTAGAATTACTCTATAATTTTGCATTTTAACTTTTCAGGCACACAAAATGATAGGTTGTTGTGTGCTGTTCAGGGAACTGCTGTCACAAACTCACGAGCAGGTTAATAAACAGGAGCTGGGACTTACTTGCTAGTGTGAGGTGGCTTTTTTGACTGAGAATGGCCCCATATTTGTTCAGAGCTAGGCACTGGTAAAATCCTTCATCAGACAGTTCTCCCTTCTTTCCTTCCACCTCACTGATATACAACGAGCCATTGGCTAAAGTGTAGATCCGTTCATTTTCAGACACTTTGCCTCCATTTTTCAGCCATGTAATAGTTACAGGAGCTTCACCACGGGCTTGGCAGTCTAAAACCACCGGATCCTTCCTTGAGACAGTAACGTCCTGAGGCTCTTTCACAAAAAACAGTTCACTAAAGCACCACACTCCTAAGAGAGAAGAAGAAAAAAAAAA
>VXAD01009655.1:408176-472958 GCA_013399195.1 Dicrurus megarhynchus
ATGGCGAGCATCGGCAACACGTGCGCCGGACCCGGCGCGGCGTTACTGAAGGGCTATGCCAAACCCAGAGCTGTCCGCCCAGAGCACCGAACCAGGGGAGGTGCTGAGCAGTAGACCCTGCATTGCCCGGCGCAGGTGCAGGTGTGCCAGAGCACCCTCACACCCAGATAAAACTGGTCTTCCCGCACATGCAGGCAAGTGTTTGACTTGAGGATGGGCATTGATCAGAAATAAAAAGCCAATTTTATTATTGGTTCTCACTGAGCCCATCCTACAGCACCAATAAAACCACTTCCAGATGGCCACATAGGACAGCGCTGTGCTGTCGAGGATGAGCTGCCCTTCACTTGCATCCTCAGAAAACAGCCTTAAGCTTACATCTGCCGCGAACTAGCTTGCCACAATGCAACCTAAACGGCAAACATGGCTTGAGAATCACGCTATCACCACCCTCTGGATAATGCGGATGGGAGATACCATCAAACACTGCCGCTATCACTTAAGCTTTCAGTTCCACCCCTAATTTTACTCCATGCTTGCAGCCAGCAATTTCTAATCTCTTTTTTTGTCTGTTCAGATTTCTAAAGTTACTGCGTAGGAAGGCATCTTCTTACTCAGCAGATTTGCCCTATGTTTGCATTCATTGTGAGAGCTGCTGACTTCAGTGACAGGCAAGTTTTTACTGCTTTTTGTTCCTGCCAGCACTGCAAAGCTCACAGAGCTGAGAGCTGGCAGCCAAACTAGTCTCTTCTGCTGCATCATCACCAGGACTGGCTACAGTCCGAGTCAGTGACTCTTCTGAAAGTCTTTGGGAGAAAATCAGAACTACCAAAATGGGATGTAAAGCCATAGTTTGACCTACATTACCTTCTTCACTTACCAAAAATATACAAGCAGAGTTTTCAGGGAGGGTAATTAGGAAATATTTGCTTTACATGCAAATCATTTACCCAAAAGGCATTCAGACAGTTTCAGTCACTTTACAGAGCAGAACTGCACATGCACTGCTTTGGTGTCCAAATAGGACCAAATACAGCAACAGGATCCACTTGATCCAGTATTTTTCAATTTTCCTCAATGTTTTAATTTATCTAATCAGAAAAGTGCAAACTATGAAAAAAAAAAAAATCACTTACAAGCTGTTTTGCTTATATTATTTTTGAGCATGAATGACTAAATATTAATTCTTTCTTGTGGTAACTCACCGCTTTCATCTGCAGCTTATGTTGGTACTGTACTCTCTTCTGCTAAACTCTGGTTCATCAGCATGACCTGAATTTGAGATTTCCTAGAGGAGCTCAGCACACCTAGAAGAAAAACACAATTGGGGATGCAGTATCCAGTAACATTTCTATGCCAGATTCCTTGGTCAGTTGGTGGAGTGGCTGGACCTGTCCCTGGGACATGTAAGGTCATTTTCCTGCAGACCTTGGCACCGCTCCCTGCAGGCATAAGCGGGTGGCTGAGCTGTACTGTCCAGCACTGGACACTACCCCACCTGTCCCAGGGGAACACCTTGCCCAACTCACTAGCCCGTTTTGAAGGAGGGGTTGGTCTGAGTTGGCCAGGGGACAAAAAAAAAAGCCAACAGAGAGAGAAAAAACTGTTGTCCTGTCCCATTTGTGGGCTGGTTTGCCTTCGCTGTGTCATCTGTGCTCACTGCTGTATTCTGCTGTGATGGAGAAACTGCTTTACCATCTCTCTGGACTACACTGTGCCAGCAGGAGATTTTGACTTCTGAGATCAAATGCAATATTTGTCTTAAATGGCTTAACAAAAAAAGTGCTTCCCTCTGGAATGCTTCTTGTGCCTGTGTCTGGGCAGCTACAAACACCAATATTTTCATTTTCACATTTCTGTTTAACAAAATAAGTAATACCATTCCTACTAGAACTAAGGAGTTCAATAGCTAGATGAATATAAACTCTCCCTCTTTAATTTGTCAGAATTCACTATTTTAACACATTTCCCAGTAATCAATTGGGTTAGAGATAGTGCAGACTTGCAATAACGTATCTAAATTCATACATAACTGATAAACTCACTGAACCACAGTTTAAAGGCACTGCCAGTTGTAACTTTGTCAAATACACCATATTTGTAAATATGCAGCCAATGAACGCAATTATCTACTTGGCCAACCATTTCAGAAGCATTATCTTGAGAAAGACAGAAAGGCAAGAGCTTGCCAGCCAACATAAACAAAGCTATGCGTACTTTTACATGGTGACATTTTTCTTCTGTCACCAACACAGACTTTTTTTGCTTGACTCAAGCTGTATTTTTGGCTATCCAAATTTCCCCAATTTTTGTGGTTCTTTTCAGACCCATATAAACTCTTTTCTATGTTTCCTCTTAGATTTCTGGGTCTGCAAACAAGCTGCATACATCTTTCAATGAAAAAATAACATGTAATATTTGAGCAGTCAGCTCTTCAGTGTCTTAAAACCCAAGCCAGTAGTAAGAGCTCTCTTTAAACTGCTATCCATGGCTGGAACAACAGCATGCTGTCCAGGTTACTGTCTGTAAATAACCTGATTTACCTTATGCTGCATTTCAGCCTCAGTCCTGGCCAGTCAAGTCTCTATGTTTCCTGGAAAGAAAGATTTTAAATATCAGATTGATATGAACAGATCTGACTCAAGGTTTTGCTCCATAGGCAGGTGGCAATGCATCCAGGACTGCTAAACTGAGCTAGGGCCATCAAATCCAGAATTTTGGTGCTATTATGAACCAAAGAGAGTAATTTTCCAAACATTAATGAAATCTCATGGGGTGAGATTGGTGTATAAACGTGGTGTTTATACACTTCGTCTAAATTGCTACCAACATCTCCAGAAAGACAACTGATAGGCAGGAGTCTTCCCTGAGATGGAATGAGCAGCCTTAGGAAAAAGAAAGAAGCTGAAAATTCACCATAACTGGACCTTGCCTAGGTGAACTCTGTATCTATGAGATCACTGTAGCCACAAACCTAGGATGGAGTTTCTTTCCACATTAGAATAAGATTTTTCTGGTGTTAGAACATTTACATCTCCTTCAGCTTAAATCAGAAACAGTCCTGTTTGCTCTGTGATCAGTTGTGCACTGAGCATTTCACCCTTGTCCAGGAAAATGAATAGCATCGTGTTAGCTCTTTCATCCCTGTGGCCTGGAAAAAGCTGTCACAGCAGCATGGATGGTGTTTGGCATGGCCACAAATGGCCTGAGCTGGGTTCCCACACGCTGCTGCATCCCACCTGATCTAACAAGCTCAGAAATGGGAAGGTGGTTTTGCTCACATGACCTTTTCTCCTGTTTTGGCTTCACATGGCTGTGCTCTAACACCATAATGTCATGGAACAGAAAAGGAGAGGAACGAGCACCTCTGTGTGGGAAACAGGAGAGGTGGGGAGAGAGTTATTTACAGCAGTTTAAAGTGTGCCATTGGAATATGTGCAATCACAACACTATCTTCAATTAGCTGTAGCCTCTAAGAGGTGGTAGTAGGGTCCTGGAGCCCAAATCCATTTTCAAACAGACATATAATCATTATCCTTGTCCCCCACAGGCTCAGCCCTTCCCTGCTACCAGTGCCAGGTCCCAGCTCATCCTCCAGCTCTGCTGATAGGAGCTGCTGAGTGTCACTGCTGATGTGGAGGAAGCTGAAGCTACAGGCACTGCAGCACGGGCAGCTGAGCGTGGCTGTAGCAGCACTGGAGCTGCAGCCCAGGGCAGGCTGGGAGCAGTGGTAATTGCCAGAAACCTATTAACTGCAGGGGAATTACAGCAATTTGCACCAGCCAGCTCTGCCTTCAGAGTCCCCAAAGCCCAGCTAAGGGGCTGCCATGATGCTGCACTCCTGGCAGGGTGTCATCAGCTCTTCTTTTCAGGGAAGCCCCTTTGTCCTTATAGTCCTTGCTCCGAGTGTTTTTGATCTGGTGTCACTGTAAGCATGTTTAGACACTTTCTTGTTTCTCATGCCAAACTCCTGACCCAATTACAACTGTATTCCCAGATTTTAAGTATGTTACACTAACTCTATTAAGACCCACCATAAAAATGTTTACTTTTGGCACATTTGGTCACTTAGTAGATTCTTGTTTCATTCTAAACCTGTATACAGTTACCATCTCCATTGCCTTCTCAAAGGAGATTCACTCTTCCCGTGAGCAGATGGGCAAGCACACTTTGGGCTGAGCCCTTGGAATGCTAATGAACTTTCTCCCCAGGGAGCCTTCCTGTACAGGAAAAGCACACCTTGACAAAGGGATTTTAACACAGATCTCACCTCATCATAAAACAACTCCAAAGTGAAAGCAGTACAGTTATTTGCTATATTAGCATTTGTTTCCCCTTCCAGCCACCTTCCAGTGCTTCACTGGCCCAAATCAGTGGTGCACCTCTGCCAGGTTGTTTCACAGTGCCCCAGAGGCAGCCTCCAGATGTTTACCCCCACCCTTGAAGGTTCATCACACCAGAGTGAAGAGGAACCCCTGCCATGAATTTCAGCAGGAGATGGATGACACCCCAGCATCCTCCTCCCTGGTGGCAGAGGTAACCACAGGCAGTTTGGAAGAGCAACCTCACACTGGCAAAGTGCATTCCCTTGCTCTCCCCTGCCCATTTGCTGCTGCTGGTAGGCGTGAAAAATACCTAAGTATTTTTGGTCAGTCAGCCTGCTGTTTCCTAGATGCAAGCCACCAGACCTTGGTACTTTTAACAAACCACAAAGCTACAGAGAAAGGGGCATACCTGATCCCAGATGCACTCCTGTCCTTACATACAGCGTAAAGACTTTGTGGTGTGGAGTTTAGATTTACTGCAGCTCCAGGCTCTCTCTTCTGGCCTTCATGCCACAGCTCCTCTGCTTCAGTGAACTTCTCTGAACACATAACCTGCCAGAAAATCCTTTCTGTTTTTCAGTAGAGCTTGTTTTCTCCTGGTTTATCTCCCTAGCCTGGCTCTTAGGTGTAGAAACACCAAGGGTTGCAACATGGAGCAGAAGGTGTGGCAATAGCATGGGACAGCAGCTTGGATCAGCTAAACCACCATGAACATTTCCCAAGCCAGGCAGCCTGCACACTTCTGCCATGCCACCTTGGGCTCTCAAACAAGGAGCTGTGCACCATTTACTTCCTCTGAGCCCAGGGATGCTCAGCACTCCTGGGAGGAAAGTCCTCAGCACGTGGCTGGTGTGGGAGCAAAGTGACACCAGACTGACAGCAGCAGCTGGAATCTGCACACTGAAACACACAGAATATTTTCATAAAGGGTTTATGCATACGTAGAAATCGCGAGGCACAGGAATGGCCAGCAAGTGGAGAAGAGCTATCCCATAAAATGAATTTGCAATGTATATATTTTTTAATTGGCTCAGTACAGTCCCCTCTCTCAACCCTTTCCCCAATATGGAAACAAACAAAATCCTGGAAATGCTGCAGTACTGTACTCTGATGCTATCTTCCATAAATCAAAGTGTTTAGGCACTGGGTCGATACAATAAGTATCAGACCAAGAATAACTAAACAGAAAGAAAATATCTCCTAGGTTACCCTTTTCTATGTTTGAATCTACAAAGGAATCTCCCAGAGGCAGCTTTTTGTTAGTCTGTCATGCTTACCATGATAACCCACTGTTCTGCAGCTATTTGTTTAGCAACAGGCATGAAATATGGTCTCCTTTCATCCCTATATAAGTTACCTTCACTTTGCTGTTACAACAGGAAACAGACAAATAATTTCTTCCTCTTTTCCTTTATATTTTTGCAATGATAAAACAAATATTGGAAATAAAATAAATGAAAAACAAAGCAAGTCAGAGGCTAGCTAGCATTTGGACATACTGCTGAATATACCGTGCTACAGATGCCTATTTATTTTTGCTGTGAAAGATTGCCTTTCGTCTTTGCATTCTCAGCATGTTAACAAAGTGGTTTCTCCTCTTATCTACAATTTATCCCAAGGACCTATTAAAAAGAAGGATTGGAGGAGGCTTCCAGCTGCTCTTGTCCCAGTTCATCTCACAGAGACATAAGGAATTGCTGGTCAGGGAGAGGCCACTTGGCCAAAGCAGGCTGTGCCCCATCGGTTTATCTCGGTGCTGCCAGGGCTGCTCCCTCCAGCGCACTGCCTTGTCATGGGAGAGCGATCGCCTCTCAGGAGTGTGAAGATAAACAGATTTGAAGCCTTCAAGGCATGTTCCCAGCACCTCCTCCCCCTCACATGCACACAGAGGCTAGGCCTGCAAATGGCCCTGTGCACAACACAGCTTTGGGATGTATACTGAGATGTTTGAAGGGCCACACGAAGCTGTGACTTGCACCAAAATGGCTTTACCAAGAATTCAGGCTAACCCACTAAAGGCAACACCCCAGTGCAAGGAGTGAGCTAACGGGGGTAAACTTAGGGGAGCCAAAAGCTGGGCATTGCAGGGGTGATTTCTTTTGATGCCCAAATTGCTGTCTCCATCAGCTGCAGTTGCTGGGATTTTATCTCAGCTGGGCTGCAGGAGTCACTTGGGGGGGCCTGTGGGGTTCTCCCCTATCTAAAGGCTCTGGAAGAACTGTCTGCCCAGGGCTGGACAGGATATGAAGGCAGCTGCATCACAGTGCCCTGCATGTCCCAAGGGACTGTGGGGAAACAAAGCAGCCCACTCCAACTCCTCCTTCCCCCGCATTGTTGCTAACCTGGCTTAGGTCTCCACCTGGTCCCTGCCCAGGCACAGCAGAGCAGGAAGAGACCAGAAGCTCTGCTGGAAGCACATCCCCAGGTGCCCTCAGTTTAATGCAATTTAGCACTTGCCAACCCAGCATAAGCACTGCCAGTTGCAAAGAGGTTGTGTGGACAAGCAAGGAATCAAGAGAACTAATCCTGATGGAAATAACTTGGGGGACAAATTAAAACTTTTTATTTTGTTTAGCTGGAATTAATTCCCTGGTTCAGTTTAGTGTGTGGCATACACAGGTATGCCTGCATAATACGTGGGGAGAGCAACCAGAAATTGAAGCTGCTCATAGTATAACTGTGCTGCTATCCAGCTATCTGTGCTGCTAATCATTAGCCCAGGATTACGTTTGCTAAGTGTTGAATAACATTTTGCTGTCATTCATGTTCAGATACCTCTGTAAGATCACAGTGGCCAGATGCTGGCACATGACAGAACTTGTATTGTTTAAATAATTCACATATGGAACACATGCCAAAATGTTCATGCTAAGTAACTAGGGGGAAAAAGTAAGTGTGCCGTGTGGGGGGTAGTTATGACAAGTTAGGGAGTTAAATTGGCCTAATGTGTTCAGTTGAGGAGCAGGCCACCATAAGTCACTGTGTGGAAATCCCATCTGGAGTGGCTGGGGCCATCCCACCTAGCCTCAGCAAGCTGCAGCACCCAAAGCACGATGCCTAACCAGAGCAAACCTTCAACATACAGAAAGCAGCTCTCCAAATCCTGCCAGGTGTTCAAACTCCTGCTGGCTTCAGGACGAGCCTGCCCCGTTAACACCTCCAGCACAGGACACACCCAGTCACATCCTGCCGGCCACTCCCCACCACAGCCCAGCCCTGCAGCAGCTACAGCCCCGCACCAACTGATTGAGCTGCTTCAATTAGATACAGCGTGATCAGGATTAATTTCTTTCTCCAGTGAGAGATCAACTGATCCAGTCTGTTTTCACCTTAGGAGTCAATTAAATAGCTGGACCTTTTCCAGTACAGAAAGTATTTTCGTGACCAAAATGTTCCTTTTTCCAATTCAGGTCTATGTAAGCATGCAAAATTTCAACTTCACCTCTTATCTTTACAAAATTGTAGACATTTACGTAAATGAAAATTTGATCTTAGAAAGGCTTACAGTCAGACTCCAAATTCTCCGTGTGGAAAATAGCAAAATAAATTAATTTGCAAAATAATAGTTTTTAGCTACATGTTAATAGAGCTCAATCACATTACATTGGATGAAGCAGCACCTCACATTTTGATAGCTAACCTTTAATTATACTAAGAAAAGCACTTCAACATTCTGATAAAGCACACAGAATTACTTTTTACTAACCTGTGAAATAATTATTCTGTGAGTCTTCAGCACAGGATGCCTATAACTACTGGACTAAGACCCAAAATAGGAATGAACAGCTTCTCAGTGCCCTGGTTTTGGGTAATTTCTGTGGGTCTACATAAAAAGGCAGGCATTTATTTAAAACTCTGCATTACAGGAAGCAATAGTGCCTGAACAACTAATTAGGAATAAATCTATTAAGGATGGACAACTAATTGCTGGGCAGCAGTACATAGAATGGGGGGGGCTCATAACTCCATCAAACACTTTCTGAAACTGAATTTATTACATAATTATCATAACTAGAAAATAACGTGTTGTAGCTGTTAAAAGTAAATAAAATATATTCACGTAAACCACAGCTTCAGCCAGAGAGTAATTTCTAATATCTTCTATAGAGAAATTCCCTTACTTGGGCAAAGGAAGAAAGCAGATTTTTCAGACAAAGGGATGGCATGGCCTGGCCAGGGTAACTTCTAAAGTGGCATAGTTCGTCATATCTGACAACCCACTGAAGAAAGTTATCACTAGTTAAGGGCCTGACCCTGCATTCCTTAAGTAGACAAAAATCCCTTTGAAGTCAATGAAGCATCCTGCTCAGAAAACTATATCAGGATTTAGCAATTACTGAAAACTTCTAATTTCTTAAGTAGATTATAAAAGATTTTCCCTGGAAAATAACTATTACATGTTACTCACAGCAAATCCTTGACAGTGTGGGTTTGCTTCCAGCAGCTCTTGCAGCACGGGAACTGCTTTCACTAACTAGAAATTACCAAAAGTCAAAACCACATTGTTTTCTATTTGCATTCATCTGCCCTAATTGTTCTTCCCTAGCTAATATCTAGTTTAAGCTTTTGACAGCTCTGCATTCAAAAGGTCAGTAAGCAGTCCTCGGGGCAGTTTGATTTAAACCTTTAGCATTTTGCATACTCCCAAGCAGCAGCACATAGGAGATGTATTCACAGCCTCTAAAAGGTCATACTTCCCAGCCCTGAAAACAAAACCCCAATCAGAAATATTTCAGCTTGTAGAAAATACCAGAAAAGCTAACAGAAAATTATGACAATATGTGCCATTAAATTAAACTCAAAATGGGTTAAGAAAAACAAATTGTAATGTATGTTTCTAGACTGTGGTGTATTTCAATGGGAAGTTTTACATTCTGTCACATTTGAGAAGGCTGCCTTATCTGTCTTTCCTCAAGAGGCAGGCTCACTTACTTAATGTCTGTTTAGGTTTTCCAAGCCTCTTGGCCTCCCCCCTCCCCAAAATCCCAAGCCTCTCTCTGGGATGAGAACCCGAAACCTACAATGCAAAATTTGTTTGAAGTCTCATTAAGCAAGAAACCTCAAATTAAGGACAGCTCAGCAAAACAAAACATTTTTCTACAGAATCACGTGGACATAAAGCAAGCATTACATGGAAGTTCTCCCTCATTACCCCCTTTGTGAATTGTTTGTATTCTGATTAGTGTGCTAATGATATATGTTCCTCAGAGAAAAAGCAATTAAGTCTCCACTTCAAAGAAAAATTATTTAGTATAAGAGCACCAAAGCTTGTGCTTGCATCTCCTATCAATTCTGTGATGCTGCAGAGCAAAATGGCAGCTGTTAAATGCTTAATTCCCATTTATAACCATGGAAGATGGTAGGTGTTGGTTGTCTTTTATATGTGTAGACATTTCAAAAACATGCTTCTATGATACCAGAGGTCTGGATCCTTGGTGGTGGTCAGACTGCAGATAAATGGGTTCCTCTCAGTTCACATCATAAGAACTGCACAGTGAGTCTTTTAATAGTTGATTAAAAATGGGAGATATTAAAATAAACTAACTGCCTGATAAAAAGCAGAATCTCATACAAAAATAATATTGTAAGACCCTATGTGAAGAACTCAAGCACCACAACAAACTAATTAATGAGAAACAGAAAGGAAAACACATAAACAGACAGCATGAAAAATGACAGAAGAGTCCAGTCTCCTAAGAACTGACATTATTTTTTGACCACACAAGAAATGAGTAAAATGAAGACAATATTTAGAAGTACACATATTCATTACACATCATCATTACATGATGCAATTCCCACCCTAGGGAATTTATGAGTATCATGTATTTGGTAAGTAATGCTGAAATTGCACTGAAAACAGTACAAAAAAAAAAAAAAAAGGAAGTCTGTGCTGACCCAGGACGCGTTCCACATTGACAGTATGCCAGAGGCAGCCATGGATTTCAAGGACACGTGCAGATTTTTGTAAAGATGTCATCAATTAGTGAAATAGTACCAAACTGTGCTACGGATTCACAAAACAAATCAAACGTCAAGGCACTAGGATAGCTTACAAAGTAAGTGTTTGTATGAAATAGTGAGGTTAGAGAGAGAAAAATAGGATAAAGAAGGAAAATTAGTAGTTTACACTCATGTATTTTGCCTAGGTTTGATGCATTAGTACTCCATCTAGTCTCTAATAAAAAAAAAAAACTTGTTTGATATGCCACAGATGTGATTTTTAACAGTAATTAAAAAGAATTTAAGTCACATGTCCTTCTAACTGCATAAGTGAACTCAATGGCACTTTCTACAGCAATTGTTTTTAACTTCCTCTTAACCTGCAGCTCCACCTCATGATGCAGCCAGAATGCTGAAGAATCACCTGCACCACCTTGAAAAGTGAGAGACTTGATACAAGTAACACCCAGCCTAAAAACCTGGTGAGAGAAATTAATTTTGAAGGGAAAAACCCACAGCCCCCACCACCCCAAACCTCCAAGTGAGTGTTGAATGTGTCTTGTTTTTGCCTGAAGTCTAATTTCCCTACCACCAGACTGCAGAGCAATTACACAGAACAATAACCTTCAGAGTAAAGGAAAAATTTTAAAGAAAGATGATTTCTTACCAAAACCCTGTAAGTCAACACAAATCAAATTAGTGACATGGACTGAAAAATCTAAGAAAGCCTCACCCACAGCAGTCTAAGCAGACCTTTGAATTAGGAACAGTTTAGACTGAAAGTCTTTGTTGAGGTTAATTTATATACTTAGTTAATCTATTTACCTTTTTTAGGCTAAATAAATTCACTTCTTCAAAAGCATCATAACTATCTATTCAGAAACACCCTTTACTATATAGCTGTAATAATTAACACACAAATAAACACCACCACCATCCTTATTAGACATGCAACAGGAACGGCTTATCTTCGCAGGAAAGTTCAGCTCCTGAAAAGTTTCCCAGAGGTTTCACACCATCCTAACACATCTAACCCCCATGCCAGCAGCTCACATCCTGCTGTGCCAGCAGCTCAGATCCCTGTGCTGCCCTGTCACCCACTGACCCCAGGGGGCTGGGGTGAACCCCTGGGGAGGCCTGGCCCAGCCACCTCCAGCGCCCAGGGAGGCCCCGCGGCTCCTCCCAGCCCAGCCAAGAGTCCAAATCCTGGGCGGAGCCTCCACTGGAGTCTCCATGTTCTATACAAGATGCCTGGAATCAGTACTGAGCTGCAGAAGCCACAACCAATGCAGGGAACTGTTTTGCTTGCAGCTCTCCAGCTTGGAGCAGCCCAGGAAACTGCAAGCACAAACTCCCCTGAATTTTCCATGTGGTGTTTTTAAAGCTGAGGAAAGCAAAACTATTCCTGTTGCAGTCATGCTCTCCCCCTCATTGTGATCCAGCCCCTGCCTTAGAATGTACATCTTTCTCAAGATTTTTCTCAAGAGCTCTCAAAGAGTCTCTTCACAGATCAATGCTTCTTAACCAGATCTGCACAAAATCTCTTGCCAAACAATCCTACATCCTTTTTTCTTCCCAGCATATTAGCTCTTACCTACCTGAGAAACTTTTCTTCCTTACCCCTCACCTGGCACTGCTGGGTGTTAAGAGCAATGAAATCAGTGTGACAGAGCTGGTTGTTGGCTCAAAAGGAAGCAGCTGTTAACCTCTCCTCTGCAATTCCACGGTAAGAAGTCTGCAGTTGACATGCAGAACTGTGTTTCTGGTGAAAAAAAATTGGTGTTCAAAGGAGCATCTCTGGAGTTTCTCCCTCTCTCTGTGTGTATGTACTTCAGGGAATACAGAGGTTGACGTGCAGAAAATACAAAGGGACATGCAGCAGATCCCAAAGAGCACCTCCCTGGTTGCCCAAGACTGCACTCTTGTTTGGCTGTTCATGACCCCCTACAGAAGCCTCCCAGGTTGCTTCCCTTTGCACTGCCCTGCCCACAGATGTGAGGGAATTTAGTCTCCTCTAAGAGCCAGGGTTTAAAATTCTAGAATTTCTTGAGAAGCTACAAAAAACACCCTGCCCCTTTCCTCATGACAAACAGCAGCCTAGGGCAAGTCCTGACCAGGATGCTCCCACAAGGGTCTGCACCAGCCTGCTGCCCCCTCCACAGTCCTCCCTGCATCCCGCCATACAAGCCATGTCTTTTACTCCTCCTGGCTTTTCCCTGTCTGTCTCTGTGTTCAGGCACACAAGGCAGGCCCCCTTCAGCCTGTGGCATCCTCCACAAAGGCTGCCTCACTCCCATCACCCTGCCCCAGCTGACCAGAGGGTTGGAGCACCTCTACTCTAGGGAAAGGCTGAGAGAATTGGGACTGCTCTGGAAAAGACAAGACTTCAGGGTGACCTAATTGTGGCCTTCCAATACCTAAAGGGAACTTACAGGATAGATGGGGCAAGGCATGTAGTGACAGAACAAGGGGGAACAGGTTCAAACTGAAAAAGAGTAGGTTGAGATTAGATATTAGGAAAAACTTTACTGTGAGGATGGTGAGGCACTGGAACACGTTGCCCAAAGCAGCTGTGACTGCCCCCTCCCTGGAGGTGTTCAAGGCCAGGTTGGATGGGGCTTTGAGCAACCTGGTCTAGTGGAAGGTGTCCCTACCAAAAGGAGAGGGGTTGGAACTGGATGATCTTCAAGGTCCCCTTCCCACCCAGGCCATTCTATGATACTCAGCACCACCAACCTCTCCTTTACTTAAGTACAAGCTGCTATCACCACTCCCCCACAAACCTAGTTTAAAGCCCACACAAGGATGTGCTGCTGGGCACTCCCTGCTGCAGGTGCAGGGTTTCAGGGCCCCTCTCCCACTCCCCATGCAGCTGTGCACCTGTTGGGAAGGTTCCTAGAGCAAGGAGCAGCCTGGTCCTGCCTCACCTGGTCAGCAGCATTGCTGAGGGGCCTCCCCTCAGCGTCTCTAGGCCAGCCATGCACTGAAGGCTGACAGAGACCTAGAGCTTCTATAAAAACGCAATATGCGTTTTTCCAAGGCTGCACGTCTCAGGAGCAGAACACCAGGAAACAGCACTGCTGCATCTTCACAGCTCTGCAAAAGAAGCAGCATGTTGTGGTGGAACTACTGCCGTGGCCCACCTAGGAGTATAAAAACTACTAAATTCTTGCTATTTCAAGATTACTCATTTGCACTTCAAAGAACTGAATCACAACTTATTAGAATAAACTTTTATTTACTGCTCTCAGGATCCTTATTTTATACTTTAAAGTATGCAACAAAACCTGCTACATTCAAATCTATACAGATTTACTGATATATCATTCATGTTTTACAAAATTGCATATAGATTTGAGAAATTTGTATAAGTTACCTTTATTTACATGTAACACTCTCAGTCCTAATGACCTAGTCAAAGGATAAAACAAAGTGGGATTTTCAATACCCCTTAAGACCCATTAACATTTGTTACATAATTTACATATCTTGAGAGAGATGTGCTACACTTCCTTCTTTGCATATTTATAAAGACTGTGACTAAACAGAAATTTGCTGGCCAAAGCTGGGTACTGTCATTTCCTCAGATCATATTGGTAATAAAATGTTAAAATTTGAGCAAGCCAGGTATACAAACCAATTTTTTTCTTTCAGAACCAACTTTGCTAACCATTTTAACCAGCACTTGCTCAAAAAAAGTCTTAACATTAATACAAAAAATACCCACATTTACAAAAGAAATCAAACTAATATTTATATATGACAAGTTGATCTACAATAAATTGCACATTGTTGGTTATGACTTTGGTTATACTGTATTAACAAATTTGGTTTCTAAACTAACACTGGAGAAAAAAATATAAAAATGCAGCTGTAGAAACTAGCAACCTGTAAACATATCACAGAACCAAATTCTGCACCTGATCACATGTGCAAAACCTCCATGCATTCAGAGGAGCTTGCACATAACAGACCGCTGAATTTGGCCCAGAAAACCCTGTAAACATGTTCTTTATTGTTATGTAGTGCAATACTGCAAGAATGGATAATAAAGGCCTCTAACTGTCAGTAACTAAATACTGAGTGATACCCATACAAATTTTACTTTAAGATTGATTTGTTGCAAAAGGCTGAATTGAAAATATTATCGTTCAGCTACAAATTTATCAAAATAGTGATGAACACTCAATAAACCAACATCGGTATACAAATTCAAACAAAAAAATTGATATAATTTCTCATTAAAACTCAGAATTATGCTGCTTATCTGTTTTGTATAAAAATCTTGGGTTTGTTACATTGTTTTAGCAAAAGCAAGTTAGAAACAGAAGTCTAACAACCGTGTCAGCAAGTCAGTATTCTGCAAACAAATGTTTTCCAATGTTTTATCTAATGTGCTGAATTGCAAGGTGCTTTGGGCAGATCTGTTGCAAAGAGCCTGAAGCAGCACAGATTATGATATTGTAATACATGAAGTTTGTTAGGTTTGTTGGGTTTTTATTGTTTGGCTGGGGTTTTGTTTAAACCAGTTTAACAATTTCAGTTGTTCTTCTTAAAGCAGCAAATCAAATTTAAATCCTCTGCAGAGATTTCTTCACAGCTTTACTTCAGTAGTTTACTGCAGGACAGTCTTAAATATTGTACAGGAGGCAACTGCTAAAAACATTTTAGTTTTTGACTTACTTGGCACTGGCTGATCCAATGTGTGTATTAGCAAAGTACACAAAACTATGGAAATGACAAAATACATTTTCAAAAGTTAGTGATCTTTAATACTTAGTTATTTTACATGTGATACTATGAAGATTCAATAGCCATGTGACTAAATACAATGGTAGTCCCTGGAAAATTCAGATTTGTTTGTAAACCCTTAAAATGAAATTGCAGCACTGGACCAATATAATTTATGTCTGTGTCTTAATCAACCCCATCAAAACCCTGAGTGTTTTCAATTGCTAGAAGAAGTTTATCCCATAAATCTTCAAACGAGTCATATGGAGGCAAATCCAAGCGATTAAAGCTGAAAAACAGATGAAAACTCTTAAGCATTTTATCACTCTTACTAGAGGTCATAATTTATCTGAATTAAATACTCACCAGGTATGAGCTCTTGGCAGTTTTTCAGGGGTACCCCACTGTTCAACTGTGAACAACTGTGGTCCATTTGAACCTGCAGAAAAAAACACATCAATTTTCACCTATTATAAGATCCTTTTAGAATCAGAAATTCAAATTATGACATATTTGGGGGTTTTGTAATCCAGTTCTGACATTAGAAGGCGCTATCTATATGAATAAAATACAGGCTATTGTCAGTAATGGTCAATAATCCCAATTCACTTGTATTTTAATTATTTCTTGCTATACCTCAATTTCAAGAGACTTTTACACCTTAAGACCTAAATGCATATGCATAGTAACCGGCATTGAAAATTTTCTGGACAAGATAATTTTATACTGTTATAAATTTTGCATGTAAAAACTGATACATGTTTATCACCACATGCCAAGTTATATAACCAGGTAAAAAGTATTGAATGTCCACCTTTACCTACGCAACAACAAAGTAGAGTAACTGAGAACTTTTAGAAACACGGCAATCATATGTGTACTCCAGCATGTTCTTATGCACCCGAGAGAACACTTTTTGGCTAGCAAGGGCAGCCCCAGCTCTCTCTGTCCTTCAACAACTGCCTTACAGCATCTCATATCTCAAAGTTTCTTGGACTTCTCAATTCGCAGCAAGTAGATGCAAAGGGCATTTTGTAACCGCTTCCTTAAGCTGGGAGAAGACTGTGCAATTAAAAAAAAGAAAGACAAAAAATTCACTATTTGTCAGAGACTGTCTGTTCAGTGTCCTAGTTCTCCAGCGCGGGTGGGGTTTGCTCCCGGCCTCGGAGCACTCGCGTTTGAGGAGGAGAAATGCCTGTCTGTGCCACGAGAGGGAGATCTCCGCTGGGAAGCGGCTCCAGGGCTGCAGACCGGGCGTGGGAAGGGAACAGCCCGGCAGCAGCAAAGCACCACGGACCAGCACAAAAAGCCACCTACAGCTCTTTCAACACAAGGTACAGGAAACACAATTGTTACTGGGCTTTAGTAAGGATGCCATGCTGGCCACAGTAAAGCAGAAATAACTGTAAGAGAAAAAAGCAAAGCACTGTGCAAGACAACCGCTAGTCGAATTTTTCATTAACAAGTGAGTGAATACAACTACAGAAGACTGCCAAGGATATTTTAATCCCTGGGCAGAAGGAAGCCAACAACTTCAGCAGTTTCTTCCCTGTATCACTTCTTAGTTCTATCTCTAGTAGTGTTCTTAGACAAATAAACAGAACTCCTGAGGCAGCAGAACTCTGACTGGGTTCCGCTGCGATGAGCATGTGCTGCAACAAAAACAATGCCAAGGTTCAGGTGCAGCAGCAGACACACAGCTCAAGCCTGCTGAAGACACTGTCCTTCCCACTGTCCTTCCACAACTCATTTACTGATGGACCAGAAAAAAATAAACCAAGTATTTAAGATGAAAATGAAGACATGGAGAAATGGGAACACATGATGGGTTCACAATCCTTTTGTTTTATAAACAAATTAATGTCTTGTTTATAAAAAAGGAAATGTTTAATCAAAGAGGCAAGTTAGGCTGTTCAGTCATTTGCACAGCATCCCAAGCACTTTTAGCCTTAATAAAGTAATCTAGCAGAAAACATAATAGCTGATGGCAGCTGAGAACAGACTTCCCCTAAGCCAAGCATCCCCACCCTTTGTGGGCTGCTCTATCTGCTTGCCCGCAGTCTGCCCACAGTGGCTTTTCTGGCTTTGCTATTGAAATGCACTCCCTGCTGTCATCTGCTTGTTTCAGCCTCGGCATTGTAGGTTAGGTACTTTTCCTCTGGCTTTATGTTTAACTTGTGTCATTTCAGTGGTCCCCTTTGGACTATATCCTTACAAACAACTGCATCTGTACAACCGTGGCTTGTGAGCAGATAAAAGCAGTTGGGGAACTGAAGTTAACTGCTGATGCCAGCATGTCTTTGTAATCAGATCTTGGATAACTGAGAATTTTCTTCAAGCTCAATCATGTGTTAAACAGGGATTTTTGCAGCTCTTGAGAACTTTAAAAATCCACATTCATTTAAGAAGTCCTATCCATTTGAAAACTTCCAAAACCAGAATTAAAACAAAGTATTTAGAGAACATGGGAAACGTGATATAAGAGACTCTTCTCTTTCTTATAACTGCCAGTACATAATAAATTTTAAAACAAAATTTGAAAAATAATTTGCCAGTGTCTGAAGTCAAACATCAGGACAATGTTGGTATCGGGTTCTTTGTTACTTAATTGTGAAGATAATCTTAAGTACTCACCATACAGCTCAGCAAACCCATTCATGGGAACACGTGATGTGCCAGTAACAAACTGAAGTAATCTTATTCTCTTTTCAGAGTCCATCATTAAGACTGCCTATGTATGATAATGATTACAATTAAAGATTTATTTTTAAATTAAGATTTTAAGCTAGTAGACAACATAGCAACATAGTATCTACCTCTAAATCATTATCTTTGACATACATATGCATTTTTTTAGTGACACACATAGTCTACTTCTCTGCCTATTGCTTAAAGCTATGAAGTCAACAATTTTTTAATGGCACTGTAACAAGAGTATGGTTACAGCCTAGCAGGCTGTTAAAATGCATCCCTTGAAGATTTGGCCCCCTACTTTCTTTGAAGTTTCTTGATGTTATGAACTAGAAGCCAAATTCCTGTAATTTATTCAACAGAAGAGTAGTAGTAGTAGTAGTGTAACCATGCCAGGAAAACCTACAAAAATATTTTTAACCCCAGTCAGACATGGACTTCTTTGAAAAAGCAGGCCTCAGTATTGAATTTACATCTTTACCATGCATCTCACCTTTAGCTTTCTTACTTTCTCAGGAATTTTAATGGTCAAATAATATTTACTTAACCTTTTAATGAATCAAACTATAAACTAGTATAGCAGAAAGGCAGCAGCTTTTGAACACGTTTTCCATGAGAAAATATTAGAACTTCACGATACCTTCCAGAACCATTGTATTACTTGGTGATTTATGTTGTAGCCATTTTTGTATTTTGTGTGTAGTTTCCAATCAGCCACGTCCACATCTCCCAATCCACACATTAATAACTACACAGATAAAAAAACAAACAACACCAAAGTTTAAGTCAGTAAACTTAAGTTTCAACACAATTTGTTTTCTTTTCTATGATACACTTACCTCTAGCTCATTTTCATCAAAAATTTTAATCAGATCCTGTGGTATTAGTTCAAAAAAGCCCTAAAAAAGATGAGGAATGTTTGTAAAAATCAAGTCAACATTATTTACTCATTTTTAGTCATGGAGAAGGATATTTAGAGGCTTTGGTAAACAGAGCCAAAGCCATATATTAAATACAGATGTTTGGACACCAGTAGTCCGCAGTTTCGTTATAGTACTTTTAACTGACTTCTCACATCTTTATTGTGCAACACTGAGTGATGAGTATGGAAATCTGAATATCGTACATGTAATACAATTTATACAAATAAGGGTAAATGACCTAGTTTAAATCAAACTAATATAATTTAATTAAGTTTAATTTCTGCAGAGGTCATTAAATAGTTTGCTCCACAGCTAAAGCTGCCAGTCAGAATTGAGAAATAAGCAAATTTTTCAATATGAATTGAACACCTCAGTAAAAATATACCAAAATATTTTTAACTGTGAAATAATTCAAAGCTGACACTACAAATAGTATCACTGCCTTTTTTTATACCTTTAACAAAATTATCTGTGGGTCTTCAGGATGTCAAAGGAAACTTAATAGCAGACGCAACAAACTCTTAGAAGAATTTATTATGTAATTAAAACTATACCTCTTTAAAGGCTGTCATTTGTTTCTGTACTCTGCTCACAAATCTCCACTGAATTACAAGACTGTAAAAAATAAAAACCAAACAAAACCACATTTAAAATAAAAGTGATTTATATACAAAGCAACAACTTCTTTTTGTAAATAAAGCTAACACAGAGTGTCTGTACTAGAGGGCAGTCCAGTGAGATACATTGCACACAGCAGCCACTACTCACTGAATGTAGTCTCTCTTGTTCTTGTTGGTGACAACTATTTCTGATCCACCACTTTTCAGTTCATGTTGATGGGTCTAAATGCAATGCACAGAATAGGTTTAAACAAGGTGAGTATGTAACAGAATCGTATGTTAATATTAGGTAATTCACGCAACTCTTGAAGATGGCAGAATCTGAGAACTACGAGAAACAGATCAAGTCCCACAGGTCACCTAATAAATAGAATGTGGTACATTTTTTTAAAGAAGATGTATTTTTGAGGGGTGCTAGACTGCAATGGAAAACCTCAGTTTTTTCTGACCTGCTACAACACACCACCCAAGAAGGCACACAAGTTCACAGTAAGGCAGACTTCACTAACTGCATATGACCCAGCCTCCATTCCAAATCTCAAGGAAAAACAATTACAGAAACCACTTCAGCAATGATCCCAGTAAGTGAATCAATATGCATCTCTCTTACAAAGTGACTTATACTACTAGAACCTCAAGAGACAAGTATCTCATTTTCAGTTATCATGGATGTACAGTTTCATTGCTTCTTCTTAGGATCCCTGCTGTTACACAAGACCACAAAGGTTATTATCCTTAGATCTAGCTGGCACCTGTAATTTGGAAGTTTTATTCAAGACCTGTGGTATTTCTACATGACTTACCTTAAATAGCTTTGTACTCAATAACAAACTTGTTTATTCTATAGGTTTCTAGTACATCTTAAGAGAAAGAAAACATGTTATCTCCCAGCAATTCCAGCAATTTCCAAAAGAGCTCATCCTTTCCAGCCAATCATATAAACCCAACCTCTACTCCAGATCAAGTAATGGGACTATGGATGTCTTAGTCTTGGTTGCCTTCACAGCAACAGCTACACTTCAATGCAAGTAGTATTTAAGAAAAAAGCACAAGCAATTTTTTAAAGCTCTGCTTATTTCCAAGTCCTTTATCACAGCCAGGCTGAAAGCAGTGCATGACTGAAAAGCAACTGAGCGAGCGAAGGGGTTTTCTTAACACCATACAGATAAAATCCCCTAATTTCACAGGTCAAACATTTTCGTTTATGTTTTGTCTATTCTACTTTTCATATACATACTAACCTGACCAAAAAGTTCTTCATCAACGACGAATCTGAGGTCCAGTTCTGTTGGATCATTTTCAAGAATCCATCTCAGAGAATTGTAATATTCACTATCCTATGAAAGAAATAGAGTAGCCACCTTACAAACTGCAAGAGGTTCCATGACAGCCCAGTGAACACTGCTACCTAGGGTAATCCTGTACTGGATACAGAGACACTGCAGTTGTACAAAGCTCTGAAGACCTTTGAAACCCAAAGGCTCAGCAGTCTATGTAAATGTCTCACATAGCAAAATGATGGTAAGATACAAGTATTATATTTTGGATTCTTCTCCTGCCTCTCATCTTCCTTTTATTGTCAGGCATTACTACAAAGAACTTTGGAAATTTAAATTAAGATAAAGCCAACCACATCCTGGGCTCCATCCAAACCAGTGTGACCAGAAGATTGAGGGAGGTGATTCTGTCCTCGTAGTCAGCTGTGCCCAGCTCTGGGGCCCCCAGCATAAGGACATGGAGCTGCTGCAGCATCTCCAGAGGATGCCACCAAGGTGCTACGAGGGCTGGAGCACCTCTGCTCTGGAGACAGGCTGGGAGAGCTGAGGGTGTTCAACCTGGAGAAGAGAAGGCTCCAGGGAGACCTTACAGCACCTTCCAGTACCAACACAGTGGCTACAGACCAGATGGTGAGGGACCTTTAATCAGAGAGTGTAGTGACAGGATGAGGTATAATGATTTTAAACTGAAGGAAGGTAGATTTAGCTCGGATATTAAGAAATTCTTCACTGTGAGTATGGTGAGACACTGGCACGAGTTGCCCCGAGAAGCTGAGGCTGCCCCATCCCTGGAAGTGTTCAAGGCCAGGTTGGACAGGGCTTGGAGCAACCTGGTCTAGTGAAAGGTGTCCCTGCCTTGCAACCCAAACCATTCCATCATTCTAGAGTATTGAACAAAAACCAAACCAAAACAAACAGAAAAATCAGGACAGATCTATAAATCTATCACTCAGAAACAGATAGGACCTATATTCTGTAACCTTGAAAGGCAGCAAAACCAGTAACAGATTAAAAAGATAGACTAAAAATCACTTTGTCCATGACTATTCTAGATAAGAGTCATTATCAGGGAACCAACCAAACAAGAAAAGTCTAAGGGACATGTTCTCCTCTAAAAAATGTTGCATTGTATCACTCAAATATTTTCACTCCCTGAAATTATTAATTTTAATAATCAAAGACACAAACTAATTTAAAAAGCAGGTTAAGATAGGATCCTAAAGGTATTTATATTCAATTTTAACAACCTCAGTGTCCAAAACATTTAAAGAAAACATCACAGAAAGTTTAGATTCAAGTTTCCAATACAGCTTAACTGACTTAAATCTGAGTCTAGGTCTTTGATTTTCATTGGAAGTTTTAATTGCTAGACAACTTACAGATGTAGCCTAAAGTATCTTTGAATCATGCATTTTCAACCTACAAAATGCTATTAAAAGATATATACACAGTATATAAAATTAATAATATTATACAATATAATTATATATAATATATATAATTATAATTTTTACATATAAAAATTATAATTTAACATGAAATTTATCTACATGATAAAGCAAATTACATACCACAGACTCCATATCATGTAGTGTTATTGGTTTTTGGAGCATCATCTTGTAAAAAGGACGAATAAAAAAGGCTTTAAAGAAGAAGAAATAAATTAAACAGATGTAACTTAGGATTCAAAACAGGCACAATATTAATCTGAATATCACATTACATAAGATAAATACTAACCATCCAAAAGTTTGCCATGGTAAACAGCCATTCCAGCCACACGACCTATAAACTTGAAATAAGAGAGATGATCCTCATTGCAAAGTCCAGAGTTTGGATTGATCTGCAGAGTATAGTTATCTCTGAAGTTGAAGGAAGGGAGCAGGGAAGAGAAAGAAAAACAAGATGATGTACTATTGGAACAGTCTCACATTTGAACATCTGAAAGACATCACTAGTTCAATCAGTTATTGCTTTTCATGATGATACCTATCTTCTGTTGAATGTTCTACAATATTCAATAGAAGACTACTAGTACATCAGAAACAACCACCATGAACGACCTTAGTAAGTTAGAGATATACCAAAGAAAAGGGATTAACTCCCATTAATTTTAAAGTAGTCAGAATAACATTCTCTGCATTACTGGTTAAATATTGCCTCTTTTGTACACAGGAGATGGTTGCAAGCACATGTTTGTCCATGCAAAAATGACATGGCTTATGTTAGACTGCTGTAAAAAAACCTCGCAAGTACTGTCTCCATATTACTCTTCTGTCAAACAACTGGGTGCAGATTATTGCAGTTATTATCAACTAAACCCTCCCATACAGTTGCAGGGGGGGCAGGAATCCCATTTTTAGAGAAGGTATGAGAAATACAATTGATCTGCTTTTCCTAAGTTTTCACGTCTTCCAGACCAGTATTACTTACGTAGCTGAATATTCAAACAATCCGTAATAAGGATTAAACATTTCTTTAGAGAGAAGAAAGAACCATTCCCTGGCCACTCCTCCATAGTCTAAACCTTTTTCACCATCAAATTCAATCCAAAGTCTTGCTTTAAGGAAATCTGCTCTCTTTACAGCTATAATTCTTCTGTAAGAATCTTCAAGGATTGTTGTGCGATGAATTTTCATTTCAAACCTATTTGGAATATCACTCTAAAAAAGAGAATATGAAAACACAGGATAATAAAACAAAACTCAGCATCTTAAAGTTTTGCAGAATATGCAAATTCTGAAAACAGACCAAGAGGGCACAGAAACCCTTTCCTTACATTACTTAAAAACATAACACAATATGATTGAAAAGAGGCTATTTACCTACAATTCAACTAGCAAAGAGAATTTCAGACACTAACTTCTATTTCATGCTAAGAAAATGCTGTTAAAGTAAGTTCTTACTAGTAACAGCATATGGGCAGCTGTTCTGCATGCAGCAAGGCATGGAGTCTCTTCTGACACTGAACATTTATCATATTACACACTTGATTAAGAACAGCTCACAGTTGACACATAAAATTATCTAGAACCATTTTACCTGACTTATTTCACCTTCTAGTTCAATATTCTATGAGCCTAGGTGTCCCAGTCTCTTACTTAAGACAAAAATCTACAGTTGTATTTAATTATTAAACTACCACAATTGTATTGTGTGGCTGAGCTCTCTATCACTACTCAGATTAAGATACTGACATTTGAATGAATGCCAATCTTGTTTGATTAGGAA
The DNA here is from genome assembly GCA_013399195.1 of Dicrurus megarhynchus. Taxonomy (NCBI): domain Eukaryota; kingdom Metazoa; phylum Chordata; class Aves; order Passeriformes; family Dicruridae; genus Dicrurus; species Dicrurus megarhynchus. The sequence goes on from VXAD01009655.1 coordinate 431,918, forward strand.
CACAAAAAACAAGGTGCATGTAATTGTGTGCAATTTACACATCAGCTCAAAATGCATAGCAGACTTGGCAGGTAAAAGGTGAAGCATGGATCTAAACTCAAAGGTTATTATTATATATGCAAAATACCTCCCAAAGATGTACAATTTGATTGAACCAGTGCAGAGACTCATTGTTATCTGGCTGTCCAGATGCTACTTACAGTCTTTTATGCTACATGTTATAAATATACCTGGCACTACCACTTCAAACTAGAGTTTGGAAACAAGAGTCATAAACTTCAGATTTTAAGGCTGTAACAATTTATTGCAGTCATCCAGCCTGGCCATGATAACAGTAGAGATTTCTACATAGACAGACTATGTAGAAATCTATTCTGAGAACTTTCCATATTCTGAGTTTCAAAAACTATCCTATGCTTGATCAGTGATTTCCAAACTTTTCTGTTGCCAGTCTTATTTTCAGGTTCACAACTGTTTAATCTTTGAGCATTTCTACTTTTTCAATTAGATTGCTTGCAGTCTCATCAGTGAATAAAGTCACAAACACTGTTAGATTAATCTAAATGCTGTTAAATTGTTATTGCTAACTGTTACCAAGTCGCTGCTTCACAAATGTATTTGTGATCATACAGTAAGTCTACCTTCCCTGTAACCTAAGCTCTCCCTTGTTTAGGGGCCTAAATTTCATAACCTCCTGCTGGATTCCTACTGATTACTAACCTGTTTCTTCAATTTCTTTCTGAAGAATTCATACTTCCGCTTATAGTCCCTGGAGTAAGGCACAGCCTTTGAGGGGGGAAAAAGAAAAAAAGCTTGGTGTGTCTTGCGAAACACAGATAAACCATTTAAATTCTGAGATAACAGGAACACATGTTCTGCTGAGCGCCAGGGCAGACTTCCAATTTATAAACACCTGGAATGAAAAGCACTTCTCTGTTCAGATCAGATCCACAGAACTCATCCTGTACTTCACCACTAGCTGATGTAACTGCCTGAGATCCCCAAGTGGCCCAGATCAAAGTGACCAAAATGCCTTTGGTGATGTCCATAATGCGTAGCCCTTCCCTGCTGCATCATGAGAGACCTGGCTACAAACACCTCTATTTTCCATGGACAGGGAAGGTTGTTTACATATGCAGGCTATTAATAAACACAGATATCAGCTGAACACTAAAACCCATCTATAATTATAATGCAAACCATCTTTGCAATCAGTTCTGGTAATTCTGCACTTCAGATTAAGTATCAAGCTGGATAATTGTTTTCCAGCTGAAAATTAATTTAATTCCTTTTTAACCCCTATTCCTTTTTTTTTTTTTCTTTTTTTTCTTTTTTCTCAAGTTTACTTCATGAATTGAGCTAGTGTGGACAAAAAATAAATGGACTCTCTTACCCACTTCAAAGCCCTCTCCCCAGTCTATAAGGAAACTTTCTTACTACCATGGGAACTGCTTTTTCTTTCTGGCATTTAAAGACCGTTTCCCCAGAAAGCTTTCTAAACAGTCTTTAAAAAGAAACAAAAATGCTTTGTTTAAAAACCCTGAAAGTTTCACTTTCTAGACCAACTAACTGATAAGTGACAAGAGTTTGTTTGGATTCTATTAACAGTATTTCTGAAAGATATGAAAATCTACATTAAGAAAGCTTACTGGACCAGTTATTGCCACATTCTGCAGTCGAGGATCCTCCCATTGTGTTCTCTTTGTATCTGCAAGACATTTCTTAATTAGTTCCATTAATTTAAATAATGTTCACAAATAAAATGATGAGTAGGGGAAAATACTACATTGTACATACTGTGGTTTATGAAGAATATTCTTCCATCTGTATGAGTTCTCTCTTCCCACCCTGGCTGTAAAAATGCAAAATTTTTATTAAATTTTTATTATAAATTTGTGATCATACAGTGTGCATAGAACTCAACATGATCTGCAGTTGTGGGCATTCCCCCCCATCTACTGTCAGCACTGAAATTCAAAACAGAGTATTTTTTGTAGGAAAAAAGTAGGCTGCATTTTCTCATGTGCAAATTTTGATAATGCTAATTTAAATAGTTAAATTGTTTCATCTGCAAAACTATACAGAATGGTTTACTTACCGGTAATGGGCCCAGGTCTACTGGATCTAGGGAAGTCTTTCTCCTTGGATGAGCAGGAATTTTCAGTCTTGGATCTTCCTTTGAAAAGAAAACAAGCAGCATGTTAAAATCCTTTTGCTGTTTCATTTTGCTTTCAATTTTTTTTGTTGTTATTAATGATTTTGTAGAGAATATGCCTAGTACCAACTCAGTAATGGTTGCATATTCTGCAGCCAGAGGAATCCTTGCAGATTCTCAGTCCTCCAGTAATTTACAATCATCTTCTCGTGACATCTCACTTTATTTTATTTACATATATATAAATACAAATCCCTCATTCAACTCAATTTTTGTGTAATTGAGTCGAATTACTCTTTCCACAGTTTCTGACACACCTTACGCTTTTTGGGTTTGGTAGGGTTTTTTGTTGCTTGGTTGATAGGTTGGGGTTTTTTGTGGGAGCTAAGATGAAGGTGGTTGTGTTAAATGAGTTCTTTCCATATATCTGGAAAAAAGAATACCCATTTTGAATCAACTTAATGCATTTCTCTTTCCCTTTCACCTGACAGTAACACTGACTTACTCTTGAGATGCTTAAGCCCATCTAATCTAGTAGCACTGCCAAGTGGTGTGCAGTGCCCCTCTGTGGAACTGCAGCTGTACAGCTCCCTCATCCATATGATACTTGCACGTGGTCTGCTTTTCTAAGCATTCACAGAAATTTGTGTTGTGCCCTGTGATAACTTCAAGGCAACGGACTTCCTGTTGAAGGTATGTTTACAGAATTCATTTCTGTTAACAGCTCCTATAAGCTATCACAGTGCTGCAATGTCATTTAGGAGGTGCTTCACATCTGCAAAGCAGATTCCTGTTTTCCTTCTTCCAAGCTAAACTTTCAAGTACCAATACAATTAGTATAATGGATGATCTTCTACTCATGACAGGTATTATGACAGGCATTTTTATTACATATCATATATCGGACTCATACAGAATATTTTGGGTTGGAAGGGACCCACAAGGATCATGGAGTCCAACTCTTAGGTGCATGGCCTGTACAGGGATTGAATGCCCCACCTTGGCTTTATTAGCACCATGCTCTGACCATGCTCCTGAACAGACAGACACAGCTATCTTGGCACTAAAGAAACATACAGAAGCTTGCTGAAAGCAGCAGAGTTTTGACTCAAGAGAAACTAGAATTTCAGTTCATGAGAGCAGTTTTCCATTACCCATGTTGTGGTTTTGGTATTGTGGTCAATAAAGAATGGTCTCCCATTGGGTGCATGTCGGACTTCCCAGCCCTTAGGGAGAAATCCTTGCTCCATTTCAGGCTGCTGCTGAGAAGACGGTTGTGATGAATCACTTGATGTTGCTTGTGGCTGTCTTCCTATAGAAATACTTTGTGCAGCTGACACCTGACTTGTTTCCACAGCAACCTATGGTAAATGACCAAAAAACATCCTATCAAATCAAAGCCCTGTAAAGCAATGCATTTTTTCTATTAATCTATATTTTTGACTCGTGAAAGCAGTTTCATAAAACAAGTGCCTCACAGTACACAGATTTCATAATATCAACAACATTGACTAATAATCACTGATTATGCTAAAGGTTTACAGAAGCCTTCCAGCCTTCCCAGTCAGCTACCACTCTCCAGAAGGCTTTCTTGGTACATTCACATTAAAGTGACTTGCCATAAATGTTACTGTTCCTAACTCTCCATGCAGTCTCTCACATATTTTATGTGGTACTTTACCAGTTTATGCCTTTTGCGTGTTCTGTTTCAAAGCTGTCTCTCCATTTCTATTACACGAGATGTTTAAAAGGTTCAATGAATACAAACATCAGTAAATTGAAGACAGACAGTACCTGTACAACTGGTTTTATCCAGGTAGTGGTTCTAGAATTGTGATCTATATAATATGACCTTCCTTTTTCATCTTGTCGTTCTTCCCAGCCTGGGGGTAATCCAGATGAAGTAGGCAGTAACTAAATATTAGTGATAAGAGATGAAAAACAATTAAGGAAACTATGAAACTTACTGTGAAAAGGTTTTCCTCTGTCAAATTAAAACAACAAAACTATATTCCAGAAGGTTCATGACTTTTATGAACTGGATAAAATAGGTAAGAAGTATGTAAGTCCTTACTGAATAGTATGAAGTAACAGATTTTTATTTGTTTGTTTATACAAAATTCAAACTCCTCATGTTAAAGGATTAATTTATATACCTGGTTTAGGCATGGCTGATCAAGCCTACTACTTCTGGCTATGAGATCACAGTTTGCAGGGTCACCATGAAAACATAATGGAATGTGGTATAGAAGCATAGAAGTAAACACTTATAAGGCAAACCATTTGAAAAACAAAACTCGTATCATCAGGGCAAGACTACTTCCTTCTGCAGGCTATGCATCAAGCTAATGCTAAACAAAGCTGAAACGTGAAAGCTTTACAGCTGAACTAGACCCATAATTGCCATTTTGTCAGGACAGCTGCTAGGCAAGGAAGGCCAAATCTCATTTGACATGTCAGCACCTAGCACAGCTAAAAGCCTGTGTTTTTTGAAAAATTACTTACCACTGGATGTGCAGGCTGCTCTTCAAGTCTGTATGTTTGCAGACTACCTCTTCTGCTGGAATGGTTCTTGAAGAAGTGGAGAGAATGACACATTAGCTATTACTGCAGCTTTAAGGATGGCAGCTAACAGTCAACAATGGTTATCACACTTCAGGCTATTACAGTTTCCATCCTGAGCAAAGTGTTGTACTTGTTTTGAAACATGATTTAATACCGTATTTTTCAAACTCTTGTTTTAACAGCTAGAAACATTAAGTTCACAGAGTCTATTATAATCTTAGGATGATAGAGGCTTGTGAAAGTTCAGAAAACTCTAGTAATAGATGTTTTGGCATGTAAAACATTAATTACAAATAGTTACAGTACAACTGAGTTTACAGTACAGAACTTTTTGTGTTGTCAGTAAAGTCTGTGATCGATCAGAGCTAACACAACTTTCCAGAGAGTAGATTAAGTCAACAATGAAAAGATATGAGAGTCTGAGACATCCAGTTTGAGAAAAGCAATTCAATCCCTGGACTTTGCATAAGTGTCCACCTTCCTGCCTAAAGCCACATTTAGATTTCATTTGCTACAATTAGGCAACTGTACTTCATTTTGCTCCAGAATTTCCATGACTATTTGAAGGATTTTTCCCTATCCACATACTTCTGGAGTATTTCAAAGAAAAAGCATGATTAACTTCTAATTTTTGGGGGGGCGGGGGGGGGGCGAGTATCATGCAGGTGAAGGAAGGCAAGACTGTCATTCCAGCCGACTCTCGCAAAAAATTTGAACATCTGCCTCTTTCAGGCCACCCAAGCAAGCTGAAATAACAGTTTTCTTGCTATCCATGGGATGCTGAATAGCAGAGCTCAAGTAAAGTCTTGTTACTCTCACTTGTCTGTTTCCAGCAACACTAGTGATACATTTGTACAAACTTAGATAAACATTGTCAGTTCCAAATTTGCATTTGGAAAGGCATTCTTAATATCACAATAACTAATGATTATTTCAATACCAAAATCTAACAGACTAGATGGCCTGGGTCACCTCTATAGGCTTTCCTCAATGGGCAGTGGATTTCTCATGTCACATCTCAAGTTACATGGCTGTTTGTGGAGCTCGGGTTTCACAGGACAGCTGAGCTCATTTAATTGCTTGCTACCACCAAAAAGACAAGTTTCACCCTGGCTACATACTCCTGCTGTTTTCCCTTTGCCACTGTATCATTTGTCAGACAACCTAGCATGCTGTTTCACTTGCTCAAACTGCAAGAAAGTGGAGTTGGGGAAAAGAGAGTAGCTTTCTGCTAGGTTAGCAAGCTGAACAAACTCACCCAGAGGTCAGGCAAGTTTCACAACCAGCACAAGGACTGTGGAACTGTGTGAGCAAGCTCCCTTTTCTGCTGCTACGGAAGCAGCAGGTTTACTCAACCCAATCATAAAACCTTATCCCAATATTCACAATGAAAAATGATCTATCTTAAAACTTGTTCTAGTGGGAAAAGTAACTCACATAGCACAACTCCCTTAGAAATAAGCTTTCAGGATACAGCTTTTTTCATTCATAGTTTTCAGCACTCTATGACACTAGACTAAGAGGTAGATTTACAGACTGAAAAATAGTTCACACAAATCTGTTTTAACCGCAGGCAGAAATCCATACAAGCAAAGCAGAGAGGAATAAAATGTTTGCTTAGATGGGATTCTACCGTAAAAAGACTATTTTTAAAGTCTGTGCATTTCAGATTAAATTAAAAATATAATTCCTAAAGAAAGTATTTATGGATCTAATTCTATCAGTAGTAAGACTTTTGTGCAAAATATTGTAGATATTTCTACGTTAGAACAATGAGAAAAAAATTTACAGTGTAGGCTGTTGACTGGCCAGTAGCTGAACTTCCAGAGGTAGTAAGTCTGTTACTCAATTCTTCTGCAAGATGAGTCTGTATATCACAACTACTCTGCGAGAGAGGTATTTGAATGTTCTGACTGCTGTACATTGTTGCCTCATCTTCAGTTATAATTTCCCAGCTCTTTAAAACGAAAATAAAGGGAAAACATTTTTAAAAAGTAGTGAAGCTTTTTGCGTAGGCCAGATTAAAAAAAATCACTTGCATTTCAGAAACATTTTGAGATTTATTTTTTTACCTCAGGGGAATCTCTGTTGTCTGTGTTTTCTGTATCCTCTGATATCTGTCGCCGGTGAGTGAACACGTGCTGGGCCTCCAGCTGCACACTGCCCAGATCTGCGACCGCCACACTGTCCCTGGTGGGGCAGGGTGAGAGAAGTCAGCAAACAGCAGCCATAGTTTATCTTTCAACAGTAAGCCAGGCTAACAGCAAAAACATACATCACAGTCATTTTGGCAGAAGAAAAACAAACAGTCTGGACTATATAAATTAATGTAAACTGTTTAAAATGAATAAGCATTCATTTCAATGTGAAGTGTAAGCTGAAAAACCAGGTAGCATTCCCGGACAAAAAAACCCCGACTGAATAAAATACGGCAAACAATCTAACAAAGTCCCTGACGGGAAGGAAAAACCAGGCTGAAAACTGAAAAATTATTTACTTTCCATTACTAGAGTTGTTATCTCTCCAACTGCAACCAGTTTCTATTTGAATGCATACTTCCAGAGCACAGTACAGTCAAAATGACTACCAGCCAGTGACCACTGCATGTGGGCTTCAAAGTTAAGCTAAGGAAAGCTCTCTACTAATTTTCAAGCTGTTCACTTTTTATTTCTCCTTGCTTTCAATGTAACTAGGGTGAACTACACTAGTTAATATAAGACTTGAATTTTCAGTCTAAAAGACATACTGTGCAGTTGGTCTTTTCCACTGTGTTCTTCTGAATTCATGATTGACATAGTAGGTCCTGCCAAGGATGTCTTGTCTTTCTTCCCAGCCTGCAGGCAGTGGAGGAGATTCCTGCTGCTGCTGTTGTGGCTGGCTAGCAGCCTCTGGTTGGTCCAATATAATCCACCCAGGCTGAGAGATATAATATAACTACCTTAATATTACAGAAGTTGAAAAACATATCTCAATTTATCAAGCTACTCCCCCTTTTAAGGTGTAGTTCCATTACATCTTAAGCCAGTAAATTTGACTCTGGTTTTAGTGTGTTTATTTTTAAAAAATGACAGGGCATATTATGCATACAGAAATCTTATTTTTACCTCAAGTTCCTTAAACATATTACTACCAGAAGTTGTTAATTCCAGGAAAATAAACAGCATTCACAGAATACATTAAAAGCTTAAATATTGTCATTTCATACATATGCTGCGAATGTACGAGGCAGATAAACACACCCTTCTGTAACAAAGTTTAATTACAGCAAAGGTGGTAATGCTGAATACAGTTAAATCTGGAAAAGAAATCCATTAATCTACATTGGATGTGCTTACAAAGATTACATATATATGGTAGGTAAGATCGAAAAATCCCTATGGATTGGAGGGAGTTGAAATTCTAAAACCAGAGAGATGTTAGTGTCTGTCTGGGGTCAAACAACATTGAACAGTACCTACAACAGAAACTTAAAACACCTTCAATTGTCTGCAAGATACAAGCAATCGCTTTTAACGGGTTTGTTTCTAAAACACTATTTATAGCTTAGTGATTCATAACATTCATTTTTCAGCAATAAACACATTTTTCCCACCTCTAATTCTTCAGCCTGTTCTGTGGTTTCTTCTTCGGATCCACTGGTTTTGGGTAAGTAAGTCATTTTTAATCTAAGGTGGCCTTTAACTCTTGATTTATGGCTGCAGAAGAGAAAATAAAATTATCATACTGTGCACTTGTAAAACAAAATAGCTGAAAATGCACAGCTAGAGGATTATTCTTAAGATTTCAATGCAAACTTGACTTTTATAATCTATAATAATTAAGTTCCATAATAGCATTGAGGCTTCAGACTTCTGAATACGGTAAGTATTTAAAGTAATACTGACTTTTTAGTGGAACATCAATATCTTAGAAATGGCTACTCTAATTTCTTTGATAGAAACAGAAAAACTTAGTCAATGTTTATGTATTTGCAATTAATTACATAAGAGCATTGTTGAGATATGAAAGTTAGAATTTCCATGTGGTATTTACTAACCTTCTTGGATGAAGAACAAAATCCTTAAACGTATATGGTCTCTCCATACTTGGATTTTCCGTCTGGAATAAGAATTTTTTTCAAGAAAAATCCTTATCAAGCACTTGAAATTAAAGAAAACTATCAGAAATTTACAATTAATTTCTTTAGAGGCCTTATAACATTTTAAAACTTAAATTACAGGTTCGGGTACAGTAACAGCATTACCAGCTTTCATCTTAGCAATAAGACCAATACTCCAGCTCAAGAAAAAAATATTACCTTTCAGTGTCTATGTATATTACAGAATGAAACACCTGCTCTTGGAAAGGGTTTGCCAGGGTTGCTATCCTGTCTTTAAGACAGTTTCTAATAAATCTGTTATTATCTGCTAATGTTCTGAGACTTCAGGAGAAAATGAAAAAGCTTATTTATTTCAATATTCTTGGTGATATTTACTCAAAATGAATTATGTGCTTTTTGCAAAAGGAATATAAGAAACAGAAAAAAACTGACCAAAGGAACACTAGCTCTATTTCCCACTTACCCTCTTTTGTATCTGTTTATGTGAATAAGGAACATTAAAAATAAATTTACAGACTTTTAAGAAAATATTTTAAGACAAGACAGTAAGTACAATCTCTTCTTATCTTTAAGACTGTAAATCTATGAAAAAGCTAAAAGCACTCCAGTACTGAAAAACAAGGTAACCTACATTGTCTTTTAAATATCAGCACTGAAAAATCCCTAACAGATCTACAAAATAAAACAAAGAACCCACAGAGCAGAAGAATTTAATCACTTTATTATCAGTATTGTTAACTTCCTTAGATGACTAATACAGTGCATATAGAAATATTTTTTCCCTTTCATAGTCTTAAAAAATACAAACCGGTAACTGATAAAGAGGAATATCCACTTGTCCAAGAAAATCATCTCGAGTCTACAGGAAACAAAAACAAACACCACAGAAAGTTGAAAGCTGCAAAGTGTTTTAAAAACATTGTTCCCATGCCCTGACAGCACAGCAATGCTTTCTTAGAACCTGAAGGCACTTTTAAATTATAGGCAGTAACTTGTTCTGTACAGAACAAGTTCTGATTGACCCAACACTCAGAGCCTTGGACAGTTCTGCCTTCCTCCAAACAAAATTTGAGGGAGCTAGGGGTGGAGATTTAGACTGTTTACTAAATTATATAGACTAATGTTAATCAAACAGGAGAGTTGTTTAGCATCAGGACTGAGATTGTCAGCACCTCAGTAGGAACACTGTCCTAAAGGATCCTCCTCCTAGGAGCACCCAGCAATTTCCATAAACCTAGGCAGCTGTTTAAAACAGGCACATATAAACATTTTTTTCTTTTCCAAATAATACAGCTACTGTCAAAGATAACATGAAGCAAAAGTAAGTTTAATCTGTGGTGAGTGCTTTGGAAGTTCCAGCAATTCCAGTGGTCCCAAACTTGGCAAGAAAATCTGTTAGAACTATGAAAAAATACCTTCTGTCTACACACATTGCAGAGTTTAGTTTTAACAACTATTACCTGAAAGATTTTGCCCTGACTTGGACATCTGGACTGTCCAACTGAACACAGCAGCTGTCAGACCTGGGACTGACAATACACAATATCACTGCACACTTTACTTTTGATCATGGATTTTTCCTTGCCAAAGAAATTACAATTTCAGTAATCCTCATTGGTAACTTCAGTATTCACCAATAATCACCACCAGCAGTAATTTACTTGACTTCCTGCTGGATTACTGGAGCATGTGCTAAATTGCTTCAAGTTAATCCGTGATTTGAAAACCTTTGCAAACCTCCACAAAACCAGGAAAATGTATTATAAGGGTCATTTAACATGAAGACGTATCAGTGCCTGTGTAATAAACTCAGGTCAGCACTGAATTTTTTGAAGGTATGCATAAGCTTACGGCTTTTGTTAAAAAAACTCTACACTGTAACAAGACTACACTTTTTTGCGCAGACTGAGTAAGGAGCTGTAAAAGTTTTCAACTGTGTGGCTCGTGCAGCCTCTGAAATTCTAGGCTTCCTGACTTTTCCAGCTAGCAAAAGATTTGTGCCTATTCTTTCCTAAATCTGTTGGTGTACCATAAGCATATATTCAAACTAATCACCCCAAAACTTTAATGTTTGTCCATAAAACTTTTCACCACAAGGCTCTGCAGCTTGTTGACATCTATTTCCTTCACCTCAGGGCAAAACCATGTGTTTCAACTTTCTTCTGGAAAACTTATTTTAATTTTCAATTCAAGTATTTTACAGTATTAGAACTCCTGTCCAATTCTATCCATGTTTTGGTCCCTCTGACATTAAAGTATAGGTATTTCTTGAAGCAGCTCTTTTTGCCTTAGTAATTCTGGTACCTTTTTTCCTTAGCTCTGTTGTCCTAAGTTAATCCATTTAATCTTTAAGTCATACATGTATTTGGCGAATCAGTGTCTCACATGTGCCTTTAATTTTTACACCCGCAAAAAGCACAGCTAGATTGTCATAGGTGAAAAAATGCTAGAAATTTTGAGATATGTCACTTCAAATTCCGTTCACAGCATGGATGTCATGTTCAGATCTGAAGGGGACAAAAGTGAAAATATAAACAAAACACTGACCTTTTTAGTCCACAAACTCATTTGAGATAGAAAGCTACAACAGGTTTCATACCTGGGGAGTCAGAGGCTTCCCTGAACTACTGAAGGAAAACTTTCTGTGCTATTATAGACCACAGGTTTCTGGAAAAAAATAGCTACCATTTTTGCCTATGAGGTTCTTTTTAAAACGGCACAGCACATACCTTAGACATGTTAAAAGGCTTAGTATTTGTGAAGTTCTTGGCAATCCTCAAGTGGAACATGCCTTCCAAATAAATTATTGGAATGTGGGACAAAAGTTTGCTCTATTTTAGAATCCCTCAGAACTTTGTGTTTGTTACTAGCATAATTTGAGTATGGGCTCTTGTTATTCACTTTATTATTCTGCTGTCTCTCCTGCTATTTTTAGCAGAGTTAGCCTCGATAACCAACTCTTCAACAGTACTTTCTCCTCCAGATAGAAAGCAAAACCTTGAGTGGAGATTTTTGTTGACCTCCAAACAACTAACACATAAATCAGACAGCAGGAATGATCCTCAGCAGTGTGCCCCACTATGACAAGCTGACTAACTGCCTGCAAAGAGGTGCCAAAGCAGCTTCGCAACAGATACCGCACACATGAACAACTAAATGCCAGTGGAGCTGAAACTGTCTGGATCGGTTTCATGAGAGCAGGCAACACACACAAGTGGGTCAGTTGTTCTTGTCAACTTCTAATTTCTTAACAGCCAGAGAACTCAAACTTTCTGCTTGCCAAACCGTAAGTGCATAAACCTCAATTAATGATATACTGCACTAACAGAGAGGCCTTGTATGTTACTGATTCCCTGGTTTAGTCTATAGAAAGTTATTAAAAACTGGTGAGGACAGACAGCTGCTGTACACAATCCATTTAAAGAACTCCAGTGCAATGCCAAAGCACTCAAAGAAAAGCACCAAAAGTAAGTAATTCTGTTCAAAACTCATTTTCATCTATTTTATGAATATATGCTTAATAAGTTTTAACAGTGAAGATTTTGGACTTTTTTTTCCACAATTCCCATCAGAAACTGAAGCAGATTTTAAACAGACACACTTATCTGAGTCACAGGTTTAAGAGCAGTACTGAGAACATAACCCAAAATTTATCAGGTTTGAAAATGGGCCACTGAATTTAATGCCTTTCTTAATTTCTGGATTCACTACACAGCCTTTTGAAACAGTTCTTGTGTAAGACCAGGGTGTTGCAATAACAAGTATTTTCTCTACCAATTTTTGTGACAAATCTTTGGTGGTATTAATGCATGAATTAAAATCCAAGCATATTCCCAGTCTTCTTCTAACTAAACAGGCAGCTAGTTGTGCACAGGTTGGTCCCTGCGCAGAAATCTACAGCTGTATGGCAAAACAAGAAAGCATACAGCTTTTATTGGAGGGAACATTAGTATCAATTCAAATTGAAAAAACAAACAGTGATCTGGACTATCGCTGCTTAAGAAAACAAGAGCTCAATAGATGCATTATAAAACCAACATTCTTCTTGCTTAAACACCCAAACATCAACATTAGTTACAAGCTTGATGAGAATGAAAAAAACTTTCCTGAGCAACACTAGTAACTTCAAGTATTTTTCTTTTCCTGCTGCGCTGAGTGTATTACTTGGGTCTCTTAAACTCTAAATTGAGAAAAGTGAGGTTTTTTTTTCTTCCATAAAATACTGCCAGCATATGCTATTCATCATGGGAAAGTCGGTTTCAAAAAAACAAGATTCAATTATCACATTAAGATTGTACCAAATTCACAGATTCCACAAGTAATGTTTTCTCTATCTTGCAATGCAATAAATACTTGGTTGCATGGAATTCATTACAGTCCCAGCCTCCTGTATTTTTAAGGGGGACCAGTAGATAGTGAGGAGATTTTTTTTTTTTAATGACACGTAGGTATTTCTTCAGAGTTGGCATCTATGGTAAAGAGATAGAAGACTCTATCAGCATTTTCAAAATAGGGAGAATACATACCGTTAGATCAAGGGTTATTACACAGCATGTGTTTCTGCAGGATCTTCAGCCCTGCTGGCTGTTTCAACAGCAAGGTGTCAGCACAACATGCCTCAGCAGTTTTACCATCTGCTTAACAGACAGCATTTAGAAATGACACCGACGTTATTTTCACTAATTCTCTCTCACTTCCAAAGATATTTTCAGACAACTGCTTATCTAAAGACCAGAGCAAAAGCGTCGTCTCTTTCTCCATTTATAGCTTACACATTTTATATGGTACCAAAATCTTACAGCTTCCTTAAAAGTTCATAGTTTACAGTACTTCTACAACAACATTCATATATTCCTCCACTCAATGTGTGCTACTTTGAGAACTTGTCCTTAAAAGTTCATTAACAATGCAATTTAGGTTAGCCTTTTTTTTTTTTACACAGGCCACAGGAAGGCAAGTTGTCTAACATAACCAAAGCATACTTCAGCACAACATAAACAGAGAATATGTCAGAAGTTATTAATGCCTTGATTTTATTCATCAGGACTTTGAGTTCCTTTGGCTTGATGTACAGATGTGCCAAACAAGTTACCATATAAAAAGCAGAGATACTACATTTTATGAAAAGTCAAAAGCCAATCCAGACTTGTCTTCCTGTGTTAAATCTGCCAATACCCACCTCAAAAAAATTAGAAAACAGTACCAAATATTTAATTAGGTACTATTTCAACAAGTCATTCCTGACATCAAGTCAGTTATCTTCATAATAGTATAAAAACATAAAACTTTTGCATCTATTTGTGAAAGCATTTTTGCCAAATCTTAAGACTTCATATAAAGTTTGAAAAACAAACTCCCCTAGTAATAATTCCAGGTGCACTTCTACCGTCACCATTTAACACTATAAAGCTTAAAACACAAAAATGTAAAACTCTATCAAATGTTAAAACTGCATGTGTAATTTGCTCCCAGAAATAACAACAGATAAACCAGATATTGCAGATGTTTACCACACTGGGTAATTAACACATTCAGTTGAAGGACTTGATACCGTCAGTCAACTTTTTGCTTTTCAGAGCAAGAGGGAAGAAATAGAACTTAAAAAAAGAGACAAACTACTCTTCTCCAAAAGGGAGACAGACAATTGGAGCACGTCTGCATCATGGTCTCACTCCTGTCAAGTTCACTTGGTCCAGTAGAGGACCACACAGAAGCACAAAGTCAGGCTGAACCTGGAAGCTGCTCTTCAGCCCTAAATTGAATCAGTTGGCCAAGGTTGTACAGGTACCTGGCCACTTCTAAGAGAATGAGCCTAGAGCAGGGCTGGATGCACGCTGCATGGCCTCACCCTGCTCCAGAGTCAGTCCATCAGTTTTCAAAAGCACTCTTAAGTCTACTGTTGATCCAAATGCAGCATCAACACAGGCCTTCCCTGTGCCTTTGCTCCAGCACACAGCTAGTGGCCACTAGCTGTGCCACACCACAGTTTTCCATGCTCTTACACACTCAGCATTAGTCCTCAACCACTGGTGAACAGGAGTCTCAAGCCCCACCTATCGACCTCTCCCAGCCCCACACCTAATCCTCCTGCTGCCAGGTGTAAGTGTAGGAGCATGACCCGGCTAGAGCAGAACTCAGTGGTTTGGTTTGTCTTAAGCTCTGCTATGCTCAAGCTATAAATCCCATCTGTGCAAAACCAGTCTGCATGAACTGACCTCGGATGCCTCAACCTCTAATGACAAAAGGTGACTACAACACAAATAATCCAACCACAATTACTTTTCCAACAAAACAGTATTACAATTTATTTCAAACAAGCTCAATGACACTACTAAAGTTACATTATACTTCCACCACAGACATGGCTTTATTAGCCTGTCATTTGCCAGATGTTAACCACTTAAGGTTTCTTATTAATAAGGTATATATTTGTCCCAAACCAAACTTAATAGAAACAATGACTATTACAATAACTGGCTAGTGTAAAAATTCTATTGTAAAATAAGTAATGTTCATAATAAATTCTGGAATTTCTTTTCCTTCAAAAAGCCCTTGTGCTTTCACGTTACTGAACAGGCCATCTCCCTCATGCTAGGAAAATCACTGATTGACAGAGAAATCATCTAGGTCTGAAAGAATCCAGTTCTGTGTTTCTTCCCACATTCCTCTTACTGGAGTGTCTCATTTGCATTTTAATACACCCTAACTTCAATCACTCCAATTCAAGTTTGTATGTAATTTCAGCCAGGAACTTGCTGATGTCCTTCCTAAATTCTGTTTGCTTGTTACAATTGATACAGCTGAAAGCAGCCCAAGGTCTCAAACAATAACTGCAGATATCTGTAGACTTTCCAGTTTTTTTGTAAACTATCATGACAGAAAAAAAGAAAGATGCACTCTCTTGAAACAGAGATTATTATAGATCCATAAACTAACACTGCAATGAGCAACAAACACTTTGCTGGCTGCATTCCCAAATTAGCATGTTCTGTATGTCACAGGGAGTAATGAAAAAAGTTCACTTGAAACAGAGACACTTAACACAAATGCAGGACAGTCCCCTTCAGACAAGGGTGAAAGTCAGTGATAAGCAAATGACTTGACTGAAAAGGCCACTCAGTTTTGCTTACTTGCTCAATCTGTGAAATTCATCCACTTCTGGAAGATGAGAAAACATGTATTAGAACACAGAAGAACACTCTCTGCCAAGGGTGAGGGGAAAGCATTTCTACCACTTGATCCTCTGTGGCTGCAAGGGCTGAGCAGGCACCAGAGAGCCTGGGGGTCAGATTAACACTCTGCCTATCCTTGTATCCTTTCCGTGTAATGGCCAAGAGCAGATGCTTAAGGAATAGTAATAGTGGCAATTAAGACTAGTACTTCCTTTGATACAACCCTCAGTTTCATGGACCTCTTGATCCTGACCTTAAAATACATATTGAGAATGCAATACCCTTTGATGGACCTTTCTTCAACTTACCTAACTTCTTAAAACCCATTTCTATTTTTGAGATGCAGATCTTGAGACAATCTGCTCAGCAACACATAAAAGAACATTTTTTTTAAAAAGTGGAATGGGAAAATTCACCTCCCCTTAACTATAGTTTTATAAACTCTATACTATTTGTTTTTTTACCCAAAGCTGAAAACCCCCTGGTCTACTTAGTGTTTCTCCTCACATAAAACTTACCCCAATCTTGCAACCTTTCTTTTTTTAGTTCTGTTATCCACACTTCCTGAAAAAGCATGACCAGAAATATGCATGCCATGGACCTATGTGGATTTATGTAATTCCATAATGGTGGTTTTAATTTTGTTAGTTTATTCCTTCCCTAATAAATCCTAAACTTTTATTTGCCTTTCAACTGTCAACAAGATCTGAGCTGACATTTTCAGCGAGTCTTTCCCCATGACACAAACCATTTCCTGACCAGTATAGGAGGCCATCACCAAGCATGCATCATTAGCTGCTTTTCATGTGTGCAATACTTGGCATTTTTCAACAATGATTTCCAAATTGTCTGTTTGGAAAAAAAACCCTGAAATTAAAGCAACGATCATAAGCTCATATCTGAAAGCCTGCAAGTTCTTTGGCTAGTGAGGAGTAAAGGAAGAATGTCCCTAGCTTGCCCTGTGAACAAGTTTTACTTTAACACATTTTTGTAGGTATACCACATCTTAAAAAACAGAATAACTATAGCTTGTGGCAACAGTAAAGAAGCCACAGCATCAACACTTCCCACTCTCTCATGGCAGATTAAAAGGACATGAATCACCCTGAAGGCTGGATAATTACATATTTACATAAGCTGTTTCAGGAGGCCTGCTCTGCATGGTTTTGCAGTTTCAGTTTCCCCATTTTTTTCTGGCATGAGAAACCTGCCCATACTCAGTTCAGCTGCAGACTGTAAACAGAGTTAGGCTAATCATAATCTCTGCAAAGCACAATCAAATAAAACTTCTCCTTAATATGTACATGTTTGCTGAGGACTACAAAGTGCTAGAGCTTTAATATACTGATATATTCAAGTATCTGCTTCCTTACAGTATGATGATGTTCTGAAAGTTACATATGGCTCATAGTTGCTAAATGCAACCCGCTAAACCTGACAATGAAAAACTTCAGGGACCGAGCTATTACTAAATAATATTATTTGATCACTTCCTTTGCTAGTGCATCCACGTAGCAACCATTCATAGCCAGGCTGTAAGATTTATCCCATCCTTTGTGTGCCATCTTTTTCTTCCCCTGAAGAAGGAATGCTAATCAAAAGCAAAAGCATGAAGAAAGGTAGAGAAGAAGGTGTAACTAAACTCTGCATTTAAGCATGATAAATAGAAGAAATTACTATCAACTATTAAAGCACTACAGGTCATTGCCACTTAGAGGATAGAATCAGGAAATTACCTACAACTAATTATAAATTGTTCATTATTGTGATTAACACAGTTTCCACTGTCTTCCCTTTAATGTATTGATGTATACTTCAACTTCTAAAATTTGTCTGAGACGCAACACATACACTCCTATGTGATTTAAGTCTAACGTAGTCATCCCCACAATTCCTCAGAAAGACACCACCTTCCTTTCAACCCCAGCTCTCCCTGACTGAACTGACAGACTATGACACAGCAATGCACCAGACACAGTCCTGTAACGTGATCCTTCAAGATACGCAATACTGAACAATATGAAAGTTATTAGATTATGAGGTTACCATAGCACAGCAACATAAAGTGATGCCAGTTTGTGTTTTGCCTTGCGCTGGCTCCATAATCTCCTGCTTCTGCTGCCCCTTTCCCACCTCACTTCCTTGCACAGATTTGGGACACTGATACACATGCAGCCCCTTTTCTCCATGTGCAAAGTTGTAGCTAAGCCACAGCTGTCCTTGCCTTCTCTTGGTGCTTCTCCCTGGCTGGATCACTACTTTCTGAGGGGGAGTTTTGCTATGACAGAAACTCTACGCCTAAGGAGAATGCAAGAGGGAAGGCAACCTCAGACTATTCAGCACTAACTTGTGGTGCAGCACTTATCAAGGGAATCACAATCTTCCAGACACAGGTTCTGATCCCCTCAGTGTGTTCAGATCAGCTGGGAAGTTATTCAAGAGAGAAATCCTCACATACAGCCCCCTCAAATTACTGTTTTACTAAATTTAAATTTAGTACAGCAAGACTCAAATAGCATCTCCTTTTATGAAGGCAAAGTTCCAGAGTTTGGTGAAAAAGCTCAAGAGTTCCAACTAAAAGGTTTCCCTTACATGAATCTGACAGGAGAAAAAGTCTGGTTATTTAAACCATCTCTGAAGTTTGGGGGTTTTTTTGCTTCAAAAAATGTCATTTCAATAACTAGAGACAAAACATGAGCAAAATTACTTGTAAACAAAAGGACTATAACACAATTGATTCTCTTAATTGTCTAAGAAATTATTTTAAAGGTATACAGCTGCTGAAACAGATTTGCAAGTACATTTACAATATTCACATTATCCAGTAGAGAGTGATACTGATGGGGAAGGCATAGCTAATGCCAACAGGGATATCAACATGGTATTATACTTGTGGAAGAGATTAACAGAACTTTTTTTTTTTTAGAAGTTTATGTTCTACAAGAACTGGAACTGTATTCACTGTTTCTGCCTTCCTCTGTACCTCTTGGAGTTTATGTACGTATGATGAAAAGTAACCTGTTCCCTTACTCACTCCTACCCTCCCAATCCACACCTGTGATGTCAAAATGCTTTTTTAAAAATTTATTTTAAATTTATATTTAAAATTATAAAATTGCATATCTATTTCTACCCTAAGCAGAGACAGATGCACTAAGAAAACCACAAACAAAAAACCAAAAAAAACAACAAAAAAAACCCCCAAAATATTAAAGCAGAAATACATAGTCAAGGACAACCTTCAATGCTGTAACCATGGACCATCTCTTCCTCCTGCTTCACATAAATGAAACACCAATATCTACTACAGAACTTATTCAATAAGTTTCCGGTAAAGATCAGCAGTGGTACACTGGCCACTACCACTCCCCATTTTGTAACTTAATTAAAAATGATCCAAGGCCAGTTGTCATAGAAATGGTGTTGATTTTTCTTTTTTTTAAGCCAGCCTTTAACAAGCTGTTGATTGTGGAAAGCAGGAAATGTGATCCGAGGTGGCTGAAGGCTGGTAGCAAGGCACAGAAGAAAAGAATGCATAGACCTTTTGCTGCTTCAGCCTCTGGAGTCTCTGACCACAGCACTGATTTGATTTCATGGCTGCTCTGTACAGATAGCTGACATTACTAAATGCTACTCCAGTATCAACTTGTTAAATTTGAACCCAGACTCAGCATATCGATATACTAGGCCAGACTAACTGGAGTCAAGAGAAATATTTTGGGAGTTGTTTATTTTTAAATGAGTCACAATACTCCACGATAATTAACTGGACTATGAAATTAAATGATTGCCACAGAACCTGTTATATTGGTCACAAAGACTAATAACAAATACAATGGTATGTATCTATTTTATTCCAGTGAATTGCCGAACCACTAGTTCAACTGAAGTCAACTACGGGTTTTGCTTGGTTTGGTGGGGGAAGCTTTTACATTTTTTGGTAACATGTTTTATAGAATATTTACATATTTACTGGTTTTACATAAAAATTGAAATGAGCCATTTGAGGACTGAAAGGTTCCTGTAGCTGGTGTTTGTGTCAAACCATTGTAAACACGGCTCCCAGGAACTGAAACAAACTATTGCCAGTCCAGTGTCCCAGGAGGGTTTCTGGAAATGTTAGCTAACAGTCTAATCCTGAACTTGGATTAAAATACAAAATATCTTTCATATCAGCTGCCATTAAACACAAAGGCCAGCAGTGCAAGTTGATGAGAAATGTACTTGAAGTGCATGACTCAACATTTTTTTCACAATATACTTTCAGAATAACTGACACATTTTAAGTAGTCTGGATCTAATCTGTTTGTGCTTGTTGTTGATTTTATCCCTCACTTTATAGTGTGATTTTGAGAAGAAGAACCACCAAACAATATATACATATATATATGGAGTGATTACCTGTGATCCACTGTGAGTTTTATAAAGAAGCTTAAGCATAAATCACAGTTTCCCAAGAAGGAAAGAGCATTTTTCTTCAAACTGTAACCAAAAAACTCTAAAGAAGTCAGAAAGTCTAGAATCATCAGGTACTGCTCTAAGGGCAACAAAAGACTGAAAATTCCAGGCTAACACCTCCAAGGAACTGTCTTACTAGTTTAGAAAGGGACTGTCATAATTGTAAGATCTTTGGCAAAATGCCCTTTGCTTAAACAAGCATGTTAGTTACATGGTAGTAGAGTCAAATCAATGAGAATGAGTTCTTAAAACAACTTTACTAACCATCAATTGTTGCACTTTTATCAGCATTCATAACTAAAAATATTCAGATAATTTAAGTCCTCACAATGTTATTTAAACAAGTCTTAAAAGCCACCTTCCATGTGGCCTATGCTTTACTAACTGCCTTAAGAGTTAATAAGGGTAGACACCTCTGCAGTTTAGCTGGACATGAATTTCATTACAAAAAATATATATATTTAATATAAACCTTCTAAACCCAAGTACTATAATTTGAACAGCAATGTTGTTGGGAGAGGTATTAAGTTACTCTGTACCGCTCAGGCTGAAATAGTAGTTGGAAGGAGGAAAAACAAGAGTGAGAGGAAACTCTGAAAATTCCCGTGGTTCAGGGTGTATACAGAAACAAATGGTATTTACAGCTTCTCTGCTCAAATACTACTTATCTTTAATTCTACATACAGCAAAGTGTTCTGTAGAATAAAGCCTATCTGAAATAAAACTAAAAGACCACTCATTTTTACCCATTTTATATGCAAACAACTTCAGTAATTACTATTAATTTACTGAAAAGTTAAGTGTTTATAACTACAAAATTTAATCTGAAGTTTAAATGACTCCCATGTCTAGATAACTAGACAAGAAAATCCCTCTGAGTTCATGTAAACAGCAAACTATTGTTTAAAATATATTAAATACAGGTATTTCACTGTAACACCTATTCAGCTATGCTACTGTATGTACCATATTCTAAAAAACTAATCTAAAACACAAATGTTACAGATAATTAAAGAATTAACTTCCTAACGGTGACAATTTGACACCATTAGGAAACTCTGCAATCACTGCGTTGAAGTCTTGGTTGCAAATTTTTATTATTTTCCAGCTAAATTTCAACTGTAAAATACCATCACATTTTTCTATAAACCACAACACTCACCTTATGGGGCCTCCACAAAGTGCTAGACATTTCCCTTTTAGAGGTTCCATTTCTTTTCCTAACACCAGTTGTTTTTCCTTCATTCCCAGCTTTGAACTGTATGTGCAACTGAGACGTCCTTGCACTATGACACTTGTATTTAAGGCTGGATAAGCAGCAAGGAACTTTTTGACATGATCCTTCCAAGGAAACACTTCTTTGCAAAATATGGTGAGTTTTGCTCATCTGTGCATTCGGTCTTCCTAGCTCATTTATATTAATCTGATATTCTGAACCTGTTTTTGAGGGCAGACATGCAGATGTGCTACGTTCCAGTTTTAAATGAGGGTATTTTGCACCAGAGTTCAGATTTAACTCTGGACTGCAAGAGCCATTAACCATTTCACTGCCTGATGCAAATGGTCTTTGTGTAAGATGAACTGAAACACGTGAGAAGCCATCAGGTACTTCTTCACAAGTTGCCTGCTGAGGACCATTCAAAATTTGACTTTTGTCCTGTAATGATGTATTCAAATAAAGCGGTCGGATGTCTCTGACTTCGCCAGAAGAGCAAAGTGTTTTAGACAGTCTAAGTCCATTGACTGCTGTTGAAAGGAATCCCTTGGAAATGGCTTGATCTTCTTTTTGTGCAAGCTCACTAGGAGAAATAATTAATTTATGAGATGTTTGATAGGTGCCTCTATGTGGTAGTTGACCTGAGCTTACTGGAGAAGCCGGAGGAGTACTGGAAGGACTCCTGGGAAAAATAACCAGTGATGAACAACGTCGCAATGGAATTTTACTTTTCTTCCTCACTGACAAAGCATCTTGGTCAAAAGTAGTATTACTTCTATAAAACATTTCCTGAGATGAGTTGCTCCTGGAGGGATTACATTTGTTTGCAGTGCTTCTACATGAAGAGTCACCATATGCAACACTACTACAGAAAGTACTGTCACTTGTCCAAAGAGTGCCACTGCCACTGTCACTGATGACACTGTTACTATATGAACCTCCATCACTTGTGGTACTTGCACATGATCCATAGTCACTGCCAGCACTGCTGAACGAGCCACTGTCACTTGCTGCAATGCTGCTGAGGCTGCCTCTGCCCAGAGCAGCATTGCTCAGAAGGCTATCATTAGATCGATGATCAGCCACAGTTCCAGCACCACAACTCCCTTCGCTACCAATACCAATGAATGAAGTGTCCTCACCAGCAGCCACGGCATCACCGAACCGAGAACATCCACTCTGCTTCCTAGACTGCAAGGAAATGTGCAGTGAACTGCTCTTTTTTATTTGCAGTGAAGAAATAGTTGTGTTTTTCTCTTGACTGATTACTTGTTGTCCTACAGGTGCAGAAGCAGCTTGTCTAGGAGTTAGTTTCACTTGTGTAACACTAGGTGCAGAATTCTGCGATTTTTGGAAATATATACAACTATTACTATCCAAAACATCTTCGGAGGTTTCTGATAATGGATCTGTGTTGCTTCTTGGGGTAGCAAAATGCAATCTTAACCGTCGTGCCATTTGTTCTCATTTCCATGCATGTTAGCAAATGAAACCCACAAAGATCCTTCAGCAGAAAGGCTACAGGCAGCTGCACAGAACGCAGAGCTGGTACATCAAACAGTAAAAGCCCATAAAAGTTGCAGTCTTTGTCCTAATTTCTACAAGATACTAGCATTTTAAAAAAAAGTACCTCTTGAAATAAGTCAGCCATTCCTTGAACTGTAGTTTCTGGACCGTCGTTGCTTGCTTGCAGTCAGAAAGCCTTCATTTAAAAAGCACTTATGTTCCAAGGACCTCAGCTGTGACACACTGACAAACACTACTGACCTTGTTTCAATTATACCTTCCGGAATTTGCATAAATGAATACAATATTAGGCTTCCAGAACTTCCAAGTTCCAAACAGCAACGCCTGCTGCGGCTGCACGAGCTGAGTCAATGTGTCCGTACTTTCCCCAGCAGCGTATGACTACTAATATTTTTACCCATAGGTTTAGAATTACAGGAAGTTGGTAGGAATGAAGTCCCATATAACTGAGTATCAAGTCCAGGATTGAATTTCCAAATAGTAACCATGCTAGCAAACTGCTGAGGTCTGAATTATGCATAAACTAGTGAAATAAGCCTCCCCTCCCTTAAGAAAATATTTTTCTGCACTATTTAAATAAAACTTGAAAGAAATCTGGTATTATCTTGCAATCCACACGCTGCTAAGCAATCACACTTTCTAAAGATTTGCACATAGTAGAACCCTCTCCTGTTTATTAATTCATAATTTTAAATGAGGTGCAACTGAATAGGAGCCAAAAAAAGTTTTTCTGGTTAATAATTTGGCATTTATTTTTATTTCTAGTTTGACCTTTTCTAACTACAGCTGTTAAAGGCAGAAAGAAACAAAATTATTCTTACAAATTAAACTACCTCATTTTGTTTGCTGGAAGCCCAGAGTAAGGAGACATTCATTACAGTTCAATGTGATTTGCAGATATATGACCAGCTACACAAACTTTAGAACACTAAACTAAGTATGCACAGAGATAAACAGCATTACCAAACAACTACAGAAGAAAGCTATTCTGTATAATTATATACAAACTGCTTCATACATTCATAACTAATTAGTATTTTTTAAATTTTCATTTTTTTAAATAAAATGATCAGCATGTCAAGAAGTTAATACACTGCCAATTCTTCCAAGAGTAATGGGACTGAGAATTCCCACAAAATGTTTCACTGGCTCATATAATCTGAAGAGGTCCTTTGCTGGCACCTAGTGGGACTTTTGATAAAAGACAATCTTGAATCTTGCTGTTAAGTAGGATTTTTTTGTTGTGGGTTTTGTTTTGAAAAACACCAACATTTGGCTATGAATGTACTTGTGAATACATAAGCCATATATGATGCAGTACTGAAGCTACTGCACTAACATGAAATTACTTAGTGCTGCTGAAAGAGTACAAACCGAAGAGAACACTAGGCCATTTATACTTTTATAGGTCATACTACTAGGAGTTTTTTCTGCTTCGTATTTATTTAACCTTTACTGCATTTTAAGCTAGAAGGCAGTAAAATTAACATTTATACCTCCTTCCAGAAAAAGAGCCAAGAATCAAATTCACAGTACCTTGTTTGCAAGCAACAAATTTGTTTTCTAATTATACTCCAGGGCTTACTTAACCTCCATTACCTGAATTCCATTATTAGAATGCAGCAATAAATGAATACTGGCTTATTCATAAAAAGCCCACAAATACAGCACTCCATTTATTTCATTATGCTTAACCAACAGGACTTCTTCTAAAGTTATATGTTGGTGGGGGACTGGGATGGGGAGAGAAGAGGAAAGGAAAATACCATAAAAGATTCTTTTGGTCAGTTTCAAAAAGTTACATTTGAACTTCAAGCAATATAGTAAAAAAACCCCATAAAACCAAACAAACCAAACACCAACCAATAAACACCAGCAAATGACCCTAAGACATGTGAGTGAAAAGCAAAAAAATTAATTTCTTAAGGCTTCTTCTCTCCCCAAGAACAAATGTATCAATGGCACAGCTTGTAACATGTTAGTGTGACACAAAGTGCAACCATTGGAGGTGCTGGTTTCTTTTAGTAAAAGCATTACTTTCTCCCCGAGTGGATGATCTGAAATGTTTTTTAAATTTTACTAAAGAAATCCTAGGAAAACAATAAACTGACATAATTTGGCAACTCAAGGCTTAAGACTCCAGCAAAATTTTTCAGCGTCTCTCTTCCTTACCTATACCTGTATAGATATTGCCAGCCACCTACAGCTTTCTTAGGCAACGTAAAATGGCTTTTAAAATGTTAAATTTGATGTTGCTGAATTAGAGTTGGCATAAAAATAAACTAAAAATTAGTATTTTTTAAAAATACCAATAGTTCCATTCAAAGCTTAATGTAATTGATTTCTTTGGTATCAGTAACAGATTTAGGCACTTTGCAATATACTTAAATTGTGACAAGGTAGGCTTCAATTGTGTAACAGAAAAATAGCAAAAGGTGTGGTCCCTTCACTGATTTATCTCCTAAGTGACCTCAATGTCCTTCTTGACATATTTTTCTAGTGTGTTTTTAAAGATAACCATAATTAAAGACTCCACAAACTGCTCAAGCCCTTTATTCTACTAAGGGTTTGCAAGTCAGAAGAACAAACTAGATTTAGCACTCCTTTACGAAAACCAAGACAAGTGATTTTTGAAAAGTTTTAAAGTTATCATGGGAAGATTTCAAAACTCTGACTACGGGTGACATAACCAATGCAGCAAGACCCAAAATTTAAGCTAAACTCTGAAGAAAGGTTTTGAGGCTGGTACTCAAGAATACAACACTTCTTAAAAACATGCAGGTATTTCTGGCTTCCATTTATCCCTAAAAGTTAAAGGGAATAAAAGCATTTGGGATCCAACTTTGTAAAGAGGAAATTAACCATTGGGAGGACAGTCTCATAAATATAAGAATATTTCAGTTTTATCAGCTTGCTCACATTTAGACTTTAAACAGTCATCCAATAGGTAGATGAAAGAACACTGAAAATAACAGAAGATGAAACACCTTTTGATCATAGCTACTTAGAAAGGCACCTATGATTTTTGACATGTGGGGATGAATTAATAGAAGTGGGGGAGCCTGTCAATGCTAAACAACAATCACAGATAATGCAACAATTTGTCTTACTTAAAACAACTCAAGATATCTGGGATAAAAACACTGTTTCTGAGAGCAAGCTAAAGAGAAATAGGGAGATGGCCTGTTCCATTCACCAAGTGAGATGGAAACAATGAAAAATATACAGATTTTATTGTAGAACTATAGATTGACTGATGAGGTCATGATACTTTGATCTCTGAATATAATCATACATGGGAAACAAAGCACCCTTTCCTAGTTGATACCAATAAAATGTTTAATTGGTTCCACTCCCATAAGCAAACAGATCAAACAACTTATATACTCTAGATTACAGAAAGAATGCAAAGGAGTTCTCTTGGTGGAAAACACAAAGAAAACACTGGCTTTCTCCCCCCAAAAAATCAAGAATCCTACCTTCTAATCATGCCTCATGGCTTCCAGGTGGTGGCAGCGATGCTCTAACGAGACGTGCAATGGACACAGTACTTTGACCTCAGCCCATAATATTATGTTCAGGTGAAAATCTAAGCATCCTGGAAAACTACATTTAACCTCCTGTGTAAGCTACAAGTGCTGGTGATTCCCTCTAACATCGCTCTTAAATAAATCAGAGAGACACCATATTTGAAATATTTGGGACAGGTAATACCACCAATTAAGTAGTAAATGGTTTGGGGACTGTATAATGCCTATAACCAAGAAACAAGCCTCCTCCTTCTTAAATCTCATTATTCTAGGCCATTTGTACTTATATTTACACACATTTTCACTCTTCCCAACTTTAGGAGAGCAGCACCTCGATAAAAGATACAATGGATTACTGAACATATGCAGAAAGCTTTAGGAAAAAGTGTTTTTCATGGCCAACACACTACTCAAGCACAAAGCACAAAGAGATCCTTTAATTGGAATGAAACTGTTTTTGGAGTGCAAGAGCACTCAATCCCTCCTATTAGTTCCAAACTCCTGCAGAAGGGAAAGGCATATATTCCAGAGACAAGGAATGTCAGTGAAATGGATGCAAGCATCATGATTGTACTGCTACAAGCTTACTCACAATGAAACACACAAACAGAAATATAGGTAATTAGACGTCTTCACACAAAATGAGAGCTTGGGTCAGAGGAGGACTTTTGATTTCACTGAGATAACAAAAGCACAAGCTAGCTCTGTCTCACCAATGACCTGCCATTCAGAGTGACACCTATCTACAAGATCACAATCCACTGTTCACTTCTTGAGCTTTCCAAAGAAAATCCGTACACGCTTTCTTTCATGATACTCCTCACACACTGAAGAAGCTTCTCACACCACATATCAATACTGCTCTGTTTGTAGGGAAAAATAAACATCCAATGCAGAGCTTTCAGTATCACCAAAGAATGTGGCCCTATCATGTGAACAGCACTATAAAAGAATGATGCTTTCATGAGTTAAAGCACATTAGAAGTTTAGAGTAATAATGTAACTGCTTCAGAGCTTCAGGAGTGTGGTAATATTAGATAAATAAATGAATCAGGTCTGCCTTTAGCTTTAGGTTTCACTATAGAAGTTAAGGTTGTTTGGTGTGGGTTTTTTACCAACATTGAATCCTGATGGACTTGCTTTCATTCAAGTCTTTAATACACTGCAAAATTAACATAAAAAGACCTACCAAACGGTTTTCATCAAATACTTCAAAAAGGAGTCTGTGTTTCTGAGGATTAACCTATGAAAAAGAAGTACAGTGATAATTAACATATATAAATTCCAGCACTTGTCTTCAGCAAAATCTCTGTGTTTATGCAAGAGGAAAGAAATATCTAAGGTCTCTATTAAACTGCAAATCTATACCTTGCTGCCATTCTACTATGCAATGCATTTCTATTAGAACTAATAAGCTACAACTGCTACTATCCCAAACTGCTTCTAAATTCATGCACATGCTTTTAAACATTCACAGAAAAAAGAAGGCAACATCAAGACTGAAAATGTAACTTTTTTTTTTGGGCCAGAGTTAACAAATGTATTTCTAAGGAAAGCAGTTTGTGAGTCTTTTAGAACATCAATTGTAGAGTTATTTCTGAATTAGGGAAGAGTTCTGAAGTAGGGAGAGTAGTGAGTAGTTTTTCCCAATGTGTCAGCATAATATCCAACAGGTAATAAGGCTATCAACAAAATCACTTACTCTAAATAAGAGTTCTTCATTCCATTTTGGGTTTAAGGACTATGTGCGGAGGAAGAAAAAAAAAAAAGAAGAAAGCATTAGTTATATTGACAATTCTGTACTAGCGTACGTCATTTTTGATGTATTACACATGTTTTATTCCATGTAACAATCCACCTAAGAAAAAACTATAAAAACTTTAACCTTGATATTGCCGGCAAAAGTCAAAGGAGTCTGTTTAATGCAGTGCAGAATGGAGGCAACTTATGCAGGTATTCTCAGATTTTGGTTGTGCCATGGATGCAGAGAAGGTGCATTAGACACTTGAAAAGAGCGAATTTAGGGTAGGTCCCTTCAGTAGTAACTACTGCCTTCTTCTCAGTTCAACACCCACATTACTCACATGCAAACAACCCTTAACAAATGCCAAATCTCTAAGCAACATAATCTACACAGACCAGGCACAGATGGGCCAAACATAGCATAACTCACTCAACTAAACTCATCTTTGTACTGTGATTATTTTTAAAAATACAAGAAATAATTTAGCTACAAAGAGAGTTTACAGTAACAATTACGAACATGGAAGGAAACATGCACGAGTGATCTCATAACATAAATCACAGCCACTATCAGAGAATAACAATTTGGAAGAATGCTTTCCCTCTCATGTATACAGTTCTTAATTTTTAGTTCAACTAAGTTAGCAGTACTGACTTTTTCCTGCATGTATTCTAGAAAAACAAGTAGTATCATGATTCAAGTGAATGGTGCAATTTGATGTTTAAACAGAACAAACTGTGTTCATGTTTTTAACATAAAAAAGATAAAAGTTGTACAGCAAGATTCTTATACCATTAAAGATCTCAGAAAAATCACAACAATCCAGTACTTCCATTAATGACATTGTGTTGAATCAGTACTCACCTTATATTCCTTAGCTTTTCCTCTACCTTCCAATAAAATTTTGAAGAGAAAATACCACAATAATGCCCTGAACAGAGAAGCTGAGCAGACCATGGAACATTCCTTTCCACATGTCCATTCACTCAAAAGACATATGAATTCTCATATTTCCTACAGGTTTAATCTTTCCTCTGGAGTCTGATTTAAAAAAAACCTCAACACAATACCACAAACCCCAAACAAACCCCACCACACCCCTACAGAGAAGATGACTAACCTTTCTAACAGTTTTTGTCTGAATACTGGTAAGGACTCCATTCACTGGATCATACAATGTCACTTTCACATATGGGTCACTGGGAGGGAAAAAAAGCAAACAAGTAGTATGCTGGTCTACGCCCTTTTTGGTCACCATTATTAGCAGTCAAATTTTAAAAGGCTTAAATCAATAGCAGTTATGTAATTAGTGGTTACAATTACTTTATGAATACCATAGACATTTGTAATTACAATCATTTCCTACACAGTTTTAGAGATAAAGCTAATATAAACACTAGTAGGGATTATGACCATATTAGCTATGCCATTCTGTGTATCAGTACAATTTGATTCTCTGTCCTCTTTCACAGTTATTTCAGGAGAACAGATTTAATAAATCCTCTCACATTTCAACAAGACATGCATGAAAAAAAATCAGTTGTGACTGAAAAATGTTGAAGTATTAAGTATCTTAACATTTTAGAACACCTGGAATTTGAGGTACTTCCTTGAACATGCAACAGTTTTACTACATGTTCTATCATTTTGACAGAGTTTGAATTTAACCCGAATTTTTCTGTTAATGAAGATGTCCTAATATTGTTGCTTAAAATGTCCCACTGCCTTTTCCCTTTCTGTGGTATTAAAACCCAACGTATTATATTAATATCTACTTTTCATGAACAATCAAAGCACTCAATTGCTCAGAGTAGTAACAAAAGGTGACCAAGACTCTCTGCCATTGAGCAAAAGAGCATACGGTTTTCACATATTTAAGTTATGATGAGAAAAGCTGATCTATTTTTGCTTGGAGTAAAAAAAAATTGCACATGAACAAAATATTTAAGAGAGACTGTCTGGCTTTAGGGAAAATATGAATTTCACAAGAGAAATTTTTCTATCGCTAAACTGATGTCACACACAGCAATTTTGCTAGTGCTAAAATAACAACATTCCTGCACATATGCCAAAGCAGATGACAGCAGAACTTGTACTAAACCCATCAATACTTTTCTAGACCCTCTGTACAAAGGCCAGAAGCAAAAGTGGCTTTAGCACAACACTTGCCAACTCCACAAGATCCTAAAAGCATTTCAATTACCAATTCACAAATGTGACCATTCCTTTGCTAAATGTTAAGCCACTGTTCCTCTGCACATAATTTGAGCTGAAACAGTCTTACAGCTACCAGTGTTTAGTACTGTGTTCATTCCAAGTCTTTCAAGCACAGACAATAATTTTGATTATAACTAAACTCTAGCTATTTTAGCTGTAACCTACCTGAAGTAAAATACAGACATAGATCTATCCTCCATGGCAAGAGCTATTTTACCATGCAGAGAATAAAACATCCCTATACTTTGTTTTGCCAATACATAAGATCTGTCCAAGAGTCACTTGGACAAGAAAGCAGATATCTTCATGTTTATATAGTCTCTAATAATTTTTTTAAGTTACCAGTTGAAAGAGTACTGATTTTTTTTTTTTTTGCAAGAGGCACAGAAGAATTTACCAAGAACTAAAAGCTGTAGAAAGAAAATAAAGATGCAGCTGTCCCTTAATACATTAACAACATATTCTTACCTGGCTCCTAAGATATCCTTCTTGGCCAGGCCAATTCCAGCTATAACCTTCACTCTGACAATTTGTGTGTTCTCCTTAAAAACAAAGCAACATATTTTTTCAGGTCTATTTTCAACTAATAAAGCTAAAAGAAATTACGGGCACAATTTTGAATTCACACTGAAAACTATAGACTAAATTATGCAGTTCCTTTGTCTGACAGAAATAGCTCTATCAGTAACACTCAGACCAATGTGCATGGACCACACAAGTTTTCACCTAATGGTATCTTGGCATTCATCAGAGGGAGGGAAATAGACTCTGACAATATTTATTTCCTGGGCAGAATGAAAAGGGTATCAAATTTATCAAAACAGATTAATAAAGCAGTAAAAAACGCTGAAAAGAATTCAAGAATAAAGAATTCTTGAATCTATTTTTAGTTAATAGCACAGAGAAGTCACGCTCAAAATATCTGATGTGACCTGCCAGCAGGGCAGGAGTTTTTTAAGAAACCAAAAAATATTTCAATTACACATTATACAAATTAGCTTCACAGGAGTGACATAAGTAATTGCAGTTCTCCTGTTAATTAATACAGCGGCACAGTCCTACATGGCTCATCTGATAAGGTAATGAATTCAAGAGGGAAAAAAAAATCCCAACAGCTGTGACCATATCAGAAGAGGAAGACAAATGAGCACTGTTTCTCTGGAAAGCAAAAAGCTTTCCAGATGAAGGGCTGTTTGTAGGAGATGGTGGGCCAGAGACACTTCTGAGGAAAGCTGATCCAATCTAGGTGGTTAAGGAGTTAAACAGATACAAGAGCAATGGGTGAAGCAGTAGATGCTCTCCCTGTGGCCTTCCTGAATTCTACATACTGTTGAAAGCGCTTTCTAAAGGAGACTCCTAGGAAGCACTAAGAATGCTTTGTCATTGGTCTCCTAAGGGTCTTTGTGGTCTTCACAGGGCTAAACTCCCTAACCAATCCCAACTGGAGTGGTTCTTAAAGCTAATGGAGAGAACTGCATGCTAATCCTGAGGCAGGAACTACTGGCTAAGAATGTAAAACTGAGAACAGACCACTAAATAAAAATACAGTAATAAAAACGTAAGCAAGTTTCTCCCACCCTCTACAGTCAGAGGTGATTGCCTGGGAACTGAGATGAACATCTACAATGTCCACTCACTGACAAAACAATCAATTGTCCAAGTCAATTCCTGCCAAGTTACAAGTCTATCTTCAGCCTCCACCTCAAAGAAAATTGTCTACTAGAAACTCTAAAGAGATCAGAAAAGGAAGACCAACAAACAACCCCTCCCAGCACTGACCACTAGCAAGTGGCCCAAGCTTTCAAAACAGAACTGAGCAGATTTAAGAAAACATAAGTAAAAAACTGTGTTGGCATCAAATTAAGAAGAGCTATTTGTTAATGTTTTTATGTATCACAAATATCCTAACATATCCACCTGTCTTGCATTCTAAAACAATGTCCAATTTATCTTCTATCAATTATTTGGCTTCAGTGACATTCAACATCAGCAAGTTTCTGCAATGATTCAACCTGAAGAGTCCCATGTGTGCATTTCCCCTCTCCCTGAGCACCTCTGCACTGCACCCAGGGCACCTCAACCCCCTCCCGACAGGAGGATGGTCCTCAGTCACAGCCCACGGGACCCGACTGACAGAAATCAGCTCGACAAACAACCCCACCTTTTCCTTCTCAGAAAAAGACCGAGAGCAGATGCTGAGGTAGGACACAAAGCTCTAAAAGACAAATAGGTTTTCTTGTATCTGCATTTAGTTGCTTAGACCACAAGATTTGTGCCATTATTCAAGCATGAGAAAAGCAAAGACAATTAGATGCTTTTGGGCACAGGCATCCCAGAATCAGGCTTAATAGTGCATCAATGTAGTCCACACAGGGGAGATCCCAAAAATAGGATGCAAGCTCCTGAGATTTTAAAGTTGGCTTAATCACATGTTTGTTTACTTGTATCATAATAGAGATATGAAAGCCATTTTACAGAAAGACAAATTGCTTTGCACATAGCCTCAGGAAACTAGAAGCCACAAACCCAGTGCTGGCATGCTGAAGGTTGATTTAAACATGCCTTGCTGAAATAAAGGTTATTATTTTTTTGGGGTCAGTGCCAAACTAGGACAGCTACAGCATTTTAGTTAGCCCAGCAGTGCAACTAACCAAACTGCAATGAACGTATGAACTGCCCCGTAGAAATACCTTTCTAGATTAACAGAAACAGTTTTTTAAAATTCCTGAACTGTTCACAACAATCTTCCCAAAAGATCTCCTTTTTCACTTTCACTTTTTTGACTAACAACTCTCACTGCCAAAAGCCACCACACCCCTTTTTGGTTTTTTTAAACTGATAGGTGACACTTAAGGGTCCACTTCTTCCTTTTCCAAGCTATAGAGATTAGAAACTTCAGGAAAAAACCCATGCTAACATGCAAGGGCAATACATAATCACAACAGATGAGGTTCCCCATTCTCTGGTCACACCAGTGTGCAAGGAACATTAGGGGAAATTCGGACAGCTCGATCCAAACACAGTCAGAAGAGCCTGACACTGGAAGGACCCATTATGCTGCGACCCCGCACATCCTGAAAAGGCAGAGCCTGCCCACAGCATACCGGGCTGTGACGTGACCATACAACCTTTCCTCCCCACTCACTGATGACAGGCAGAATTGCTGAGGAACTGCTGCCACAGCTTGAAAAAGCTGCCGCAAACACACTGATCCCAGAAAGCAGTGAACAGCCAAAGAGCTCCAGGACTGTTTGAAGCCCACTTCATGCAGACAAAAATTAGGCCATGCAAGCTCTGCACGGAGACAAAGCATCAGATTCTGGCACCCCCAGCGAAAAGATTCAAAATCAAAATTTCATGGTTTGAAAGGCAATTTTGAACCTCATCCTCTTTTACCTTCATCAGGAGATCCTTATTCGCCTCCTTCATAGCCACATACAAGAAATTGTGGATCAGTAACTCCAGTAGATCCACAGGCAGCTGCAACAGGAGTGTTCTTGTGGTCCAAAAAATACACAGGCTGCAGCCTGTACCTCTTTTACTCTTCCATACTGACTACAGACACTCTCAAGCTTGCCTTGCTACTTTTTTACAGCACTGCCGTGCTTCCAGTGGTTCTGCTGGCAGAGGAGGGGACAGGCACCTAGCCAGTAAACAGGAACACACCAGCTATGCCTAGCAGCACTGCAGTTTATCTAAGAGACTGCTCTCTCAGCCCAGTTTGTCTCAAGAGTCTCTTCCTGGATATAAACGCCTACCCATGCTTCTGCTGTCCTGACATTAACTTGAACGGGTCAATCTGAATTTATTCTGTCTGTACAGATGAAGAAACTGAGCATTCTCTGCTGCTCTGCACACACGGGGAGTCTTACAGGTTTAGTGCCCTCGGACCCAGCTGCTCTGTAGCACAGACAGGCACACAACAGGCCATCAAAGGCAACAGCTCTGGGCACAGACTTGTACAGGGACTGTTTGTACAGATGGAACAAGGACGTTCAGCTTCTTTTGACAACTTCTGACTGCCAGCCATTCCAGAGGCTGGAGGCAAAAAAACCAAAACAAAAAAAGAATACAATAATGTTACAACTGAACTGTTAAGCTGTTTCCTCTGAGAATGTAAGGAACCCAATATGAATCAGGTAAAAACAGCACATGGAAAAAGAAATATTGTTAAACCTGCTGAATCTGCCAGGGAGCAGGGGAGTGGCTGCACATAGTGTTTATTTCAGTTAGTCTGCTCCAAACAAATTCAAGCTTAAATTGTTTTTAGGGGTTATATAGTATTTTAAAGCTATGGGGTAGGGGAATAAGGCTGCAACATATTACAGACACTGAACTATCCAAAACTTCTTGGTCTGATTACGTCAGACAAAACATCCTTTTCAGAGCTGAGTCAGCAAGATAGTTATCTTATTATCAACTTCCAGGTTTTATCATTATTCTATTGTTAATCACATCAGTATATTCTAAAGTACATGTTCAAGATGCTAGTCAAAATAGCTGGGACTACTAAACCATGCCATGTTCACAATCTCTAATAATTAATCTATTTACTAACAGATACTGTGCAACAAGGAATGAAATAGAAGGTTTCTGAGCTAGTATGTTGACAATCAATAACTTAAAGCTTCAAAGGCAATGCTTTCCAGCTTGTGATTCTTGGAACCGATCATAAAACAGAAATCCTTTTTATGTATGCCATAAAATAGTTTTAAAATGTGTTCTCAGAGCAGCAAAGCTAGTGTCAAACTAATAGTGACATTTGCAGAAGAAGACAGTTTCATTTCCACAAAAGTCACTATGAAACTACCTGCGTTCAATGAATATAAACAGAGATGAGATGTTCTTGAACTGTTCATTCAGGACAAGAAAACAGCACTTGGAAAGAAATTTCAACCTTATAAGGAGTTCAAAACTTGTTCACAGCCTTGAGAATGGAATGGTCTTGTCTGGCTAACAGTCATTTGCAGTCAATAATTACAAAGGACAGGTGTTAACAAACTGTTCATTCTCACCCCTATCCTTTCCAAATTCACGTGGTAGGAAAATAACACTACAGACAACTGGACGAATGAGTCCAGCCTTAGTGATAGAAGTCCAAGAGAGAGCAGAAGACAGAAGAAAAATATAATCAGGAAGAAAGGGTGAGAAAAAAGGCACAGATTGGGAAATGGTGACATGTTGATGACCATAGCCAAAGCCAGGATGGTTAATTTAATGTAAAACATAAAATGGTAGTATGTACTGGACTACTAGACAGCTTTTTTTGAGGAAGCTAATATAAAAATTACTGAGTAGTCTAACAGAGAACACTTGGTAGTAAACAATTCCTCCAGGCAATAACATCCTGTTATTCTTTTGTTCCAGTTAGATAGGTCAAGAATCAACTACCAGTAAAGCCAAAAAAAGAGCCCCAAGGCTTATTACAACAATAAAACAGTACAGCAGCATCACCTTTAAAGATTCTGGCAATATAAGGAACTATATATTAAGGCTTTTTAAAGAGTCTTACCATGTCTGCATAAAGTTCTCATTTGAAAGAAAGCATTTCCCACAAAATGGGGAGCCTTAGGTGGAGAAAAGTACTTCCTGCAATAATCAGACCTTGCAAGTGAGGCAGCCATACATTAGGTGACGTCTAAATGATAGCAAGTCTTTTTTAGCATCATCACTCCATTTCACCAGAAGATGGAAAATGGGAAGGAGACTTTGCCCTTTGACCACTGCTTCACAACCCAGAGAACACTGTCCCCTCTACAGTGACCA
Organism: Dicrurus megarhynchus; assembly: GCA_013399195.1. Classification (NCBI taxonomy): domain Eukaryota; kingdom Metazoa; phylum Chordata; class Aves; order Passeriformes; family Dicruridae; genus Dicrurus; species Dicrurus megarhynchus. Next base: position 468,367 of record VXAD01009655.1, read on the forward strand.
ACAGAGCTGAACCATTTTTTTTGGAAGAAATTATTTCAAAACAATCAAAGTTTCAGATTCAGAAAGATTCCTATTATAGAACTACATTAACTGATCTTTTAAACATAATCAAAGTCATTAACTTCCTCCTGCCAGTTACATATCAGTCTTACTAACTCAATAGAAGAGCTTAATTGTACCATGTGAGCATTTTGTGCTCATGAATACAAAAGTCTCATCCACCAAGAAATGCTGGCTGTTACTACAGATTGTATTTACCAGCTGCATTTGACTACAAATTAAGGAAAAGAGTCAAGACAACAAAAGTCCACTAATGGAGTTACCAATTTGTCAACAGAATTTAAAAAAACCCAAAACCACCCAACCACCAAACAATTTTTCACTGTGTGCAACCCAGTATCCTTAACAGTCCCACTCAGTGTTTATTAGTTCAGTGTAAAAGAAAGGCTTTAGAAAAACAACACAAAACAAACAGAGGTACATAAAATAGCTTCTGGAAACCACAGATCTACACAAATTACACTGCTGTTCAAAAAACCCAAGCAAACACCAAACAAAATCAGGAAACCTCTCAAGACTACAAGCCAACAAGCATCACTATTTCTACAAGCATTTCAACTAATCCAGATACATGGGATTCTAGCACATGCCTTGCAATGGTAAAGTCCTTCACAGCCTAGAAAATACTGAGATTCTTTCTGAAGGACAGAGACATCAACGTCTATATTTTCTGTTTGAATGCCTGTATAAGAACAGAGTCAGACAGAGCAGACATCTCGTACAGAGGCACTGGGGAGACCATTGGCTTTGAACAGGAACTGAAGCACTAGGCTGCCTCAAGCTCAGGTACAAAGGAGTCAAACTACATTAGTGGTTTTGTCAGAAGCAATCCAAAAGAAGATTAGCCCATGCCAGTCTCTGAAGTCATGTCTGAAACATTTCTGCTCATCAGCATCACTTCCAAAAGACAGCAATATCAGAAGAGTTGTGAGGTAAGGTGTGCAGAAGTAGAAAAGACAAACCACATATCCTAGACATTCAGTTCACCAAACTACAAGCTAAATAACCATAAACAACCTACTCCAGTAGTAGATCCTAAAGAAATATAACAATATATCTAAAGCTTTCCAGAATGAAATAACATATGCCTATGAGAAATCTTAGGCAACCTGCAGTAAAACAAGAACACTTGTTCTACACAGGACAGTTCTCAAGTGACTGAGAAAGCTGAAATGGCACATGCATGCAAGTAGGAAGCGTATTTTTGCCTGTGAGAAGTTCCTATTTCTAGTTTCATCCCTGAAACCAACCAAACATAATAGATACAAAAGATCTAAAAATCTATCTAACTTAGAATGTTATTTAGGCAACATAAAAAGAGATAAATGAAATAAGAGGTCTTTAATTCAGGTTGGGAGTGTAAGAACTCTGACACACAGACATTTTAAAATTAAACTGGCTATGAAAAACATGCATATAGACAAGCAGTGTCATTTTATCAAATGCCATTCCAAAGCCCTTCAGTGTAAGCAGGTATTATAATAGAAAACAGAAACAGATACCAGACAAGTCTCTAGCAATTATATTTTTAACACAGCAAACCACTGAAAAAAATGTTATTCCTTCTGCAACCAAAGAAATAACAGTGCATTAGCTATCAACAATTCTTCCTTCAGTCTTTGAAAGAAAGAAAGACAAAGAAAGGCAACAGCATTTGTGTCAGTCTCCTCCTGTGGGTCTGAACCAACACCTGCCCCTACATTCAAAGGAAGATGTATCCTGATCATGGCAAGAGGAGGCAGGGCTCCCACACCACAGCTCACACCAAAGTCTGCATGGGGAATGCTCCCCACTGATGGCTCCAAGAGCCTGCAGCAAAGAGCGCTGTGAGAGGAGTCTGACCTGCTGGGAAGAGGGAAGTACACTTTACAGCATTCCTTTCCCCTTCAAAAAACTTACTAGGAGGATAAAAAGCAACATGTTCTTCTTTATTTCCATACCATCTACTTTTCTACTGCTAAAACCCCGCTCTGAATATAGAACTATTGTTTTTTCCCACCACTGACTTTACTAGTGCTCATTATTTCAACACTCAACTAAGCCATAAGTCCTGTGGGTGACAGGATACTTTCACAGAAGAAAAACGGAACCAGAGAAATTAAGGACAACTGCATCTGCTAGATTCAGGCGCTGCCACTCAGATACCTACATACAGCATATACAAGAACCCACTATATACACAATAACCTCAATTACACGTTTTTTTATCCCAGCTTCTTTTTGTGTCAGTAACATCATATTAGCAATCCTTCATTAAGTCCAAGTGATTAGTACACCATTAACACAGAAATCTATCATAAATGCCTAACCTGAGTTATGGTGGCAGAATCCACACTCTAATACTGCATTTAACTGCCTCAACAATTACACCAACTTCTCCTCACCTGCCTTCCTTATTAACAATTTATTTATAACTATTATATTTACCATATGCTCATATCGAAAAGCTACAAGAGGTTCTGCAGATAACATTGCTTTCTTTTACCAGACAATTCTGATTTATAGCCCAACCAAATCCATCTTGCACAACAGGCCACAGAGCAGTCCTGGGGAAGCAGCAGTGTGCAGACAAACTATGACAAGACTGCAAAACAACGTGGGGGGATGACAGAAAAGTCCTTGATGATACTTTCAATATGACCTGGGTTTCTGACCATGTTTTTCATCTGTGTATACAATCTTCCAGACTTAAACTCTGTGAAGACAGAAAAAGGCCATCCAAGGAGGGAAAACTCTATTTTCCATTCTAGTATCTTAGGCAAAAGCAGCTAGCAGAGTAGTTTTCCTGTAACCCTAAGATCATTTGTTTTGTCATTTGTGCATGCAGAATCTCACAGGAAAACTACGAAAATAACTGAGCAAGTTCTTTACATGCGAATCAGTATGTACTCACTGAATATTAAAGTCTCTGAGCATAAACAAGCTGCATTTTTCACATCACTTCAAAAAGTTTGGCTAAGCTTTTGAATTACAGAAAAAGTTGAAGCAAATAGATTTTTTACATGCTTTCTCCCCTTCCCCCAGCTGTTCCAAAGGAACATATTTATGCTCAAAAAGATAGAGGGAAGATTAGAATTGTTCAATTTCAAGCAGATTTCAAAATATTTTCCCTGTAGCAAGGGAGGCTACAAAGCAGCTAAACCGAACAAAGCTTAACAAAGCTAAAATAGAGAGCCTAAGGCATGGAGTCTTTCAGTCCAACTTCATAGCCTCAGAAAGTTACTAGCAACTGAAAACAGGATCTTGCAATAGGAAGTGTTATGCAACCCTTGCAGTATGCAGTGCTAATCTTCTATTAGAAATCCTATGTAATTCAAATACGAAGATGAAGGAAAAAAGTAATTTAAGAGCTTTTTAGTTACTTCTCCAAAAGTAAAGCACAACTTGAGAGTCATGCTAACAGACAAGGAATAGTATTTTAGAGCTTTAACAAACGGAATTCCTATTATGGATGCAACAAGTATGCATTGACACAGAGATCATGCCTGAACACAAAGAATAGCTGATTAAAGACAATCTTGCTAAAATATCCTGTTGGCTCAAAGATAACATCACTGACATTTCACACAGGTCACCAAACAGTTTTCAGAGAGATACTGCTTTTAGTCTTCCTCTATCTGCAATTAAAAAAAAAACCCTGAATTTCCTTTTTCTTGATAAAGTTAACTACTCCATAATATTCTGTCCCATGCACAAGCCTCGGTTACAATGTAAAAGCCACCCCACCTGTCTACCACTTACACACAGTAACAGGTACACCAGGTCTCAGCCACCTTTCAAAGATCCACGTGCTCAGGAACTACGACCTCAGGACAGAGGCCACTGCAGGAGTCACTTTCAGTCACCCACGGGTTTATTGCAAAAAACACTGAATCGCAGACAGGATTTCACACTCCCGCTAATAGCAAGACTGAGATGAGCCCCATCGCTCAGGCACCGCACTACCTTTTGTACCGCTCTAATCCACGCACCGCTTCTGTCACACTGCCTGTGACAAAGCCTGGAACAAAGACGCGATTCTTCGGTACCGGGGAGAGAGCGGAGGGGAGAAGAAATCCCGCTACACTCCGTCACGAGGAAGTTGGGAGCGCACGCGGATCTCTCCCTCCACAGAGGAGGCTTCACAGCTTCCAGCGGGAGGAGACAGGAATGCCGGTGCTAGACGGCATGGCAGCCGTCACCTTACGGCGGGCCGGGGCACAGGGGAGCCGGCACTGGGGCGCCGGTCCCGCCAGGACCCTCCTCATCACCTCACCCCGCTCCCCCGCCCCGCGCCACACCGCAGAGGGTGCGCAGGGAACACCCTCCCTAAGGGGGTTCAGCCCCGCGGAGAAGCCGCCGCCCAGCCTCCGCAAAGAGGGCAGCGGGAAGCGCGGGGCCTCGCTCACCTCCTCGCCCGGCAGCCCGAGCACCTCCGCAGGAGACGCCGCCATGGCCGCGCGGCGCGCGCCCCCCGCCGCCGTGTTTACAGCCGCCCCGCCCCGGGCCCCGCCCCGCCCCGCTCCGCCCCGCTCCTCTCCTCCTCGTCTGCT
>VXAD01009660.1:0-55052 GCA_013399195.1 Dicrurus megarhynchus
CGGGGAGGCGGAAGCGGCGGCGCGGCCATGGCGGCGGCGGGCGTGGGGCAGCAGTGGGTGCTGGTGGAGATGGTCCAGGCCTTCTACGAGGTGCGGCCGGGCAGGCGCCCCGAGCGTGGCGAGGCGGCGTGAGGGCGGCTTGGGGCGCAGGGACAGGGGACGTATCACCGGGGCGGCCCCGGGAGCGGCGGCGGGCGGCGCTGGGTGGTGAATCGGGAGCTGGGTGTGGGTCAATGCCGCGGGCATCGGGCTGCACTCGCCGAATCGTGAATATGTGTGGGTGCACCACGGCTATATATTGAAAATATAGGCGCATGTCTTATTTCCCCAAGTTTATAAAGCGACATTTAAGGCGTGTAACAGAGCATTAAACCTTAAGGTTCACAGTATTTTTCTGGAGTCAGGGTTTGTAACTTACAAGTGTCGTTTGCAAAGGAGGAAACGGCGTTTAAATGTTTAGGCTTGAGTTCCCTCCTGAAGAAGATCAGCTGTGCATGTTTGTACCCGGGCTTTGTTTCGTGATGTTAAAAAGGATGTCCCGATGATAGGCGGTGTTTTTGTGTCCCTTCCTTTGGCAAAGGGTGGTAACTTTTTAAGCATGTATGCAGGGTTTGCCCTCCAAATATAGAAGTGCTTAGCTTATGAAGCAGGTAGCACGCTCTAGTGCACTGAATCCGGGATAATTGTAGGCAGTGAAAAGCACAGGGACCTCAGTGGGAGTATACAGTGTGTTCTTAAATGTCACGTCATACAAGTCATGTATGTATTCGTAATATGTTTGTGTCTTAATATGTATCACAAACTGAAAAGTACTCTGCAACAGGTAACATTTGTTATTTGCAGTTTGATATGCCATAGGGTTCTTTACTGGTTTTCATCCAATTTACTTTAGCTTCTGGATGTGTGGTAAGTTCAGCTTTGATGGCAGGTCAGATACCACCAAAAATGTTGATGTGTGGGAGCAATTCCCCCGACTTGAAGAGGGAGTGCTCTTGTTGTGTGCACTTTGAGTCTTTAAAAAATAATAGACAGGAGCCTTTCTGAAACAGAATAACAGAACTCATCATTAATACTAGGTGTCCAGTGCTGATGCCATAACTCCGTGTCTACTTCAAACTAGCTGTGCTAGTGATTTTAACCCCCTGAGCACCAAAGAGGCTAACTTTAACTTGGATCAACTCTTGTGTTCTGGTTTGCTTTGTTTATTCTCACACATTGTCCACACAAGAGTAAAGGACGCAAGGACAAAACTACTCGAGGTGACTCAGTTGGTTTATACCTGCTCAAAGTGCCTGTAAACCTGACAGAAGCTGACGATGAGAACAGAATTGGCTTTCTTTGTAAATACTAGCTGTCCCTGCTGGTGGACTGTAAGTTGTAAAAATGGAGGGTTGAAGTGGCTTTGTATAGGTGACACAGACCTTCAGGCTCTCAGGATACTTCTGCTTGTTATGAAAGCCTTCTGCCTTCACGGGTGCTGACTGGTGTAACCTGTATGACTTACCTGCCTTTACTCTCAGTATTCAAATTATGTGTGGAACTGAAATCAGTTATCAGTTTAGAATGTGCCTTGTTTATGAACAACAGACTAAATCCATTCAATCTCAAGTTAACAGTTACAAGTAGTAGCTGTAGAATATTCTACTTTCACATAGTTATAATTTTAACCGATTTAGAAATACATCAGCTGATGATCAGCTTTGGGGTTTTTTCTGAGTGTGCTTGTAGGGACAAAATGGTTGTGTTGTGTCACACTGCTTCAAACAGAATTCTCTTTAGAATACTTTTTGTACTTCTGTTTTCAGGCTCCTGCTTACCATCTCATTTTAGAAGGAATTCTAATACTATGGATAATCAGACTTCTTTTCTCCAAGACATACAAGCTTCAAGAGCGATCTGATCTAACACTTAAGGTATGGTGAAAAAATATTTCTCTTTAGAGAAATAGTTTATAGCAATTGACACATTTGGCTGTTGAGCCACTGTTGCATTATGAATGGTTCTGCTTTTTTTCTTCAAAGGTGAGCTCACTTTGGCCTCGGGAACTGCCTATTGCTTAAACATGTCAGTTTGTGCTTTTAAAGTAGCGCTGTGTATGAGACTCTGAGAAATAAGAAAAGTGATGTGACAGTGACTGTCAAGCTATGAAAAGCTAGCATTAGCTCTACTCAGTGGAGGGCTTTATTTTAAAAATGAAAGCTATGTTAAAAATACCTGCCAAGCAAAATGAACTGTAAGATTGTATCCAGTGGGAAAATGGTCAATCTGTATATGCAGTGTCTATAAGTAAAAACTCTGAGAGTTTACAGTGGGTTCCACAAAAATTGTGGTTTAGCAGCAGTTTTCTTCTTTTGCAATGTTGTTGTCCTGAGAAAAGAAAAAAAAGCCATACTTGTGAAGACTGGAATTTCTTCCTGACTTCAGGCTGTAGGCTATCGGAAATGAGTGAAGTTTGTTTTAAAGATGTCCCTGGACTAGTTTATTTGAGCTTCAGAGTAGTGATATCCCTTATAAATGGGATAAAATACTGAAATTTCTTCATGGTACTAAGGAAAGTTTGTGAAAGAGATTTATGGGCATTTGTAATGGGTATATGTAATTCCCATTTTTGGTATGTGCTTGCATGCTTTTTGATCTTATTCTCACTAAGGATGCACGTTAAGGACGCATGCTTAGTGTAATTCATCAGTGAACAGGATGCAAGGATGTAGGCACAAGTCTGTAAACATCAGCAAAACTGCAGGCAGTGTCCTCATTTGGGGAACACTTATTAAATGAGCTGAGAACACTAGGGAACACTTTAGCAGGTTATTGAGACAGCCAGCATGGCTTCACAGAGGGCAAGTCCTGCCTGACCAACCTAGTAGCCTTCTGTGATGAAGCGACTCCATCGCTGGACAAGGGAAGGGCTACAGATGTCATTTATCTGGACTTGTGTAAAGCCTTTGACTTGGTCCCCCCCTCAACATCCTTCTCTCTAAATTGGAGAGAAATGGATGTGATGGGTGGACTGCTAGGTAGATAAGAAAGTGGCTGAATGGTCTCACCCAAGGTGTCGTGGCCATTGTTTCTGCATCCCAATGGACGCAGTGACAGGTGGTGTCCCTCTGGGATCTGTACTTGGATTAGTGTTATTTGATGTCTTAATTAATGGCTTGAGTGATGGGATCAAGTGTACCCTCAGCAAACTTGCAGATGACACCAAGCTAAGTGCTGTGGCTGACACGCCTGAGGGTACAAGCTCGAGAAGTGGATCCATGGGAATCTCATGAGATTTAACAAGACCAAGTGCAAGGTGCTGCACCTGGGTCAGAGCAACCTCCAGTATCAGCACAGGCTGGGAGATGAACAGATGGAGAGCAGCCCTGGGGAGAAGGACTTGGGGCTGCTGGTGGGTGAGAGGCTGGACATGACCCAGCCATGGGCACTCCCAGCCCAGAGAGCCAAACGTGTCCTGGGCTGCATCCAAAGCAGCGTGGGCAGCAGGGGAGGGAGGGGATTCTGCCCCTCTGCTCTGCTCTGGCGAGACCCCACCTGGAACACTGCATGCAGCTCTGGGGTCCCAGCGCGGGAAGGACATGGACCTGTTGGACTGGGTACAGACGAGGCCACCAAGATGATCAGAGTGATGGAGCACCTCTCCTATGAGAAAAGGCTGAGAGAATTGGGGTTGATTAGCCTGGAAAAGAGAAGGCTTTAGGGGGACCTAAGTGCAGACTTCCAGTACCTGAAGGGAGCCTACAAGAAAGATGAAGAGAGACTATTTACAAGAGCACTTAGTGACAGGACAAGGGGCAATGGCTTCAAAGTGGCGGGTTTAGGTTAGATACTGGGAAGGAATTCTTTACTGTGAGCATGGTGAGGCACTGGCACATATTGCCCAAAGAAGTTGTGGATGCCCTATCTGTGGATGTGTTTAAAGCCAGATTGCGTGGGGCTCTGAGCAACCTGGTCTAGTGGAAGTTGTCCCTGCCAGTGGCAGGGATATTGGAATCAGATGGACTTTAATGTCCCTTCCAACACAAATGCTTCTATGATTGGAGGCAGGAAGTGAACTAAGCAGGAATCAAGGCTGGTTCCGTTTTGTGCTTTGAAGAGCTTGAACTGATCCTGGGATACTCAAAGTTTGCCATCTTTGATAAGAATACAGAGGAGGAATGAATGCGAAGGGAGCTCCAGTGTAGTGAAACACTGAGTGTTCATATAATCTAGGAAGACATACTGCAGCCTTGAAGTAGCCCCTGATTGTCCAACCAGAAACTAGTACAGTTCATCTACTAGAATTTTCCTGCGTCAGATAGTTTTCATCTCTAGTATTTTGGAGGATATGGGTTTTTTTTGTTTGTTTTAAAAAGTCATTCTCTCTGCAGTCAAAGGCAGGAAAAGGCTATTTGCAACTCTTAGATAATTGGTGACCCAAAAAAGATGAAACCTGTCTTTTCCTTACAAAGTAAGAAGTTCACTCATGTATCTCTATGTGCATCTTGGATTTTATCATGCAGTTGCAGGTCATCATCTTCATTCAGGACTGACCATTTTGCTGATGCTGAGGTATTTAAGAAAGTACTCAGACAAATCTCTAATAGTGCTGTGTGGGGAAGAAAATTGTTCTGTGTCTTTTTAACTGGGGGCAGTAAACAATTGGGAGATTGCACATGTAGCCAGTCTGCTACAGCTCAGTGGAAGCAAGGGTTTAGAAGGGTGTCAGGGGGAAAAACACGTGGAAATGGCTTAGGCTTAGATTACCTTACTTTTGCAGGGTGACAATGTTAAAATTCACCGGACAGCAGTTAACAGGCTTTCTGAAAAATAGAAGCATGCAAATATGCTATTGCTCTGATACTTCTGTTGAGATTTATACAAACTTTACTGAGGTTGAAAGGTGAAAAGGAATGTGAATACTAGAAAAAATGCAAAGTGGTCAAGAATTACATTGTATATAGATAGACTAGATACATTGACTCACATTGCAAGTTATAGAAGCAAAAAGTTACACAGTATTGTGAGCTGTATTGAAGCAGAGTGTTTAACTGTTAAAGACACCACAGGCTTGTTACCTTTATCTTGATGGTGAAAAAAAAAGAATGGGTGAATGCTCTTTGTTCTGATCCTGTTTTCAAGTTGGCTAGCCATGAAGGAGGTGCAAGTTAGAGTAGCTGACTATATCATTGACCTTTAAAGGTGGAAGTAGTGGTTGCTTTAGGAAGAACTGTATTTGGAAGGGAATGTCTTGTCTACAGATAGTTCACATAAGTAAGCATAAACACAGCAATGAAGTTGGAGTGTGAATACATCTTCTACGGTTGGAGGAATTAAGCAAACCGATACATCAGAGTCATGGAATGATTCCATTTCTCTTTCTACAGTGTAGATAATTCTTGTGAAGAGAGCTCATGCATTTTGTGTAGAGGGATATCTGTGAACACACAGAGACATGCCTTCTCCTTAAACTTCCCTAAAAATCTGCACATAATTGACACTAGTCTGTGTCGTGGATTAACCCCAGTAGGCAGCTGAACATTGCACAGCTGTTCACAAAGCAAAGGAAGAGTAAAGGCAAGAAAACTTGCGAGTGAATATAGAATTATTTAATAAGCAAAGGAAAGTGGGAGAAGACAGAAAACAAGACAAGTGATGTAAAGGTGGTCACTCACCACCTCCCATGGATGGACCAATATCAGACAGTTCCCACGCAAAAGGTGACTAAATTCCTTAAAACCACTCTTCTTCCTTTTATTGCTGTGTGACATTGTGTGGTATGAAATCTATGTTCGGTTAGTTCAAGCTGGTTGTGTCCCTTCCCAATCTCTCGGGCATCCACCAGTCTGTTCACTGTGGGGACAGAGTGTGAAACAGAAGGTGCTAGCACTGTGCAAAGGCTGTTCAGCAAGAGATACAACTTCAGTGTGTTACCAGCATTGTTTTGGTCACAGCACTATGTGAGCTGCTATGAAGAAAATTACCACCATCACAGCAGACTCAGTACAGTCTGTTTCATACAGTACGGGATCCCATACAGCCAGGCTTATGTGTGTGTGTGTTCGTCTATGTGTAGAAATGTGCCAGCTGTTCAGCAGGGAGACTGCTGCTGATTTGCCTTCTGACTTGTTCTAGTTTGTTGGTGTCCAGTCTTTACCACACTGGAAAGAAATTCTAGGTTGCTCAGGTACAGCCACTGGAGATAGGCCTGCTCAGGTGGTAGAGCACACACTACCTTTATGCCAGCCTCTCAACTAATGGTACTTGAAGTTTCTTTGTGAATTATTATTGGGAATGCTGCCAGAGCAGAGCTGGCTCCATGTAGTAAATACTAATAAAGAATACAACTACTGCACAGCCATCTTAGTGATCTGTTAGGACAAGTCAGTCCTGGGGGATGAGAAGCAGATGATATATTGCGCAGCCTAGTGTACTTAGGAGTCATGCTTCTAAAACAGTGAAGAAATCCACCCTGAAGGTGGCTTCTAGGTTCAGTCAAAGGTGTAGCAAGAGTACTACAAAATCCAGTGCAGAAATCACCTTTCAACTGACTGACTCTTATGCTTTGGTAACAGAGTATTCCTACTGGTTCTTTTAGAAAATAGTGTCTCCCAAATCATTAACTAAAAAGGTGGAGTTCTTCTCTGATACTGTAAGTTCCTGATAGTTTGACATTTTAGGAAATGTAAGTAAGTCTGTCACCATACAGGATGCTAGACATAGATTCTTATGGGCTTTCACACAAAGTAAAATCTATAGAAAGTGACAAAGTGACAATGAGGACTGGAGCGGGCTGTGGAAGTTTGCACTGCAGCCTTTAGCTATGTGTGGAAGGAAGGTGCCCTGCAGGTCTATTTGTCTTTTACTGTGCAGTAAATGGTAATGATACTCAGCTTTTCTCTCAAAATCTCTGAAGTACTACTAAGAGTCACATCTTACCATTTGCAAATGGGAGGAATAGTTTTTTCCTTTGGTTTTAGAATTTCCACTGCAGTAGTAGCATGGGACATACTTTATTTGAGTGATACTAGTCAGGAGGCTGGAAAGTTCCTATTGGAGACAAATGTTTTGTGTGTGGCTGAGAAATACAAAGACCTTGAGAGCTCTGTTTTGCAGGAACAGCATTCATAGACCAATCAGATATTCTTCTATAGGGAATAGCAGAGGTATTGTAAAGGTTTTCTGCTCTTGTAAAGGTTTTCAGTAATTCTGAGGCAAGGCTCCCTAGGTAGGTGAAATTTCTCTTATGTATGAGCATACAGGCATACTTGAAAGAGAGAAATTTCTAACTGGTGTGCCCATTATTTGTGCCAGTTTATCCCATGATGTTACATGAGTCTAGAAATACTGTGAAATTAAAGACTTGTTATTTGAGGACCAATAAATAAAAAGTTTTATTAATCTTTTGATATTAATGCAGAATATGCATGTGTAACATCATTTCAGAACACTAGTGCTAGCTAAGAATTGTCTTCATGAACAAAATTGCTACCTTTTCTTAAGAACCTGGGTAAACAAGGCAACGTTTAAAATAATCTAGGTTGAATGTGTTTACACCCAGGTATTTTCCTTACCCAAGGTATATGGCAATTAAAAAGCAAAATCCACAACAGAATACAACCACCCAAAACCATTGTATATGTATGTGTGGGTATCTGTGTGGATTTAGATTACTAGATTTAAGATATTTTTATGTATAAATATGCACAAACAAATGCAAGATTCTAGTACTGGTAGGGTTAGGCTTCAGAGAGACAGAAAGTTCAAAGTCCAAGGGATGCTGGGGCTGGAAAAGTCATGCCGGACACCTATGGAGATGGGGACTTCAGCCTCAGCACCAAGCTTCCATTACTGTTTGGGTTAGGGGTCAGAGAGCCAGAAAGCCTAAAGCTAAATATATAAAAAGGTATGGATATTATAATTTATAAAACATACTTATAAGCATTTTATAGATTATATTTTCATGTTTATTGTGTATTAGCCATAAAAGATATACATTTTATAATGTTATTTATATTTTATTTATTGCTTATATAAATTAAAAATAATTATAAAAATAATTATTAAAGGGCAAGAGGAAAAGTTGAGGGATGAGTTCACTTACATTACAGTCCAAGAGAGTGGAAACTGAAGGGTTTGGGTTCATTGTTTTCATCAAGTGGTTGTTTTCAGTGCAGTGAACTAATGAGAAATAAGCAAATCAACTACATATTGAGGATATTACAGTGTGAATTAAAAATATAGTGTCTTTGTATGTTTGAAAATTAACTTTTTTTATTGATATTGGTGTGAAATTTGATCTGTTTAGGAGGTAGAAGATAAAAGTACTTTGATGTTGGGTCACTGCATGAAAATCTGCTTCTACCCCGTCCTTTTGTTCAGAGGCAGATGGTTGTGTTTACCCTGAACAGTCAGCAGGACAGGCCAGTGTACTGAGGTATTTGGTGAATGGAAGGAGGAAGGGATTTGCACTGTCCCATCTGCAGTGGTGGGTTGAGATTGAGATTGGTATTCATTTTAATCATCAATGTCTCCAGTCCCCTCCTCTGCTAGAAACTGGTGGAAACAGAAGACATGAGATGTGAATACGCAAATGTTTGTCTATGTCCATCAAAAAGCAAAATGCTATGTAATGGATGAGGAGAATGAATGTGAGCTAGAATTAATTAAATGGTGTTGTTTAAATTGATGATTAGACTTCTTCTGTATATTCTAAGTTGTGTTAAGATGCTATTAGTTTGTGTGCAGCAAAGATTTTAAAGGGAAGAGGGAAAACTTCATAGAAGTTAGTATGAATGGGGGATAGAAACACTAATTAGGAATTGCTCATTATCTTTACGTTCATAGATCTCAACTGCAATTGGACTGTGCTAGTTTATTGTAGTAACAGTGTCCATCTATAAGTACTATTTTTCTTACTGCTGAACTCCTTGACAGAAGTATTTTGAGCTTGTATCATCATTTGCTAAGCTGTTTGATGATATTTTGTACACTTAGCTAAAAAATTTAGACTTTAATGAAAAAGCTAAGTACATGCTTACACAGTTTTAATTCTGCCTTCTTTGAAGAAAAGTTTTATGTTGCCTGCTCTGCTGTAAAGCTGTTAAAATGTTCTGTGTTCAGGTCTCAAACAGAAGAAACACCATGCTTCCTAAGTCCTTCCCTCTAAGGCACTTGAACTCAAATAAAGCTTTTCTTATTTGTCCTTCCATAACTGCCAGGCTGCACCACTTCTCACCTGAATTATTTTGCTGCCTAATTAAAACAAAACCCAACAACCCTCCCCCACAAAACCCCCAAACCAAAATGAAACACAATGGAAAACTTCACCAACCAACAACCCTGTGCTCCAAAATGAATGCAAAACTCTTGATTCTAGATACACTATCTGTTAGGGATTTGGGGCCTTTCGACAACTACTGTAGGAGCAGAATGAAGGCTGCATGAGCATACATCCTGCTTTATGATTGTCAGAACTCTTTGAACTCTTGTGGAAAGGTATAAGATACTACTGGACAACTGCAGCTCAGGATGTGGTTTCCCAATAGCATCAGCCAGTCTTGGTTGGGATTGGGACTCTTGTTGTGGGTTCTATTTGAAATATATATCCCATCCCGCTTTTACTGGGTTAGTTTTCATCTCTATCTGAGTAAGGCTTTTGCCTGGTTTTGTAACTGTTTCTACTAGCACAAGGAACTGGAATGTGTGGCTGGGAGAGGACTGCACAGTAGCAGCTGCTGGCTTGCTGTGTGGTGGTTCAGCACCCTTAGTGTAAAATTACATCTTTGATTTTTAATGTTCTCCCCAGATAGTAATTCGGGATAGAGATGCACACTAGTGTTGTGAGACAAGGATGGACTTTTCTCTCTCTCTCTCGGGCTGTGGTTGTGGTTCCACTCTGAGATTAACATGAATTTAGGTACTACTTTGAAAATGAATGTGCACTCAGTATTCCTCCATGGTTAGGTCCAGGATATGTGGTTTAGTAGTTGTTGTTACCTTTTCTTGAGCATTGACAGTTTTTCTCTAGTGTATCCTTCTCACATATTTGTTACTTTGCGATGTATTTTAATGCCACTGTTGTTGAAACAGCAATGTTGAAGACTTGAGAATGTAAATTGAGGCAATCAATATTAAATTTTTATGTAATTCATATTCAATTACATAAACTGTAGAGGAGAGTTTTCATATTTAACAGGTTGAATGAAACAGTATTGATTAAAATTTGGCAGGTACATCATGTTAGTAACTCATCTCTGGATTATTATGTAAGATCTTTAATGCACGGACACATCTGTTCCATGTTTCTTTATGTCTTCTTCCCTTTCAGATTTCATGATTCTGAGCCTCTCATTTAAAGATCCTGAGATAATATAAATTCTAAGTGCCTCAGAAAGGTGACATGTACTAGCATACATGATTTCTAATATGATTGTTATAGTTTCTTTATTAGTGCATAATGTATTTTCTGGGGGAATTCCCTCTCAAATAGTATTTCTTTTCTCCTGATCAGGAAAAAGAAGAGTTGATTGAAGAATGGCAGCCAGAGCCTCTTGTACCTCCTGTGCCAAAAGATCACCCAGCTCTCAATTACAACATTGTTTCAGGGTAAGTGTACCTAAAATAAATTCTGTTTCTTATTTCAACTCAAATACTTGATACCCCTATTTTTAAGCATATTGCTCATTAAGTCTTTCCATATCCTTAAAACCTTTCACAGATGAATTGCATTTTTAGAGAGCTGGTCTGAATTTACCACTCAAGAGGTCTTGGTTTTGTAACATTATCAAGAGCATGTTACTAAGAAAATCTTTCTTTAAAGAAAAACCCTTCTTACATCATCACAAATTACTTTAAAAGAAACTTATTTTGTGTGTAGCCACTTGTCACTTTGCTGTGGTTTAACGCCAGCCAGAAGCCAAGCCCCATGCAGCCACTCACTCCCCCATCAGTGGGACTGGAGAGAGAATTGGAAGGGTCATGGGTTGAGATGAAGATGTTTTATAGGGAAAGCAAAAGCCACACAAACAAGCAAAGCTAAGCAAGGAATTCATTCGGCACTTCCCATAGGCAGGCAGGTGTTCAGCTTCCCCAAGAGACCAGGGCTCCATCACATGCAACAGTTACTTGGGGACACAAATGACACCACTCCAAATGTGCCCTCTTTCTTCCCCCCACTTTATATACTGAGCATGATGCCATATGTTCTGGACCCTTAGGTCATTTGGGGTCACCTGTCTTGGCTGTGTCTCCCCGCAAACTTCCATGTGCCTTCAACTTCCTTGCCAGCATGGCAATGCAAAGAGTAGAACATGCTTGGCTCGGTGTAAGCCCTGCTCAGCAGTAACAAAAACATCTCTGTATTATCAACCCTGGGTTCAGCACAAATCCGAAACACAGCCCCGTACCAGCCACTGTGAAGAAAATTGACTCTACCCCAAACCCAGCACACATTTCATGAAAAGTTGTTTTTCTTTGGACAATCAGAATTTGGAAATGCTGGATGGTAAAGCTGTTTTGTGAGGAAATTTATGGCTCAGTGTTACTTTCTTGTGTGTTACAAGGCTTTTAAAATGTCTGATGACTTAGGCAGGAGTCACAATATTTCAGAACTTGCTTTGAAGCTTCTTTTCACAAGCTTCAGATTTGTGCGTCAGTAACTTTTACCATGTAAGCATTCTTAATATCATTCTATTGACACTAACAATTTGAAATAATTTAGTGACAGTACAATCATTTGCTGTCATAGTGAGCTCCATTTTGATGGTTCTGCTACCACAGAAAAGTCTGCCGTATAAATGTGATGCCTGTTTTAATTAACTGTGATGTGAACAATTCTTCTGTTATTTTTCAGAATTTTGAAACAAGCAATACTATGGAGTTAAAAGAAGTGTTGGATGTTTAAAAAAACCAGAACAAGTATATCTTTTAGAGTGATTCAGAAAATGTTTAAATTATTAGAACTTTCCAGTGCTTACAGCTAGGGAATATTTTGTGACAGAATGTTAATATGTTGTGGCTATTAAACTCAATAGTGGCTGTGGGGAAACTTGACATTTGTCTTGTAACATTTAAGCTGCCGACTGACTACTTCCCCACAAGTTGCTCAACAGCTGTAGACTGTAACTTTGACTGTAAACTTAAAACATGTTTCAGAATTAATACAGGAAGAAAAATGTCTGCATCCTGATTTCAGCCCAAGAGCATTTCCCCTTTTTAACCAGCATTTTGGGGAGACTGTATTTATTGAGGTAGTCTTCTTTCAATTATTTTCATGTCTATTATGAGTGGTGATTTACAAAAATCCTAATCATAAACTGGTTTGGATTTGAAGGAACCTTTAAAGGTTATCTCATTTCAACCATTGCTGTTTGGACACCTTCCGCTAGACCAGGTTGCTTCAAGCCCCATCCTGCCTGGTCTTGAAGACTTAAAGGAATGCAGCATCCACAGCTTCTTTGGACAATGTGTGCCTCACCACCCTCACTTATATTGGAAGTACTGTGTGTTTACAGTAATATGTGGGGATTATAAAAGCTCATAACCACTACAGAAAAACCAAGTATTTCAGTAAAAATTATGACTAGCTGTGTGTATGAGGTAGATTTCCTCCTCCCTCAATATGTCATGCCAGGTTTGTGCCCTGTATTCATATTCTCCTTTCTTCATAATCAAGTAACGTTGCCAAATGATGAGGAAATCCAAAAACACAGGGGCATGTCCTAACCAAAAAAGTGATCTATCTTGAACCTATGCTGAAGAAGGTACCCACAGCAGCTTTCACAGTCCAGAAAGTAGTTACTTCTTGTAGTAGCCTTTCTGTAAACTAATCTATGTAAGGTAGCTTAGTTGTACAAGATCTCACCCAGAAAATGTAAATCTGTTTCCTAAAACAGTACAGCTGCAAAATTTTCATGCTTATTCTTGTTCTGCTTTGAAGTAAGTCACATCATTAGTACCTTCTTAACTTTATTTTCTTCTGTGACTGATTTTTTCAATATATGGAGCTCTTAAGTGAGAGGCCCAAGAACAGTGGGCATGCTTTCAGTCCTTGAAAGACAATTTCTGAAGGATTTGCTTCCAAGTTCTTTGAATATAACTTAAAATTCTATTTTTATTTACTGTTTAAGCTGGATCACTCAGTGTCTCGTAACTGTTGTTCCTAACCATGATACCTAATGAGCTGTTATACTTGGGGAAGGGAGATACATAAAAAGATAAAAACATCAAATGTTTCAGTGTTTTCCTTTTGCAAAGACTTACTGTTTTTCTTGTTGAAAGGCAGGGTTTATGATGCAGTCAGCATCCATGTTTTGGTTATAATTATTTGCTGAAATAACCCTTCCATTTATGTTTTCTACCTAATCACTACTGTTTAGTTAGAAGTTTGGGTAAAATTCTGGGTAAAATTGGGTAAAATTGCAAAGTGTGGCCAAGTTTTCATGAGGGCTGCGGTTTTATGAGGGCCAAGTTGTTGGTGAACATTAGTGTGTTTTCTAGGTTTGAGAGGTGGAGCTGTGAGGCAAACTGTTGTAAATTTACCAGATTTGCTAGTATGCTGGGAATATACTGAATCTCATGTTACAGACAAAATGCATAGTTATAGGTCTGCTCTGGTGAATATCTGTGAAACAAAATAGTTATTTCACTTAGTAGGACATCCAGACTTTGGTACAGCTCATTGATGAGCTGGATAGAAGAACAGATCCAGGCATATTTTTAATGGAAGTCAGTTCCCCAAGACAGTTTGCTGCACATTTCTTCAATGCTGCTCTGGTGTAAAAGATGCACTGCAGTAATGCAGGCCAGCTCCTTTATGGGGACAGGTTCAGCATTCAAAAGATGCATGTGCACTGTGTTAGTAGAAAGCTTTCCAAAGCTGTTTAGTAAACTTTTGCAATTGCTTAGTTGAAGGAACATGTGCTCAATTTTTTCAAGTGAAGACGTATAATGTGAAATAATGGAGTTTTTTAAAGTGAAGTTCTGGCAGTTCAGTATTTTTCTTAACTTGCAGTGAATAGCTTGGACTTAAAAAGTTTATTTGCTTTGCACACCAAATGTACCCATTGAAATATTGTCAGCCACCAGATTTGGAACAGCTGTGCAGAGGCATTTGACATTTGAGCAGCCCTGTTTAATTTTGATGGAGGAAATTGCTCAGTGCTAGTTTTCCACATGGGAAAAGCTTGTGGAAATTACTGTGTCTGAGGAATAGCATAGGATCTCAAATGTAATATTTGACAGCAGATACAGAAATGGACGGATATAGAGTTTTGTATTTGGCTTAGATTTGAGACTTCTTACAATCCGAGTGATTAATTGAAACTTGAATTTTTTGTATTGACGTGTATAATTGCCAAAACAGGTTTGTTTATAGATCACCGTACACAGACATGATGCTTGTATTTAAAGGGATAATATTTTACCTATCTCCAATTTTTTTTTTTTTACCTGAATCATAAATTTTTAGGCCAGAAATTTTGTTTGCCCTTTTATTCATATATATTATGCTCTTGTTCATTTGCTAACAGTGTGCATTTTCACACTTTCTCTGTTTTCTACACAGTTATTACATAAATTACTCAAACCATTACAGATTAAACTCCATTGGAAACTCAAGGTGATAGCTAATACAATAGTTTTGTCTGCTTACAGCTAGTACCTATATTTCAATAACCCTATCAGTACAATATAGGTATTCTGGGGTTGCTTTATGACAAAAACATTGATTTTGAATTAATTTTTCTCTTGGAAGTAAGAGCAATGAAGTTTCCTTTTTATTTTTAGTATTTCTTCTTGAAAATAGATATCACTTTGCTTTTAACGGAGAAACTTTATTTATCTCTTTAGGGGTCATCCTTCTATGAATTAAGTTCTCAACAAGGAATCAGTAAATATCTCAATAAACTATTTACAGTTTCTTTATTAAATTACAGGAATATAGGTTTTATCAAATACAGGACAGTATATTTGTGACTTGACAGTAAACTTAAATACTTATTGGCAGCTGCAACGGAAGAAGTCGAAAGAAACCTGTGTGCCTTCTGTTGTTGAAAACCAGAACTCTTGTATTGTTTAACTGTTTATGAAGATGACAACTGTTCATTCATAACAATAGGTCTATAATTTTTTTTCAGTCCTCCCACCCATATAATCACTGTTAATGGCAAGGAATGTATAAACTTTGCATCATTTAACTTCCTTGGACTTTTGAATAATGAAAAGGTTAAGGTGAGTTCTTCCAGTTGTTCTATTTGTGTGATTATTCGTCTTTTACTTTGTATGTTATCTTGGCATAAAGAATAACTACAGAAAGCATGAACTTCATCAATTACATATACCGCTAAAGCAGGAAGGAAGATTATAAGCCTTGTAATGTGCTATTCAAGTTTGTATTTTTGCTAAAGTTTAATCTGGTGTACTCACTGCATACCTAGTTGGTTATCAAGTTATATTAGTATTTAATATCCTTAAGTATTAGAATAAAATGAATGATGCTTAAACACTTGTCTAAAATAATTTTGAGATGGAATTAGTTAATAGAACTTAGTATGTTACACTTTCTGTGAAGCAGGTTATATTACATAATACAAAAACCGATCTGTGTACATTGGTGTAAAATTGTCAGTGTGAAGTGTATAGAAGAGAGAGCTACTGTAGGACTATTTCACGTAATTCTTTCCTATTACAGAGTGCAGCCCAGGCTTCTCTGAAGAAATACGGTGTTGGCACTTGTGGACCCAGAGGATTCTATGGTACTTTTGGTGAGTAGCTTTCTTTGATCTGCCTTCAAAGGTGCTCAGACTAGTTTGGTAAGCCAGCCAAAATAGCCCAATATATAAGCAAAAAGTTATTTCTGTTGCTCTGAAGAACAGTTATCCTCTAACACGCATTTGACTGTAGTTGTTGAGGATTGGTAGCGTTTATTGTTCCTAGCTTTGTATCTTATTATTTTATCTGTTTTCTTACTCTTTCTAATGCTGGTCTTGGAGGAGAATTGCAAAGTTTATAATCTGTTTTAGTTCTGGTAACCGTAGTAGAAAGAGAAAATAAACCTATTAGAATTAAATAATGCCTGGTGACTGCAAGTGTAAACGTAAGCGTGAATTACACTTTCTAAGGGAACCACAAGGGGGCAGTCTGATTTCTAGGATAACGATTATTAGCTACATTTATCTAATGCTATAGTCAGAATGAAGTTTTCCACTGCTGATAACTTCAGTGTTGTAATTAAGAGCCTTTATGACCTGAGTAAGTGTTAGTAAGGTAAGGGGCTTTTTAAATTCTTCTTAAGAAGTAGTAAGTTGTTAAATATCTGGCTCTGGACATAGTTTTTTACAGGCATTTATATTTTGAAATATTGCATATAAACCAAAGAGTTATACATGAATAGCTGCAAAGTTACAGGCTAAAACCATCAACTCATTTTGTGAACTTTCCAGTCTCTTCCCAGAGATGATGGAATTCTGAGGGTGTCTATACTCAAAATATTTCATAGAGCTAGCTTCCTGTAGCCTTGGCTTGAATTCAAGACAAACTTGAGCTTTTCTTAGTTAATCAAACTAGTCCTATAAGTGATCAACGAGTTGCTATACGTAATTTGATTTGATAGAAGTCTATCTAGCAGAACAGGGTTGAGTCTTGATATCAGTCTTAGAGATTGTTCATTAGCTTAGAACCATAATTTGTTTCTAAGGAATGTACTGGTAGCCCACTGATTAGTACAGAGAGAGCTTATAGGAAGCTAGATTCCCTCAGTGATCAAGTTCAGCAGTGGTCTGTTGGAATTCATACAGGCTTCTTCCCCTCTCTTCCAAAACACTGAAATGCTCAAAAAAACTTGTGGAATAATAACCTTTTGAATCCAAGCTGATTTTAAATTCTGTGAAGTCTTTCATTTTGTTTCTAGCAATTGTTTGAAGCAGGTTAAATTTGTTTTTTTCTGGTGAGAGATTCTTCAGATTGTTTCCTGTCCGCTCTGGAGGGCTAATCCTAATATGTAAACTATGGCTTTTGCTATTTGTTGGCTCCTGAATTTTTTGCATAAGCACTCCATTTCAAAAGGCAAGGAATCTAATCTGTGGCATTGCTACTTGACATCACTAGAGAAAAAGTGATGTTATACTCACTCATTTGAGGTATCATCTTTTACACACAAAGTAATGGAGGCTTCATTTTAAATGGTAGACAAACTCCTGCTCTTCTTGTTCAATCTGAAATTGTCTTCCCATTTTTACTCAACTTTAAACATTTGAGTGTGGCAGGTTTATGATCTGTGAGAAGAAACACTTCTTGCATCACTGTGTGCCTTAAACTTTTCACACAATTTTTCATGTGCTGTAGCTTTGGTAAATGGGTCATCTTCTGTGCAGAACTCTACAGTTTCCTCTTACATTCTTATGTAGAATTTAACTGGTGGTTGTTGATTGTTACTGCTCAGTTTTATCCCCTCTTAGAAGCTGATATTTCATATCAGTATTAGAGATTTCTATTTGAAATGTAGATATTGTGTTATAATTTATTTTGAATGGAGACTTAGTTCTTCATATCTATGCTACTTCGAAGGTAATGAATAGATTTAGTGAGTCCCTTTTAAGACATTTTTACTTTGTGTTGTATCCCTGAAAAATGTATCTGTACCTTTGTCCTATAATGAGCATTAAATACTTGTATATTTATACATATCTGAATATTTGTGGGTATTTTCTCCATAACTCTAATTTCTTCTGGTTTTGACTTCCATATGAGCATATGCTAGGCACTAAACAGGCATTTCATAATAGTTATTAACAATATTAGCTTTCTTAATGTTTCATAATTGCATAGAAAGCTGTTCCAGTCTTGTCTTCCTCTGTGCAAATGTACTCCAGGTGGTGTTTGCAGTTTTCAGTTAAGCTAGGCTAATCCAAGGGGTGTAACCAGACTAAAATGAATCATTGCAATGGAGGAGAGTCAGATAGTATTTGGATTTTATCACAATGAAACCTTAATATTGCCTTAACACTTTTCAACTTCATGGTTAAACAAAGCATTCATACCCTTATGTAATGATACACCAAGTGTGTGTCATTTTGAACTTACGTGTCCTTGCCCTTGGCAAAATTTACTTACTCTTGCAAAACTTTTTTCCGTAGCACAAATATGAGTATATTTGTTAGCTGCCCTTGCTGTCAATACATGTTTTGCCCACTGTTTTTTACCTAGAATTTGCTTAGTGTAATGCTGGTTGTTGCTGAAAAAAGCTCAGTGAGAAGGGTGGAAGTTCTGCTTTTGAACAGTGATGGTCCTGTCATTTTTTTCAGTTAAATTGTGTAAGTGGTCACTCAAAACATTTTTACTCATTTGGTATCAATAGCTGGCTGCTCAAAAATAGTAGTTCAGTCCTTATTTCCCCTAATTTGTTATTCTCTACAGGGCTTCAGAAAGAAACATTTTGGACTGAATGTTGTTTATATTGCATGTTTTAAATGCTATGTGGCCAGTCTGTTTTTTTATTTTTTTGTATTACTGATCTTTGTTGGGCTTTTCGTTCAATAAATCAAAGGTCATCCTGTCTGTTTGGAAACCTGATTGAAGATTGTTGATCCTGAAGTCCATGTAGCAATGACACAAGAAAAATATACAAAGATTCTGGAAGTGGAGTATTTACAATCTCAATCAGAAAGTAGATGAGATAATTCCAGTCAGTATCCTTCCTTCTGAAGTCTTTGGAGAGGAATGGATATTCTATATATCCCTGAATGTTTGGTGTATCTAGTACAGCTGGATCAAAATGATAGGGTGCAAAAGAAAACTTCCAAATCACGAGTGAGTAACTGTTTGTTTTCATTTAAAATCAGTGCGAAAACCAATTTCTTTCTGATCTATTTTTTGATGCCCAGGTAAAGATTAGGAAAGTATTGTTGAGGATTTATATTTTGCAGGCTGTGGATAAAATTCCTCTTTACTGCGATTGGGAGGCTGTTGTTTGAATAAATACCCTTTGCTTATATTAATAAATATGTCAGATGGCTGTGACCTTTTGGGGAAAGATTAAGCTAGATATATTTAGTATGACAAAGTTGGGATTTTTATGATACCCTTTCTTTCTGCACCCTTTCTGTTGGTGTCTGGTCAGAAGGAGCAACACTGACATAACCATGCCTCACAGACTATTGGAAGAATCTCTATGTATAACTGATGTTGCTTTATTTGATTTTAGTTTCAATGAGCTTCCAGTAATTGCAAAAAGATAACACTTTACCAGTGGTGGTCTTTCAAGTCACACAGTAATGATCTCTATTTGCCTTTTAATCTTGTTTATTTCCAGTTGATAAAAGGCATAATTCTCTGAGTATTGCTAGGAGAAGCAGACAGTGGCAAGAGTTAGACAATCAAAATAACAGTTTGTCTGATACGGGTTATTTTGCTTAGGCAGAATACTTAATGCTGTGGTTGCCTTTTTGCAGCAACAATCCACTCACCATGTGGTATTACAATTTTTAATATTTTGATTTCTGACATTGGTCACTTTGACCTGATTGTCTTGGGAAATGCTGTGTGTGTGATTGGGTCAATATATCTTGAGGGTGAATAATCTCTGGCTTGGAGGTGTGACCTTTTCAATGGGCTAAATTGGGTTCAGGAGATCATTTGTGACTTGTAGTCTGACAAGAGCAATTTTCTGTTATAATGATAGCTGTACTTATGTAGTGCAAGCATCAGCTTGGAAGAACTGACAGTCTGCCAACAGGACCTCATTAATTGCTATATATTACATAATTAATTTTCTGACTGTAGTAACTGTGCTCTCTAGTCACAGTCCAAGAAGGCTGCATCATTTGTGGTCTAATCACAAGTAGATTTTAACAACTTTTGCTTAAGAACATTAGAGAAACATGTTGCATAAATATTTTCAGATCTGTCAAAACTTATGATTAGTTACTTGTCAGTTTAAGTGAAGCTGGATTGGTTGCAACTGGGTTTTGGAAACTTACTTGTCTTAATGCTTGTCCTACAAATAAATGTGCTGTCTGCTTCAATTAGATGATTTCTAAAAGTAATGATAGGCTTTTTGATATGAAAACAAGCCAGCTATCTAAGATATTTTTGATTTTTCTCTCAAATAGATGTGCACTTGGAATTAGAAGAACGGCTAGCAAAATTCATGAGGACAGAGGAAGCTATTATATACTCATATGGATTTGCAACAATTGCCAGTGCTATCCCTGCATATTCAAAGAGAGGGGACATTGTGTTTGTGTAAGTATTGTTTTCTACCTGGGAAATTCCAGATTAAATAGTTTTCCTTTCAATTTTTCTTTTTCATGATTGCAAATCATATTGTTGAACATTTACAAATATTGCTGGTTTTGATCAACTATTAGGTAGTACAAAGTTCAAATATTTTTCTTTGCCAAATACTTCAAGTCAGTTACTTCTTTCTTCATGAAAGCATAGACATGGGCACTCAGTTGCAAAAAAAGCAAAATAATTTGTGCATTCAAATACGTAATTCTAATACCTAATTTTCTTCTTAATAAACAATACAGTAATACTTCCTTTTCTCCTGTTTACTGCTGGCTTTTCACCTTTCTTCCAGGACAGTTGTTCCCCTCATGCCTTTTTGCAGTGGTTTAGTTGGATAAATATTGGTACATATTAAAATAACAGAAGTATAGCTACACAGAATCAGATAAAAGATTTGGCGGGCCTAGTATCTGGTCCCTGAGAATAGCCAGTCATGATTCAAGAACTGGGAGAAACAATGTAACAGTACTCAATTTACAGGGCCAAAGAAGAGGGTTTGGATTTAGTAAGAGTTGATGGATTTTTCTTAACTCTTCTGATTCTTTTAGTACCTTAGATCGTTAATATCCAGTGTTTCTATGGCATGCAAATGGTTAACTTGAACATTTTATGAAAAATAGGAAGAAATACCTGTTTCAAATATAATACGTACTAATTTCTATGGATGCCTTTGATTTTTAGACAGGGATTTTCCCCATACATTTTCCTCACGGAAGTAGGGAGCGAGTGTCAATGTGGGGCTTGGCTGCCTGCTGTGGTTAAACTACAACACAGTGATGCTTTTGTATTTGTCTGCCAAAATCTCTCTTCGGTGCTCTCTTTTCTAAGTGTAAGGCTTGCAGCCTATTTGACTGCTTTACAGAAATTCTTTCATAAATTCAATCATGTTTTTTTGTTGTCTTTGGTTATCTTCTGGATCAGCATTTTTGAGACAAATGACCAGGATTGTGCATGCTACTCAAGGATGCCAGTGTACCCTGGATTTAGTTATCTCATGCTGTTTCACCTTCTCATCGACAAAAGATCTCACTGTATTTGAAAGCAGCTCGGTTGAAATTACTGCATTTAGCATGTGCAGGTTTGCTTTAGCTGCCACTTTTACAAGAGTAGTTGGCCTAAGCGCTGTGAAATTGCATAGCCCATCACAGTTGGAAATTTGCTGTTCCAACACTTAAAAATGGGGGGACCATTCTTTGGACATGGAGATATTATTTCTCAAAGGATATTAAGATGGAGTTTTTGAGTATTTGGAGGACTACAAAAAATGTTACAGGTGCATCTTTGTGCCTTATTTCTAAGACCCAGAGCAAATGGAGTGAGAGGTTTCTGGGATGATTACTGTGGTACTGTACCTGGTCCACGGAATGCTGTGCTCAAACTGCTGTCACATACAAACAAAAGCATGAGTGTAGATTTCAAGAAAAAACCTGCTTGCTTGCTTTTTGTGTCTGTAATACATACAAAATTGAGAAGCTTTGAAATGAATGTTCAAAATGTAAATAAAATATATAGTGCTTTAAAACATATGGTTTTGTCCACACCTAAGTACAAATATCTGCTCAAAAGAAAGAGTTCTAATAGCCAGCTTTCTTTGAATAATTGCACCATGTTTAACATGGTGCTGTATTTACAGAGATGAAGCTGCCTGCTTTGCTATTCAGAAGGGATTACAAGCATCTCGTAGTAACATCAAGTTATTTAAGCATAATGATATGGCTGACCTTGAACGACTGTTGAAAGAACAAGAGACTGAAGATCAAAAGGTACCATTCCTTTGAAGAAATATTTGTACTCTTTTGTGCCACCTCCCCCACATTTTTTTTACTGAGTCATGTAATTGAATGGATGCAGTGCTCAAAGGCAGTTACTTGGTTTTTGTAACTCTCTATTGAGCATGTTGCTTGTTTAATTAAGATAATTAAAAAAAAAAAATTTATTTATTTGCATTTGTCTTCTCAACCCCTAGAACTGAGCTCATCTGCCTTAGTAGCAGGGGAATATCTTTACAGGCAGATGATTGAAGTGAGATAATGTTTTTCTTTTCTTTAAATACTATTACAGAGTTGGTTTTTTTTGGATCTCTGAGAAATTTATGTAACTGTATTTACCTAATAAATCATGCAAGTTAATTATCACTTTGAATGCCACACTATGAAATCAGCACAAAAATGGCTAGTCCTTTATAGAATCAATATGGTTGATTTTTTTCTCAGTCTTCCCCTATCACTCATTCAGCTCTTAAGATGTTCTCTCTCTTGAAAAATTTGAGTCAGTTTGATGGCTTGCTTCTCATTCTGACAGTAACGCAAAAGGATGCCCAAAAGCAGTAACTAGGATCAGGATCAGAAAGTACAGATAACTTAATTAGATTAGTTTTAAAAGAATTAACTGAGTCTGTATCGTGATTGTATGGTTTGTTCACAGAATGCTGGCAAGTTACAGACAATTGAAAGAAAGCTGATTTTGTGATAAGACATAGAAAAAGTAGAGTAGATAAATTGTCAATCAGCTTAACATCAGTGTACATCAGTAATGGATCTGATTAATAGCCAATTTATGGATAACATACTAGTTAACATGCCTTCGTGGAAGATACATATTGTCAGATAATCTTTACATGAGTTTTCAGATGTGGTTTTCAGACTAATTTGTGTAACACATTTGGTTTGTTAAAACAGAGTGCTTTGAATTAGCTACATGGTTAAAGTTTCTTACTGTAATTAGCTGAATGGGAACATAAAGTTGGTGGGCAAGAGCTTAATATAGACCATGTGTGTATAACTAAGACGTACTGACTAGGAAAGGGTAGGTCATATTCATTATAGTTGGTAAAGCCTGTAGACCAGACTGTGACTAGTTTGGTACCTACCACACAGAAAACTCAAATAGATGTTTCTGAATCTTTTTACAAGAACTGAAAAATGAAAGAAGTGTGACTAAATATCCTTGTTCAGAAAACAGCAATAAGGTTCAAAGTAAATAACAGAAGAATGGCATTTTAAAACAGCAAAACTGAAATTATACCAATTGAAATTTAGCAGAAACAAGTGAGAGATATTTTAGTGGTTTGTATTGTATGCAGAGATCAGACAAGGGCTTTGTAATGTGAGTGTTATGAATACTTTTGCATTGTCTTTTACAAAGACAGTACTTGTAAGAAGTTTGTGCTGCATTGTGAATCCTGGTGCTCAAAACTCCTGTTGAAAAGTCTTCTAAATGCTTAGACTAATTATAAGTAATAGAGATCAAGATTTGTAGTATTTGTTCTGTAGTTACATTGGTTGTATTTTATTCGTAAAGTTCAAATGGATTGGTTATGATTTGTTGCAAAACACTGCGTCTTAAATCATGTGTAGAAGTCAAAAGCTTTGAAATTATTACAAAATAAATAAAAGACAAGTAGTACAGTGAGACATTTCAACTTCTGTTAAAGATGAAAAATAAAATGTTTAAACTTAAGTAACAGCTTATTTGAAAAAGAGGCCATTTCCTTTGAAAAATATTCCCTCTAAAAAAAAATTTAGAGCTTTGCTTGTTTAGTAACAATTGATTTAAACTAAAACCATCTTTCTCTGAAGAATCCTCGCAAGGCCCGTGTAACTCGAAGGTTTATTGTAGTGGAAGGATTGTATATGAACACAGGAGACATTTGCCCTCTTCCAGAGTTGGTAAGTGGTTTTAGTTTGCATTTTGAACTGCATATGAAAGCATGTGTCTAATAAAATAATAGTGTTGTGTAATTAAGCCTACATAGAAAAACTCTCCGTGCAGTTTTTTTGTTTATCTTCCTGCTTTCTCACATGTTCATGAAATGGTGATTCCAAATCTTAACCTTGTTTTGAAACTTCTGATTAGGATTCTGAAGCTATTGAGACTTAGAAATGAGTTTCTGACTGTGGTCTTAGCTTTTATCCTGTAAAATATACTATATTTTCAGCTACACTGTGTATGATACTAGATCGTTAAACTAGGTTATATCAAAAAAAAAGAAAAAAAGGTTCAAAGAAACCTTGATACAAATGTCAGAAATAGTGACTCCAAGGAAAGCATTTGCTGTTAAGCATAGAATGGCTTTTTGAGCAGGCTCTATTCTTGTAGATGATGGAAGAAACGGTGTGGAAATGCGTCATCTTGAAAGTACTTGAGAACCTATTAAAAAAAGGGATTTTTTATATATAAACATTTGTGAAATTTGTTCTAGTATTACATGGAGGAATAACTTTGAAGGCTGTTAAAATGTCTTAATGACAGAACAGAATTCTAGAACTGACTTTTATGCAGTGTTCAGAATACTGTCCTTGTCTTTCTTTACCTTATCTCTCCCATGCATTTTGTCACCAAATTCTGACTTGTATTTTATATAATTTTCTTTGTTTTAGATAAAATTGAAGTATAAATACAAAGTTAGAATATTTTTGGAGGAGAGCCTTTCCTTTGGAGTCCTTGGAGAACATGGAAGAGGAATTACTGAACACTTTGGAATAAATGTATGTACTTTTTTGTTGTGAATGACAGATTTCTACAGAAGCAAGTTGTGCAATTGTTTTCTAATACCCATGGCATTAACAAATAGTTTTTTAGTGTACAATAGACATTTAATATAGGGGTTTTTAAAATATGGGTTTTTTAAAATATAGGGGTTTTTTACCAGTCCTAAAGCTTTCAGGTCTTGGCAGTCTTTCATGTGCTTACTTGAAATAGTTTTACTTATCTTTCATGGCGACGATAACAAAAGAATTTTTACAACGCATAATTCTATCCCTTTTTGGGACATGCAATGAGATAATGAGTACTGTCTTAAAAGTATCACTCTGACACAGAAATATTTGATTTTTTGGAGTAAATTGAAGTAAATAAGAAAAGGCTTTGCAATATATAGCCATCCTGTTTTACTCTATTGCCTTTTACTCCAGTGGGGAAAAATAGGATAAAATTTTCGATGGTTCTCTCAAAGGTGTTATTGTTGTACTTTACCAGCAGATTAAGCTGAACTATTTTTCCAAGGTTCTACTTTTCCAAGGGTCTCCTTTTCATGGTGTTTATGCAGCTGAGGAGTACTTTGGAAATTCAAAATGGTGTCCTTGCAGTTGCTTACTACCACAGTGCCCTGAGCTGAAATGAAGGAAGAAGTGCTTTTTGTTTGCCAGTGTTCTAGTGTGGAGCATCTCTCACTACATTCCAACAGTATCTGAGTTCAGCTTGGAAGTGAAATAAAAAATTCTGAGAATTCATTCTGTCTTCCCCTTTGTCCTGTTGCTTTCAATTAATACCAAACATGGAAAAGAGAAAATTAATTTAGAAAAGGAAACAGTGTTACTGTGATACATACCAACCACCATCTAGTTAACTGGCTTCTATGTTAAATTCCTTTCCAATTAATTGACTTTTACATTAAATTACTTTACAGACAAAATCTTTCAGAGCCTGGCAAAATAAAATATTTGCAACTAACAAGTGAAATAAGACTCTAATGTTCAGACTATTTTAATTAGGTTTATGCTTAATTTTAATCACATTCTACGTTCTACTGACTAGAGTGGGGCTGCTTATACTCTTAAAGGAAACTACCACACTGAGTGCATTGTGGAATTGTCACCAGTATCTAAATAATTTGTTTTATCTGTCTGTGTTCTTCACATTGCAATGCCTGGAAGAGAGAGATCATATGCAATTTATTTACAGATCCATAAATCTCAATTTCCCAAAGTCCTTTCTGTATTGCTCAAAATTATTATAATTATTTCAGTTGTACTTTCATTTTATTATGTCATAGTTTGGTGGATCTTCTCTAGTATTCATGGTAATATGAAACAAGCTATATTTTTAATAGATTAACTTATAAATGGTCTTGATGCAATCAAAAACATCTTTTAATAATTTGTTGATTTAACTGACAGATTGATGATATAGATCTTATTAGTGCAAACATGGAAAATTCGCTGGCTTCTATTGGTGGATTTTGCTGTGGAAGATCTTTTATTATTGATCATCAGGTAAGACAGATCTCTTTTTAAATAGTCTTGCACTGTTAGTTACTTATATATGAGAGTTAGTTATTAATACCAATTTGCAAGTATGATATAGATGATTATGCAGTATTTGATTCTATACAGAAACTGTCTGGTTCTATGAAATATTGTAGATGAATTGGAGACCTGCTTTTAAATCCTTACATGTACCTGTAGGTGTGGGAGAGGCTGTTTATATGTACATGAATTACCTTTTAAAACATTGTCTACATTACTGTAAAAAATTTTTTTTTTTTTGCTTTTGTCCCATAGCGATTGTCTGGTCAAGGCTATTGCTTTTCTGCCTCCCTACCTCCTTTGTTAGCTGCTGCTGCTATTGAGGCTCTGAATATTATGGAAGATAATCCAGGTACTTAATTCAGGAAAATGTTGTCCTTCAGTCTTTCTTCACCCCAGACTAATAAGTTGAACTTCTCCCTACTTTGATTCCTCACCTTTTTACTCTGATGTCCTCTTTTTTTTTTGCTAATTAATTTTTTTTGCTAATTATTTTTGCATGCAAGTTTTTTTCTTTGTGATATTTCCCACTCTGCTTTTCTTCTTCAGTCTTTCCTTCCCTTTCCTTCTTACAGCTGAAAATAAGCTGGTTATTTGAGGCTAAGAGGGACATAGATAGTTTTTAAAAAGCAAATAAGAAATTTTTATTTTGCTGTTTAGGTCAGTGATATGCTTCTTCCATAAAAACATTCCTTCAGCACAAATGAAGGAAGAGAAGGTTAAATAGAAACAAATGGTAATATATTCCCTCAGGACTGAACAACCCTCTCCTTTTCGCGTGTACTATATAATTAGGTTTTTTTCCTTCTCTAGTTTAGCATTCAGGCAAGAGTCTCAGGAATGATCAAGGTGCAAACTGCCTGCGATTTTGCAGGACCAAATACAGGGCATTTGTATAAAGTTGGCAGACAGAAATTGCTGCTCTAGGAGTCAACTAGAAAAGCCCTTAAAGATAATCTAGTTCCAGCACCCTTGCCATCGGCAGGGACACCTAGACCAGGAGCCCCATCCAACCTGGCCTTGAAAAATCTTTTCCCTGACCGGGAATTGAGCCCAGGCCACAGCAGTGCCAAATCCCTGTCACTAGAACACCTGGGAAAGAATTTTACTTTTATTTTATTTTTTTTAGGAAGTGAAGGGGTTGAGAGGCACATGAGGACAAATTTGGCCAAATTGTGTATATTTGGTTTTAACCTTCGTTTGCATCAACAGATTGGAGGACATCTGCAGAGATGCAGTATTTAATTTGTGACAAATAAATGAAAATTACTGGGTAGCCCATGCCCAGTCCTCTGAAGTGAAATAGAATCAAGAAAAAATTAGGAGTAAGTTACAGCACTGTTAGGTGTAGTGTAGGGTTAGCCTTCACCAAGGAAACGAGCCATGGTTTGCAGATCCAGGAGTCAGTTTCGTCTTTAAGAATCTGCAGTGAATTGGGGATAGGATCAACAAGCAGCGTCTGCATGGCAATAGATATTTACGGATATTTATAAATTGGAGCTGCCATTTCAGTCCCATTACAAAGTGTTTATGTCATCATTTCCATATGGTCATGAACAGCAGCAGCTCCATATGCAGCTGGAGTAATGAGATAAAGGGAAGTAGTGCATTTGTCAGGACTTAAAAGCTTGTCATTTCCTGGCAGAAGTAGGAATCGGGAACATTAAGAAGAGTAGTAAAGAGACTTAGTAATTCAATAGATATACATACCTTTGATTCCAAATACTATATTTGAAATCTTAGAGAAATATAAAGTAGAAACAGGAAATCTAAGCCCTTTTTTTTTCTGTTTTGTTTTGGATTTTTTGGTATTGTTTTGTTTTGTTGTTGTTTTTTGTGTGTAGACATTTTTCAGACTCTCCGGGCTAAATGCGAACGAATTCACAGAGCTTTACAGGGGTAAGTGTGGGGTTTGGGGTTTTTTAGGCTTTTATTTGGCTATGCCTTTGTAATGCCAACTTTAAAGAACTTTTCTTGCCCAAATCTGTTTCTGGTTTTACAGATGCTTAGACTGGGATATGTACACTCAATTATGTATGTATTAAAGGAGGAAAATTATTCTTTCCCAACTGTCTGTTACTCTACTAAAAAGAGACCAAGTTTTTTAAATCCTTCAGAGGTTTTTAAATGAGATTATACCTTAAGGCTAGCAAGGAAGTCTGCAATCTCTTACACATTAAAATCTTTAGGAGAGTGTGATAGCTCTCAGTGACACAAAGCATTGATAAGCATTTTGAAAATTGTCTAAATAAAAACATTTGGAATGAAGCTTAGCAGATACTATTGCGGACAACCCAAAGCACTTTTCAGTCACCCTGAATACAATATTGTTCCTACATATTTGACTTGAACATTAAAATAGTAATAAAGATTATAAATAAAGTAATAAATAATAAAGTAATAAAGTACCTGTTGTTCTGGAGGCACACAGAAAACTGCTAGAATTTATCTGAAAAATAAGGTTTAAAATTTCCTAACACTGTGCTGTTTTAAAAGATGGCTATACTGACTAACTGCTTTTTTTTTTTCCTGTCAGGTATTGATACTAAAAAGATACAGAAATTGTTGTGATAGTCAACAATCATTTAATGTGCAGTAATTGTGCAATTGTATTTTACAATTCTTCTTCCTCAATAATTTTCTGTTGCATATTACAGAAATTAATAACCTTTAAAAACAATCATACAATGTCTCTAATGCGTGATTGATTATACTAATTTCTTTGGAATGATACTACCATGAAATTAGCCCCATCTTCTCAAAGTGTGTGTTAGGCAAGCTTATCAAAGTCCAGATATCGAAATTATACCTGATAATTGATATGCATTATATGACCTGTTAATTTTGGGGACCAGAGATCTTGCTTGGATATTGGATACAGATTTTTGGATGGGAATAACTCAGTCCTGAATGTGTGTGATGTGGCAGGACGATGACAAACAAATGTCAGTCATTCAGTCAAATTCTAGAAACCCAAATAACAACTGTTTCTGTGTATGGATGAGGGAACAATTCTAGTCATATAACTAATTTTAGAGGAGTTTCTGACTAAGTGACAGATGATGCTGTTAAGATTTTCTACAGGAAATAATTTAAAATCATAAATCTAGCCAAATCTTGCAAAACCTCCCAGCAAAACCTTTGTTCCTTCTTATCCCTTAAGTGATAAAAAAGTTTATTATTATTCTTAATGTAGACTCAAAAGACTTGACTTAGCTAGCTGGGTTTTTATCAGCAACTTACAGGCCTAACACAGACATTTCTCTTATATCTTCATAAGGATTCTTTAAAAATT
The DNA here is from genome assembly GCA_013399195.1 of Dicrurus megarhynchus. Classification (NCBI taxonomy): domain Eukaryota; kingdom Metazoa; phylum Chordata; class Aves; order Passeriformes; family Dicruridae; genus Dicrurus; species Dicrurus megarhynchus. The sequence continues at coordinate 29,590 of VXAD01009660.1, forward strand.
TTTGAGTGATTAATCATTTTTGCAAAAGGATGAGTAACTGTTGTTATACAAACTTACTGAAACCCCTTAGAAAAGACATTTGCTTGGTAAGTTTTGTTATCTTTGTGTAATGCAAGCTGAAATGCACATATGTTTTGTCTGCATTAGTATCAGTAAAGTGAAATATCCATCTTTTCTCACTCACCACCTAGAAAGGGGAAACACTTGTTATCTAGAATTTCAACACGTCTTCAAGTAGGATGTACATCAAAGGCTTTTTATTTGTTTTAGGATTTCTGGTTTAAAAGTAGTGGGAGAATCTTTTTCTCCAGCATTGCACTTACAGTTGGAGGAGAGCTGTGGATCTCGAGAGAATGATGTGAAGTTGCTTAAAAGAGTTGTGGATTATGTAAGTGTCCCCATAGTAATTAAAATATATCATTGACTTTGAATGTTAATAATGAAGGAAGGCTAGGGAGGCTTGTTGGGTAACTTGTTGAAATATCTTGCAGGAATGCTGCAAGAAACTCAGTTTCTTTGCTGGTTATACTGCTCTGTTAAAGATCATCTTCTAACGATTTCTTGCTGCCGATAGTTAGGTCTGTAGCTCTGGATTAAAAGGTATATATTATACCTTTTACTTCAGGAAATAGTTATTTCCTGTTATCTATTTTAGTGCTCAAATCTGCATATAAAACTGTTGCTTAGACAACTTTTATAATGTTAATAACAGTGTTCTGGAGGTGCACTTTAACCATTTAAAGTCAACCTTTGCTTCTTTGAGTTTGGGAACTTGTGGTTTTTATGTGTGAACAATCTCATATTCTATGTGTAGTATTTTTCCATTCTTCAATACATATTGATTCTCTTTGTCCCACATGGGGAGGTGAGAGTTGATGAGGGTTGATGGAAAGCTTTACGTATCAGGTGGCAGGTAAACAAGACTACACAACAAAGAAATTCTGAAGTTAATTTCCTTGTAAATATGCTTAAATATGATTTAATTGCCTGATAAATATGGTATGTTTGCTAGATTACATGGAGATGAAAACTAAAGACACTGCACCCTAAACTGTTTTATGTGTTAAAGCTGTATTGAAATTAGAAATGACTTTGCACAACCTTCCCAACCTCCATTTGGGAAAGAACTCGCATTTATCTTGATACCAGATTAATAAAAGCTAGTTATATGTATTTGGTGATCGAAAGGATAAGCCTTCAGAAATTCCCAGGTTGACCACTGTATTTTCTTTATTTGTAGTGCATGAACAGTGGCATTGCGTTAACACAGGCTCGCTATCTGGAAAAAGAAGAAAAATGTCTTCCTCCACCCAGGTTAGCAGAAAGTTAATGTGTTACTTGATTTTTATTGGGTATGGCTCTCCATCTCTTTTCACACAAGGATGGAATTTTGTTCAATGGACTGGATTGAATAGTTGGTTCTTAAAAAAATGGAAGAGGCCCCATTTTTGAGGTATATATTCAGTGACTGTTACAGGTTGCTAGTACCATTAAATAAATGTATCAAAACTACCTGTATCTTGGGGATCAGCATGCAGCCTGTTAGCAGGCACACTTCCATGAGCTGTACCTCTGTAGGTAAAAAAGATAACAGATTTCTGTAATGTGTATGGTGGGGCGGCAGAGTGGCGGCAAAAAAGTAGTTTGACCACATCTGTTCAGTCATATGTCTTGTTTCTGGTTGAATTTGAATTTGTAATAATTTCCCTACAGATAGTGATCTTAATGTGTTGAAATTAGCACAAAACAATTCTAAAGCTGAAGTCTAGGAGTAAAGTTTACTGTGTATGTTCTGGTTTTCTTTTTCTAGTATTCGAGTAGTGATAACAGTGGAACAAACAGAACAAGAACTGGACAAAGCTGCATCACTTCTTAAGGAAGCTGCACAGTCTGTGTTGAATTAGACTGCTGGTTTTGGATTCCTCTTTCCCCACATTATCAGGATAAGTGTTTTACACTGTATAGTGACTTCCAGATTCTTCCACTGATGGCACTGAAATATGACTAGCAAAATTGTTCTAGAGTGGTACAAATGCAGTGAGGGGAAGAATGCTGAATTTTGGAGTTGCTGAATGACAGTGTTGTTCCAGTTCAAACTCTACCATTTATTAGCATTACTTAAAATGGGATATCACTATTGCATTCATTACTCTTTTGTATGTTTAATATAAAAAGTTTTAAATTTATTTCCTCAAACCCATGAGTGTTCTCAAAAATGTGTATGAACATTCAGTTTCACCCCAAACCATGTAAAATGTATTGTTTTCTCTGCATTTTCTCAGAATGTGGGAACTTCAAATAAGTTTCAAGGAATTATCCCTCCCCACCTTCCAGATGAAAACATACTGTTCCTAATACTTCTTCTCAAAGGAAGAAAATAACACATTAAGATATTATTTTGTGCTATATTATGTCATTTATTATTGAATTATAGGAGGGAAGAACTTCAATTCTTTTTGTTTATATATCTTTCTCTAACCATTTTTGGCAGCAAGGTTTCAAGAAAGCCTGGCCAGAGAATTCTGTTGTCTAACCAGTAAATTCATATCAAATACTATTTGCTTCCTGCATTCCATATGTAATTATATGCATGTTTGATATTATGGGTGGGGTTTTTCATATTATTAACTTTAAAATATCTAAATTCAAACCTCTGAATTGTGAAACTTATGTAATTCCAATGTAGTATGTTCAGATAGGGGAGCTTTGTACCAGTCTTGAAGAGGAGTAATAGGCAGCATGGAAAACGAACCAAGGTTTTGAAACAGCAACTAAATACTAGCTTAGTCAAGCTGCTTTTAAGCACGAAAATGATGTGTGCTTAGTTTTATCTTAAACATCTGTACCTTAGAAGGGAAGACTCACAGATAGTACTGAGAGTTTAGATGGTACAAATACTACTGAAACACAATCTGTGCACATAAAATTCCCAAGTAAGTTGATAGTAATATCTGGAGGTTGTGCTGTCAGGATTTTAAGTGAGCACAGATGGACATTACATATATGGACACTTTACTTCAATCAGGAAATTGGTAAGGGAGTATGTACCTTTTTATAAAACAAAAAATATAGCTTTTTATTTCAAGATTTTGCTTTAGGAATGCGTGTCTAAAAATGTTGTATTCTCCCTAATATGTGTTGAGTTGTTTTGTACTAATGTGCCTTTTTGGTTGCTACTACAAGGATTAAAGGACTATTTTTGAGAAACATCATTGTTAAATGTAAAGTTAATCATGTTTGATTCAGATTTTTACTTACACAATTGGATTTTGTAGCAATGCAGTATATGGTTGACCATATATTGTTGAATATTCTACATTAGGTGAGCATAGTCTATGTTGCCTCCAGTTCATAGAGACTGTTTCTACGCTGGCTGGCTTTCAAAACTTTTCAGCTGTGTACATTCAGATAGAACATCTAAAGTTGTGTTGGGGCACTTCTGATTGTTCCTTGACATTTGAAATAGTCAAATCATTATCTGTGCAATGTAGAAAATCCTTCATACCAATGTGAAAGAGTATCCCTATTTCACTGGCATTTATGTTTTCTCTGTTAACTGTGAGTAAAAACCAGTGAGAAGCCAACAATTTAAAAGAGAAAAAAATGTGCAGAATGAACTGACTCCCATTTTACAGACTGGAACTGAAGTGCAGAACAGTCATCTTGAAAACCCTCAGAGACTGTGAGAGATGGAAATTAAATGTTGTTGCTCTACTTCGAGCTTTTGAGCCATTTTTGGCTTGATAATTGAAACCTGCATATTCGAGTAAAGTCAAGCCTTTGATGTATAAACTTGGAACAAATGAGGTACTTTGATTCCAGTGCAGCATAAGAAATGGTTTTGGAGTTAAGATAAACCTGGGAAGGTAAGCAAATAACAATTGCCATTGAAATCCTAGGTTGCAGAATCTGTATTTAATTATTGTATTTTATTTTAGGTTGTCTGCAAATGGGGTGGAATTTTTGTTGTGCTTAGAGAACTAGCAATAATTTTTAGATACATGGTTTTGTGTTGCTATTATTGTTCTTGGTTTGTTGGGTATTTTTGCTTTTAAATGCAGTGATGACAACTAAAGTAGCAAGAAGCAGAGTGAAATTTCTAGCAATTTCAAAGCTGTGACTAAGTTCTGATGAAACAAAAGTTCAAAAATATTGCTAAGAGATGCTATAATCTGATTCATTTGACAAACACATACCCACCATTAAAACATTGGTAAAACTGCCTTTGTCCTTTTTTATTGTTTACCAGTGTATAGGAAAGAAGCATTTGGATCACAGTGAAGTGAATACCTTGGTTGATAGCAGTTGAAGTGCTGTTGTAGTGTGTTTTACTGACAGGTTGTATGCATGATCTCTGTGAGAAATTAAGACACTTATGAGTTGTAACTGGTGGAGAGGGATATTCCTGGTCAGTTGAAGCATATCTGGCTCCTCTTCATTTTGACTTTTTTGATAAATGTCTCTGACATGGCAAGCAGATGAAGAAATGGGTGGCTCTGGGGAAAAATGTTGATTGGGGTTAGGGAGACAGCAGGTGATTCTGATTAAACTTCTGACATTTGAAAAATCAGAAGCCTGTTAAGGTGCTTAACTGCCCAGTGCTCTTGGCTGATAAATATATGAACAAATCTGTGTTAGTTGCTTTGTAGTTATATTTGGATGAAGTGGGATTTTTCCATCCATTTCTTCAGATGTGAGCATGAGACTGGAGTTGAGTGGTAAGCTATTGAGTAGGATACTGTGAGATGAATCAAACACAAAGACCTTGTCCCAAACTTCAAAGTATGTTTTGAAAATGAATTTTTTTTCAATCAATTTATGTATTTTGCTTTGCCAAATATTTGGAACAGTTTCAGCTAAGTGGATAATAGATCCAGTATTTTAAATAGTGATCAAAAATAAACACTGTTAATTTTTTTTAATTGAAGATTAATATCTCGTAGTTGAGAAGGAAGGCATTTTAACTGTAAAAAGCTGGCCATTTATTGAAATTGTCTTGATGGAAGCAATTTTTTGCAATATATGGGGACTGGCATGGACTGGAAAGAATTTATACTTTGAAGGTATTTTAGCTTGAAGAAACATGTCTACGTGATATATATATTCTTATTTTAAACAAAGAGATTTATTTTCCTTGAATATTTAAAAATAAATGATTGCTATTTGTGTAGTTTTATGGTTTTTATAGGAAAAACTACAGATGCCTTTTCTGTTTATTATAGTAGTCATTATTTTTGGATAGGAGGTGAAATGCATAAGGAGGGTATTAAGAAAGAAAGAGACGTATGGCTGAATAACTTTGATTTTATTTTTTTTCACTTTTGAAATATGAAGCCAGTCAATGCACAGAATGGTGTACTGTCTCCTTTCTGTCACTCCATCTGGACTTTATTATTTTAAACAGGGTTGTGGAGTGTTGGCATTCACTGATCTATGAAGTTGCTACTGCAAAAGTGTCTTGCATCTTAAGATGACTAAAGAAGTGCACATGTAAATGTACAGAGCTGTAAATGCTGCTTAAATAGAGGAAATATTTACAACTAACACAAAGCATTTGTACATTAAACCGTTTCAGTGTCCTAATAAAAGGAAGTGTCTGGATAACATTTCTTTTTGTGTTTTTATGTTCTTTGGCAGTTTTCAAGGTAATAAGGTATTACTCTGTCTTGCTGTTGATATATTTTCCAGATTTTCGTTTCCTGTCCATTGTGTACTAGGTAATTGCAAAACATGCATAGTAGAAGTCACAGAAGGTACTAAATCTGCTGAAGAGAACCTATCAGGGAAGGACAGTTTCTACGTGTCCAATTTCTAATAGTTCAGTAGCACACACTTGCTGAAAACCACTCTTGGAAGCTAGACAGATAGTTTTGTCGTGACTCAGAATAGAATTTCTGGTGTATCAACAAACTTGAGTCCGGATGACATATACTCCAGCTTTGAGACACCTTTACAGAATACAATACTGCAATTTTGTCTACCATCATTTTATGGATAAGATTTCTCTATCTTCCCCTGCTATTAGAGGTGTTACTTAGCTCTGCATGCTGTTTGTATAACCAAGTTGCATTTTCCGACAAAGGATTGAGACCTGGCAAAAACCAGTAAGCATTGAAGTTGAAGGAACACCTGTAAGAAAAATTGAAAATGTGTAATCCAGTGTTTAACTTACATCTTGTGTAGGCCAAAAATAAGTGTTTGTCTCGTTCCAATCAGTATTTGTCAGACTGTGCTCCTGTTCTGGTCTCCACTATTTAAGGAAGACAAGAACAGATTGGAGAAGGTCCAGAGGAGGACCGTGAAGATGGCCAAAGGGCTAGAGAACCTGCCCTATGGAGAAAGAAAGACTGAAGGACAATTTTCCACTGTGTAGTTCTTACACAGTGTCTACTAAGATGGCAGAAGCTCTTTTCATAATAAGTCACATGTAGAATAGAAGGGGCAACAGAATCATAAAATGGGTTGGGTTGAAAGAGACGAAGACCATTTAGTACCAACTGCCATGAGCAGGGATACCTTCCACTAGACCAGGTTGCTCCAACCCCCATCTAGCCTGGCCTTGAACAGTGCCAGGGATGGGTCATCCACAGCTTACGTGGGCAGTATAACAGAATCATTAAGGTTGGAAAAGCACCTCTGAGATCATCAAGTACATCCTTTGAGCAAACACCACCATCTCAACTAGACCATGGTATTAAGAGCCACATCCAGTCATTTCTTGAACACCTTCAGGAATGGTGAATCCACCACCTCCCTGAGCAGTCTGTTCCAATGTTTGGCAACTCTTTTCATGAAGAAATTCTTCCTGATATCCAACCTGAACCTCCCCTGGCACAGGTCTTCACCAGCTTGACAGGCTAATGAGCAAAGATGCTCTTCCCCTTGTCTGACAGATGGACCCCATCAGCCCCCAGTAGATCTGGTTTCTCAAGGTGAGTCACATGGAACCTGATATGTGCAAGTTGCATAGGGAAAGGTTTCATCTTGACATAATTTTTTTCCGGTGTCGAGAGTGGTCAGTCACTGGAAAGCAACTTACTCAGGGATTATGGGAGGTTTTCAGGATGTTAGTGGGCAGGGTGCTGGATAATTTCATCTAGGCTCCCTTTCTCACCAAAAGTTGGACCAAATCACCTTTTGAGGCCCCTTCCAGCCTGGCCTGTACTGTAGTTCTGTGACTATAATTCAGAACAGGAAGTGGAAATAGTTTTTCACATGTGGTCTAATTAAAATTGGATTTTGTTTGGAGCAAGCCCATTGTTGATTACTAATGTCTCAGTAGGTGTTGAGAGAATGCATGAGCAAGAATTTAAACTGCATTACCATAAGTACAAGTTAGGCTGATGATTGAAAGGATAAAAAAGGTAATGGAACACCAGCACTTCATGATAACCTGAGTGGTGACTTTGAATTCCTTTTGTCATTTTCAGTGGTTTGGACTTTTTCTGTTCTTTCACATAATGAGATAAAGAAATGGCTGTTCTCAACAGTGAATTGCTCAAATACAATTTTTTTTTTTTTAATTTTAACTTTGTCCAGAATGATATTTTTTAGTAAGCTAGCTTCAGTTCTGTGTGGAGTAAAGCTTTGCCTTAATGTCAATAGTGAATGTGAACTTTAGTTACAGAATCTGAACAGACTACAATACCCCTTTACTTTTGTATGCAACCTTTAGGCTTAAAGTATTGGAGTATTTAAATAGCCTTTAAAGTAGCTGATAGTAAGGAATACTCAATGGTAAAGAAACTCCTATCTGTGACAGTTCTGATAGAATATTTTATTGGTGAAATACTATAGATCTATTTTTTTATCCATCTTTAGATTTTCAAAATCAGGCTACATACAAAGAAGTGCTACCAAATAAGTAGTAATAAGCATTTGCAAGAATAAGTTTCCTGACTTCTTCATGGATAAAAGAACTAGGCATGATTGTTTTACTAAATTTGCTTATTAAAATTTTTTAATAAATTTTAAATACATTAAATGCTCAACTTTAGAAACTGCTTAACCTTGATCACTATTTTGAAAATAAGAATTTTAAAATGTTTAAGGATTTTAAAATACTAGAACATTTGAATAGGTTACTTTCTTGTTTCTTGAAGCTTTTGCTGTTTCCTGCATTTTTGTTTTCCAGTCATCTTCCTGCTTTTTTTCATTCATTTTTTAGGACAGACACCAAAACTAAATGCATTGTTAGATGCTTGAAAATTACACAAGTAGTGAGTGTTTGCTTTAATATGATGGTACAAATTAATTTGATTTATTTGATGATGATGATGAAAATGTAATGACCTAGTTTCTTGGTGCATAGTGCTGGTGAATGCTAAGTGTAAGTTGAGGTCTGTGGAAATGCGTAAATACTCAAGGTGTCAGTGATCACTTCTAGGTACAGAAGGCTAGTCTTTCCATTTTAATATTTTTTTCCAATTTGAAACCATAGAGTTTGAGTGTGGGTAAAATATCACAGCTGCATTGTCAGACATGCTGGATTTACAGGTCAAAAATGGAAACATTTTTTGAATACTATGAAGTGAAGACAGTGTAAGATGGTGTTTTTTACAAAGGTGGAATTTGGTAGTATTTGAGGAGCCTTCAATTTGAACAGAAAACACAAGTGCTCATTAGGTGCTGGTTAAGAGTAGTAAGTTAACTGCAAGGTGCTGCAGTGGAGCTGCAGTGAAGAAAATAGCAGGATCCTTGTTATCATTAGTAATGAGACTAACTAGAAGTTTACAGTTCTGTCTTCAGAAATGGTGCTCACCTATTGTTGGGTCCCTTCAAAGTCTAGGCAGTAACAACGTACATTGGAGAATGGTGAGCTTGTGCTGCGAATTGTCACATAATCAGAAACTGTTTGCAAGATAAGATAGTGTCTTACCTCACAGCAAAATTAAATGCAACTGCATCACAGAGAAACTAGCAAATGAGTGAAGTTACATATACTTTTTGCAACCTGGGGGAAGAATTTGGTGTGTGATATCAAAGGGAATTTATTAAGTATTCACACACCTTTCTATAAATACATTTTTTGTGCTGGGCTAAGAAAAGAAATCACAGAATATCCTGAGTTGAATGAGACCTACAAAGATCATCTAAGTCCAACTCCTTGACCTGCACAGGACAGCCCCAAGAATCACACTGTGTGCTTGAGAGCATTGCCAAAACACTTCTTGAACTCTGTCAGGCTTGTGCTGTGACCACTTCCCTGGAGAGCCTGTTCCAGTGTCCAACCATCCTCTGGGGGAAGAACCTTTTTCTAATGTCCAGCCTAAACCTTCCCTGACACAACTTCAGGCCACTTCCTCAGGTGCTATCGCTGGTCACCACACAGAAGAGATCAGTGCCTGCCCCTGCTCTTCCACTCACAAGGAAGTCGTAGACTGCAATGAGGTCTCCCCTCAGTGTCCTCAAGGCTGAACAGACCAAGTGACCTCAGCTGCTCCTTGTATGGCTTCTGCTCTAGGCTCTTCACCTTCGCCATTACTCTCCTTTGGACACTCTCTAATAGCTTTGTATTCTTTTTGTATGGTGGCACCCAAAACTGCCCCACAGCACTTGAGGTGAGGGTGACCCAGAGCAGAGCGGGACAATGCCCTCCCTTGCCCGGCTGGTGATGCTGTGCCTGATGCATCCCAGGACACAGTTGGCCATCCTGGGTGCCAGGGCACTGCTGCCTTGTGTTCAACTTGCCCTCAACAAGGACCCCCAGGTCCCTTTCTATGGCACTGCTTTACAGCATCTTGTTCCCCAGTTTGTCTGTTTCTCCAGGGCTGACCTGTCCCTGGAACAGAATCCAACACTTTTCCTTGTTAAATGCCGTACAGTTGGTGATTGCCCAGTTCTGTGATTTGTCAAGGTCTCTGCAGGACCTCTCTACTTTCGAGGGAGTTGACAGCTCCTCCCACTGGCAGACTTAGTATATCTTTGAGTCCTGAATGCAAGTTGCTTATGGAGATATTGAAGAGAGCTGGGCCTAAAGTGGAGCCTTGGGGAACCCCAGTAGTGACCAGTCATCAGCCTGGTGTAACCCCACATAAGCTGTTGAAAACAGCTAGGCAAAAAACCTCACCACAACCTACTAACAGCTTTGACCAGAGATAAAGGGTGGTATCAAATGGCATGGTTTGAACAAGTTTTGGCCACTTCAAGCCTTAAAATGAAAAAACCCTAAAAGTTCAGCATATGTGTGTATTATTTTAGCCAAAGAGATTCTTTGTGCAGCCAGCAGGACAGAAGTATTTGGTGAGCTAACTCGTGGGTGAAGGAATTTTTGTTGTAACAGGTGATAAAATTGCAGCAAAGCATTTGCCTTTGGTGTAGTTTACTGTGGAGCTGTTCTTGGGCAGCATAAAACTTGCACAATGCCCGAGCTGTTTAACATTTGAATATCTTACTTGGTGACTGAAGGGACTGACTGACAGAGTCCTCTAATTTCAGTAAACAAGAGTAGTCTCAGAAGAATCTTAGACTGCTAGTACACAACGTTGTGTGTTTGTCTATCATCCCTTAAAGGGAGTAGTGATGGATTTGAGGAGACAAGTGGAGGACGAGGACATAAAGTACCTATGAAGACAGACTACATGAATTCATACAGAAGTACTTAAATTAACAAGCTTGTTTTTTTGGCTGCTGAATGATTATGTTGGTGATGTTTCCCATGTGCCTGCACTGAAATGTCTAAGCAATACGCTCAGTAGCTAGTATAGATATTTTGATCAGTTAAATTTACTCATTTTTATAAATCCTGCCTCTACTTGAAATGTCTCAACTACATAGAGATGACTAGAATGGAAATGTATATTATTACTTTGAAGTGGCAATTGTTATCCTTCCCATAGCATAACCTATTAAGAAAAGTGCTCTGCAGCAGAAAGAATATCTTTTTTGTGTTTAAGGAAAATATTTCACTGCTTATGGTAATTAAAAATAAATAGAAATGCATGTTTTTGTGATATGAGAGAGAAAATACACCTTTTTATTTTTTTCCTCTTACTGGACCTCAAGTTTTTCTTACACCAGCAAAGATGAATCATGTGAATGACACCCCATGCAAAAACATAAATAGCATTGAAGCAAATGCAGTTAAACTTCACTTGAAACTGCTTTTTTGAAGACATATGCATATTTTGTTTAGGGATCTGCAAAAAGAAGCACATAATCTTGCATATTATCAACAGCTGAAATCTGTGATACTGAAGCTTGACCTCAGGGATGTAGGTTTGTGAGAGAAGTCTTCACAAAGTCATGAAGTGACTATAGTGATCTAGCAAGCTGTCAGTTCAGTCATATAGGGAAAGAGAAATTTTTGAAGCTTGTAATGAGATCACATATTGTTTTCTTTGTATTTATGATCAGTTAAAATAATATGTATTGTGTTTAAATTTTGAAAATATACATATCTATTTAATATTAGCTTTTAATTTGTGTTAAAGCTTATTTTAAAGTACTAATATATACCAAATTTATTATTAGCATGGGAAAATCCTTAGAATATAAGGAAATATTTAAACATTCTGAAAGAATTTGACGTTGCTGTTTGTTCCTTTATGTAGGAGCACATGAAATGCGATAAATGAAATAATTTAACTCATGCTTGTGTCATTATCTTTAAAATTTAGATCCTGGACTGGGTTTCTATCTGACAGAGGGTTACTGCTATCCAGAGTCTGTGAAGAGTGATAGGATTCTTTGTGGCAGAACTTAATGAAACTAGTAATTTGCAAGGTGGTTTTTAATCAGACAGAAATCTTTTGCTCATTTCCAGTATTAGCCAGGTAAGGTCTCTGGCACCAGTTCTATAGAGAACAACTAAATCATGAGGTATGCCAGGCAAGTGTGGTGCACTGTGTAATGATAATTCTGAGTACGTAGAATTCCTGCTTCATGGAAGTGACAGTATTGGTTTCCGGTGAAACACAGTTTCACCGGTTTTGTGCATTTATCACTGCTGATACTCACCGCGTAAGGGAAGTAAACTGATGATCTCATTGTGTATATAGATTACTGATTGATCTGTCTGTACACCCTTTTAGCCAGGTAAACCGTATACAAACCTAATATTGTAGGATTAGAGCATTTTTTAATATTCTGATCCTAATCCATAAACTGTAGCTAAGACTAATTGTGCTGAGCGTTATGTTGCGTTTTACCATCAGAGTACAAGTGTGTCTAATTCTGACTGGGAGGTGTGAGCCCTCTTGGCTAACTGAACAATGCTGAATCTCTCGAGGTCTATCCAGCCTACTTGTTTTGTTTTCCTTGGATTTTGGCCTTTTGCAATTATTTATCAGTCTAAGTTAGAATAGCTTTTCACTCATGTAAGCAAGACAAGACTTACTTTTATGAGATTTGTCAAAAGTTCCTGAGAAACTCGAAGGATATGGGCAAATTGGTGTTGAATATTTTGTGCAGTCCTGTTGTTATTAACTGCTACACTGGTTGGCTTGAAAACTGTAATATGGGAGGCAACTGTAGTATAACAGCTAGATGAAGAAAGCAGTTTTTACCCTCAGGCAGGTGGTTGTGTCTTTGACCCAATATAGCTTCTTTAATCATTTAGCTACACAGCAGATCTGAGAAGGCTCCAGATGGAGACTGAACCTACGACCCCCTGACATAAAAACATCTATGATACCAATTACACCATCTGTTGGTCATAAAACCACATTCTCTATCTTTTCTTGGCTCTTGTGTTTTACAAAAGCTGAAGGGTGATATTTGGAGCTGTTTGAGTTTATCCATGCAATTTAATGCAGAACACATTTTTTCGCAGAGAGGGAGAACAAAGCACAATAGCACTAAAGTTCAATTTACATTCTCAGTCAGTGAAAACAAAAATGAAAATAAAAACCAGTTGTCTGAATCATTATTTATACCCAAACCATGGCTTCAATTGTAGTTTTTTCACAGTTCTTGTGATTCGAAAAAACCTAAAGAACAACTTCTACCCCCATTGTACCAGCTTCTGAGGGCCCTGATTTGAAACAAGATCTGTAATTGTAAATAGGAAATTATGGCAGCATTGAGGAATATGCAGATCACATTATTAGCCAATGTGTGCCTAATACTATACTTAGGGATTTGTGTTGGGTGGTAGTGTTTGGAAATGTGTATTATCTGAGTGTGGAGTACTGGAAAGCTGGAGAGTTAACCAGTCTATTCACGTACCCTCAGAATCCCTCTGGATATAAGTCTTTCCTGTCTGAACTTTCTGCTCAGGCTCATCAAACTATTATTCTGAAATCCTTAACAGACTTTGAAATGGCATCTCAATTTTTTTTTCCTCTTATCAGTAAAATAGTTAGCCCTAGGTGATGTATTGTGACCATCAGAATAAGGAATGAGGTAGTGACATACAAGGTGTCATGTATTAGGGGTAAAACTGATTGCATAGGTCCATCAAAGCAAGGAAATGAGAGGAAGTGTGCTAGTGGTGCAAAATTGGTAACTGAATGAGGAAGGATTAACATCTTTAGGAATATTGTGTTCATATAATAAAAATTTTAATTGTCTGTAGACTTTGACTGGATTGTAGTTCTAGATAGTAATCACTGCTTATGGATACTATATCATCAAATTGCCTGACTGTTTTTGCACATATTGTCTTATAGCAAGAAGGGTTTGGATATCTTTCTTACCATATGGTGATGTGTTGATAGGCAGTCAAAAGGAATAGAAAGCTACTGCCAGAAACACACATGACCTATGCATTCTGGTACCACGTCTGATGGATAGCTCTGTGCTTTGTGGTCAATAGAGTCCCTACAACACTGCTTTTTAAGAAACTTTGTGCTCTAATACCATCATTTATCTGTCTAACACAAAAATAAATGTTTGCTATGTTACATCAGTGGTCTAGATATACAGTAGGCAGGGAAAATAATTCTTAAAAGAAAGCCCCAAATCCCCACACCTGGACAGTTCTTTTACGTTATGGAAGCTGGCTTCCTATGCTGAGAATGAAGCAGTGAATAAAGCGCAGTTGACTTTACTCTTAATACATTGTTGTTTTCTTATTATTGCACCATCACTACTTTTTATAAACCATCTTTTTCTTTCAAAAATAATAAATAATCCATATAAATGGAAGGGAAAGAGATGAGAACTGAAACTGACAAGTTTCTGTAGAATCTTCATCATTGGTTAAATTGAGGAAAATATTTGAGTTTTCTATTTTGAGGTATTCCTTTTGTGTACGTCTCCACAGAGATATATCACAGACTTGGCAAATACAATTGGCTGTGTTGAAGCCAAAAAAACAAAGTGAAAAAGTGACAAAAGCGTAGTTCAGATACATTTTTCTTCTGCCATCAGCACAACTGGGCATCCTGTCACCAGAACCTTTATCCTTGGTTAATACTAACATGTCCCTTAAAAGTTATTTTCATGATGTTTGATAGAATCTATATGGGATGGTGACTATGTAACGATATAAAATATAAGTAATGATTGTCCTCAGTTCAGACTCAACTTTGTTGTATTCATCTTCACAAACAAACTTAGAGTCTTCAGTGTTCATGTCAGTGAAAAACACTTTCTGGTGGTACAATTTAGCATTTCAATATGGTCACAGAGTGATTTTGTATTATTTTATGTATTAGCAATAAGACCCATCTTGCTGTTTTTATAGAAACCTTGGAAAAGATCTCAAAAAGCTCTGTAATCTGTTTTGAAGCAGAATCAAGTATATATCAATAGTTGGCGGTAAAGTCTAGTCTTAATCTGGTACTAGAACACTTCTGCTGAACAGAGTTCATTAAAGACTAATCATCCTGGATCCAGGTCTGTCTGCCTAGGAACTTGTTATCAGATTGCTGTCTACAGCTGACTAGGGAACACATATAAGAAAGATGACTTTACCTCAGTTAAGAGCATCCTTTCTGCTTCTTAAGGTTTTGGTAGTCTTAGATGTGCAAAAGGACATTTTTATTAGTAAAATCCTGCAGTGCTGATCTCATTTCCTTTACTTAATATCACTATAAACAGTGCAAAATATATTTTACTATCTGAAATATCCTCCTTGTAGTGGTTTCCATGTTTGGAAACATTGTGTGCTGTATATTTAGGTGTTCCCTTATGCTTCCACATTACTTTCTAGCTCTCAAT
The DNA here is from genome assembly GCA_013399195.1 of Dicrurus megarhynchus. Lineage (NCBI taxonomy): Eukaryota > Metazoa > Chordata > Aves > Passeriformes > Dicruridae > Dicrurus > Dicrurus megarhynchus. The sequence goes on from VXAD01009660.1 coordinate 44,695, forward strand.
ATGTTAGAATTAATGCAACCAAAGCTTGCAGAGAAGACTTCACTACTTGAGTGGAAAAGGAAGGCTTTGTTTTTGTGTAGATGAAGACCAGTCTTCTGAAGCAGAGATTGAATGTCAAAGTGGTATGAGTTTTAATATCCTGATCAGACATGAAAGTTTTATTTCTATTACTGTCATAATTTCTATAAAATTTTGATCAATGTCCTCATGGATTCTTCATCTCTAAAAAGTTGTTAACTCAGCTTCTTTAATTTTGGCTTGCATATATTAATGTTTTCATAAGACTTTGAAAACTTCTGCACTAATAAGTTATGTAGTATAAAGTATTTATTATGACACAGATTTGTATTTTCAAGTCTTGTGTCTGCTGTGTAATTTATAGTACATCTTTAAATCTCTTTTGGAAAGAACTGTTTCATCTGAACGCCTTCATAACTTCTGACAGACCTGTCTAAATATCAAATTATAGCAACATTGATAGTAAAACTTTAAATAAGTTTAAATATGGCAGGTTGTGATGGTTATGGTTATCAGTGTATGTGTTTTGGACAGAAGAGTTTCTCATAAGGTTTAAGAAGACCAAATAAAGATAGATGGCATAAAACTGTTAGAATTACATTGTGTGAATGTTAATGTAAATATAGATTTCACGGTGGAAAATAGTGAAAAAATGACCTGATAAACAGATATGTATTGGAAACTATTTTGCTAATTGGCTATGCATTTTTATTTAAGTTCGTGCCATCAGATTGCACCAACTATTCCTATATATGGTAGTTCTAAAAAATGTAAACTGCAATATTTAATCCCTTTGTTGGAAGGTATGCATGTTTTTGTTTATATAGAAGTTGGTTGTATTACTTTTGTTAGGCATGTCTGATTAAAATTTGCTAAGAAGGTTGTAGAATAGTTCCCATGTGGATTCTAAGTTTCTTTTTATAACATTTCAGATTTTATTGTTTCCATAAGTTTTCAACTCCATTCAAACCTTTGTTTCATGTCTTCCCAACAAATTTTAGTTATGATTGTTCAAATCTTCTTTGTAATATATTGCATCAGATTTTAAAGCAAATGCTGACAGCAGCAGTATTTATGCCCTGCATACCAAGCAGATACCACATGGTTTGAATAACGGGCACCCCCGCCGAGTGTGGATCAAATGAAAATCTTTCATAGTCATGTAAAATGCAGATAGAAATCTGTCTTTAAGTGTGCCTTCTTATTTAAAGATGAATTCTTTTAGAGTTTATCCTGACACTGATGCATGTATGTGATTCTCACTAATGCTAATGAAAGCTGAAAAAGCAGTAGGTTTCAAGTTGTCCCAGAAGTCATCCCAACCTTATATACCACTAAATAAACAAAATAAACACCACGGAGTTTATTGTAGGTAGTAGGAAGGCTAATTTAAAGCCTTAGACATCCCAGTTCTTTGGCTGTTATCAATGCTAAAGACAGGCGTTTTTTGATGAGGCTTTGGCCTGTAATTCTTAATACCAGTTGCTTCTTTTGTTTTATTTAAAATGCTGAAGTAGTAATCTAAAAGTAAACAGAAAAAGTTAAATTTCCAAGAGTATATAATAATATATATATTACAATAACTCAGTCATATTGTAGATGAGGAAAATATTTGTGTTTTGGCTAAATTTTTTGTGGGAATTTTATTGCCTGAGAAAACAATAACAGAATTTTATTAAATTCCAAATGTAAACAGAAACTGGTTGTAGAACGAATTTATGCAGAACTCTGTTTTAAGTTATCTTCTCCTTACTGCACTGTTAATTCTGCCTTCTTCCTTTTGATTTAATGGTATTGTTTCCAAAGAATTTAAACAAAAAGGGAAAAAATTGTGGGTTTGGGATACTGGTGTTTAGTTGCATTAGAAGATCTTGTAAGGTTCTCTATTTCAATAATATACACATCAGTATAAAACCGTGTCTGTGGTACATCATTAGTTAAATACCCAGTATACAGCCTGTATGTTCTAGGAACTCAAGCTCTTGTCCACAAAGAAAATTCCTCAGTGAGGTTAATATCCAAGGAAAGCTGTAGATTTCATACTCATCCCCACTAGCTGCAGTTCTGCTGAAATATATTGAAGCTACACACATACACATACACACATTTTACTGTGGAAAAATGATTTCTCATTATTCCTTCCACCCAGATGTATTTATTTAGTTGTTTTTATTTCTATTGCCATGTGTGCCTCAGAAGCCCTCTGCTCCATTGAGGTTCTTTTCAGTATGAGGAGCCCTGTAAGTCACAATCTAACAAAATCTTCCTTTCTTACCCTTTCAAAAGTACAAATCTATATGCTGTCTTTCCCCACTTCCTGTTGAGAAGCTATGCAAGGGTAGAAATGCAGAGGTTAAATAGATCACCTTCATACGTTTTATGTTACATACTAGAGCAAACTTTCTGCCAAATCAGTCTACGCCTCCTTGTCTGACTTAGCTGTTATTAAACACCAAGTACTTCAGAACAAACCACGCAGAGAAATAATATTACCCTCCATTGTCTTTGCTTTCCCTATCATCCAAAACTTGCAGGCAAGAGAAAAAGCGCTGTTCAGATTCTTCACATTTATCTTTGACATCCTCAGAGGGCTTCAGTTCAGAGCTGGAACTGAGCTGTCCTGTTTCTCCACTTGGTATTTTTCTTAGGGGGCTGAGTCCCACACTGCTTGGTAGTTGCTGAGAACCTGACAGAGGACAGTGGTGCACAGGGTCTTATTTTCACTGGGCCAGCATTGCCTAATGTTAGCTGTTGCACAAGGCAGAGACTGGCACATGCTGGGGACTTTTAGATGAACTCTTCTCCACAAAAATTACACTGGTGTCTCAGAGATATCATCAAGTCTATGCAATAGCTCAGAGCATCTGAGTCTAATTGAACTTGGCTATTTAATATAATTACAGATTTGTTGCAAGAAGTTGCTGCTGCTATGGTTGGTTGGGAAAGAAAGAAATCAAAAAGTGTTCTTTTGAGAGGCTTTCTGATAAAGCAGGTAGACACTTGTGTAGACTATCTGCTGATGTGGGGCAAGTAAGATAAGCCTCTATAGAGATCTATGGCTTAGGAATTTCTGAACAACATAGAAACCAAAGTAAGTTTTCTCTCCTGTTTGATCTTGGTCAAATTACAGCTGTTGGGGGCAACAGTAGTGACTGAACTGATAATCCATCCTTGCCTGTTTGCTTAAAGTGGGAATGTTGACTGATGCCAGATGAGGGGTACCGATGCCTGTCAGCAGAGCCTCAGATTAGGCAGAAATTCAGTTTCAAGACTGGGACTCAGACCGCAAAGTGTATTCTTGCAAGTCCTGAAGTGAAACAGATCATGGTGCCATCAAACGAACTGGCCAGTTACAAAAAACATTGATTCCCTAATAAAAGGTGAAAAAACTTACTGACTGAAATTCTTTTTCCTCTGCCTCTTGTGTATGGAGATAAGACCTTTGCACCCAGAGGAGTTATCTAATCTGCCCTTAGGTTGAAGCAATTGCCTATCTCCCTTGGTAGATCAGACCGAGTTTGCAATTAAACCTAAGACAAAACATGAATAATTTTTCTAACTATTTCTTGTCTCCAGTCTTGTTGTGTCTCTTTTGTGAATGAAAGATATAGAATGTAAAAGGGATAATGATAAGATCATGAAGGCAAAATATATTTAGATAGAGTTCCTCTGCTTGTACACAGAAGAGATGGGACAATTAGATATTAGAAATTCACTTTTAGAAAAACAAAGCAGTTCTAAAAGAGGGCCAGGAAAGGCACAAACTCCAACTAACTATTCAGATTGCTCCAATTTCAGTAAAAGGAATGAGAAGAGGTAGAGAGCCTCTTTAAGTAAACAGAAATATCTGATTTTAATTTTTTTTTGGTGGATTTTTCTTGTAAACTATGTATTTACCGGACTTGTGCACAGACAAAAAGAAGGAAAAAATACTACATAGAAGGTAGTAACACTGCAAAATCAAACTGATTTGATAGGCAATTCAGACACAATGCATCCTTGTAATTGTATATAATGAAAAAATGTATTTAAAAATAATTTTACTTGTTAGCACTACACTGCTTTTAATAGAAGTGAACCTCAGTTATTCATGTGGGAGCTGGGAACACAATTTTTGTTTTTGTTCCAGGTGGTTGGCTTTACAAATCTCTCTGAGGAAAAAAGTTTTCTTTAAAATGTTTAAAAGTGCAATCCAATGTAATCACATATCCTTTAGTGTACTTCAGTGCAAAATCTTTATTGTCTATACTGTTAACCAGTTGTGTGTATGTGAAGCAGTTTTATTCAATGGGATATGTGATTCCATTCATTTAAATATTCATTGATATACTGAATGTTCTTTCCACATGTTTTGGAGTTCAGAATGTTGTGTGAGTTGTAGGTAAGAGAAGTGAAAAATGTGGCAAACTGTCTTCCTCGGGATTGTAGACCAAAGGGAAGAACCTGGGGAATGTGCACTGAGAGCCAGCAGCACTCACCCACTCCATGCCACAGAACACAGCAGCACTGAAGGGATTGTAGGGGTATTCCTTTTCCCATTACTGTTTGTGTGTTGTCTTTAAAGTTCTTCCCATGCTGCTCTTGCTCCCTTATGTGTGCCTTGTCCCTTATGGGGGAGAAGAGGGAAGGAGATGATTTTTATTTTACCACATGGCTGATCCCTACTGCAGGATTGCAGTGTGTTTAGCCTGCCTCTGCTAGACAGTTCATTGTCTCTTTGGGGGCTTTTTGAGACTCCAAAGGCAGAGGAGTGGCAAGAAACTTCATGTCTATAACATAAGAAAAAATAAATTGTGCTGACTATTTCTGGTTTCCTCACAAATTTTACCTCTTTCTCAAGTACATCCATCTGTTTGTGGGCATGAACCTTCATGTTCCAATCCTGAAGGCTGCCTGTTCTCTAGCTACCTTTAAAAACCAAAACAGTAACAAAAAACCAACAAAATGCCCCCAAACCCAGACCACACTGAAATTAAAAAAAAAAAAAAAATCCTCATCTTTTATTCTTTTCTCTCTCCCAGCTTCCCCCACAACTGTGTTTTAGAAACTGACAGGCACATCAAAGCTCTCAAAAGAACATTCTCCATAGTCAACATCCCTTGGGTGCTAACTTTTAAATTCTTGGTTCAGTTCAGGGTTTGTTTGACACCTTCACATCCAGACGATCTTTCAAAATGAAACAATATATAGCTTTCTAATGACTTGCAAAATTCGGATGCATTTTGAAATGGAACTGTATTTTTATCCTGCATAGTATACCAATCTCTGGTGTCAGATCTGCTGACATGGTTGTGTCTGCCTCACTGACATAATGTTGTATTTGTAATTTGCCTTGTAAACTGCAGTATTTAGCACAGTATGTCAGTACTGCGAGCTTAGGTGGTGCATTTAGAGTTCTTCATGAACTCTGCAAGCAACTTAGGGTGTTAAGGATGAATAGACACCCTTTTTTTTACTTTGCAGTCAGTCAAATGTCTGATTATTGATGCTCCAATCGGACAGCTAGATCTTGCCTTGGAGTTTACATAAATAGCTACAATTTTAATTGTTTGCATGCTATTTACAAAACTGTAGCATGCTAGTGACATGGGATGGCTGACATAAACAGCTAAAATAAATACACCTAAGTATTTCAGTACAACCAACAAGATGATAATGAAAACTGCATGAAAAAAGAACCTCGGTTTTATTTTTTTGAGCATGAGACTAAATGCCAAGATCACTCTTTAGCATAATCATAACAATTTCAAGGAGTAATTGAGTCCTAAATTAAATTAAATCAGACACTCATGTTCTTGTTTAATTTATATAGTGAAAACCTAAAACCCAGTCCCTATTCAGATTTTTATCTTCAATAACTCATTCTGTAATTGTCTCACTTGTAGGAATAAAGGATAGAGAAGAGAGATGAAGATTTTTCCGCTTTCAGTTTTTAAGACTGGAGAGGATTAAGGGTGCATCAGTCTGAAGACACTGCAGGATGCTCAAACCATCACGTGAGTGTGATTGTACAAGGTAGGGCAATCGGGTCTGGTTTTGGGAGTGTTGTCTGCATCTTAACTTATGAAACAAATGAAACACTTTGTTTAATGTTTCTTGTGGTTCTAGGCATGAGAAATATCCTTGGTGATCTTTGTTCATCAACACTTTGTTGAGTGTTGATGGTATGAATGCTTGCAGATTTGTTTATTCTGTGGTGGGTTGGCGCTTGTAGCAGCACTACTTGACATGTTTGTGTATGTTGACCTGGAAACAAAAGCAAGAAGGGAAATGGCTCCTGAGCCTATATAGAAGTGGGTTTTACCTTCTGGAGATGAAATAGTTCCTTCAAAAAATTTACTGTGGCTATTTTAATACACACACACACACACACATATCTCTAAATCATGTATATTTGAAGCATAAGAAGCAATGGTCTAAAAGCATGGATCAAAACCTGATTTTTTTTCCTGTAGGAAAACATTTTCTAGTGACTGTTTTTAACTGATGTATTTTATTTTAATATTTACAAGGTTCATTAAATAAACCCCAACAAAACAACAAACCACAGAAATGTGCAGGTAGACTGTGAACATGCAGTTCTTTATTTGAATAGCTGCTCTAAAACTGTTTTCTTTTTGTTCAGTGTTACACTGACTGTAACACATTTATCAGCTGACCAAGAGTCTCATCAAGTTCCCACACTACACTAGCTGTCTGAGTAACACAGCTGGACTTCCCCTTGTGCCTTCTCACCTCCATCCCAAACTCTCCAGTTTGTTTGCATACAATGGCACAGCTCCAGCAAGTGGAGTAGAATGTGTCCCACTCTTCTGCACTGTGTATTGTGACCAAGTCACTCCCTGAAGACCTAGATGCTGAGAAAGGTTAAGAGCCCAGCTCCCCATGGGTTAGGCTGGTATTTGCTGGGCCAAGACTTAACACTGAGCATGATCACCTCAGTTTTCTTCCAAAATGTGCTCTTCAGAAGACAGTGACTAACATTGTATGGGTGGTCAGAATCAGGAATGGTTTGTCAGGAGTCTCAAGCATTGTGGCAGGAACATTTCTGGATCTCTGTGGAAGTGAGCATTTGCCTGGGCGGTTCTGAACATGTATAACTGATCACACAAGGGATGTTTACACCTAGCAGGATTCAGCTAAGAATGAATGTTCAAGACTAAACAGGTGTATTTTTGCATTACAAATTTGGACATTGGTGTCTGAATCCTATGATTTATGCCTAAATCCTTTATTCATTTTTGGCCCATAGTGGGAATCTATGTGATATACTTTAATACTGTAGAAGAAAGCTGAAGAGATGATCCTGAAAACATGAAACATGTAGGTAATGTTTTCTGTGCTGCTTTCATCACATGAATAAAAGGATCAGCTGGGGAATTAATTCTTTTACTAAAGATAATGTACCAGTTAAAACTTATCTAGGCTTGCAGGATGGTTATAAGAATGCTAAGACCTTCAACTGGAACCACATTTAATCTTACACTTTCTTTACAGCCACTTTTGTTACATTTATTATGAAAGCAGACACAAATGGCAAAGGAAATCCACCCAAATTCTGTCAGGGATTCCCAAGGAAGTTCAGGCTGAATTCCAGCTCTGCCCATTGCTCTTAACTGCTCCTATCAGGCACATGCCATATGGTCATGCAAACAAATACGTGCACAGCTTTTTCTTTCTCAAATAGTGACAAAACAGTCTAGGACCATATGGTGCACAACACAAGTGATCTCTCTAATGGCTTACATGAATAGGGGGAACCAGCTCCGAATGTGCAGTTGTTCCATGCTTCTTTGCTGTACATATTTTTCTACAATACAGAGAAAGAATTTGTATTTCACTGTATTGGTGAAGTACTGGTTTCTTCACTGTAGTGACTTCACTTGCAATGTGAAATACGGAACAACAGTTTTCTGTGGTTAGTGACAAAATACTTTGTGGGCATGAAGGTGACTTAAATTCTCAATAGCTAACTTGGCCTAGTCATTTAACCTTCATGACAAAACCAGTTTCCCCTCCTAAGTGAGGAAATATATTCACAACCAAAGTTTCTATCAAATGCTAATTTATTCCCAAATGTAAAAAGTGGATCTATATCCTACTTATTTTGTGAGATCTTTGAGAGCATAAGAAAAAACCCCAAAATATTGTTTCTTGGAACGAGTATGCAAAATGTAGACTAATTTATGCAGACATTTTTATTTCCTGTTAAGTTTGGAAGGCAAGAAACACAGCTGCAGATTTCAGAGGAACATACAGTTTGAATTTGTAACATTTTAGACAGGTAATTGCTGCAATCTTTAACCACCTCAACTTTGTTTTAAAAGTCATAACACTGTCTCTGTTTTAGTTTCCTGGGGACACTTCTTGACACTGATTTTATTCATCAATGCGCAACCAAAATTTTTCATTGACGCAGTCAAAAGGTGATTTTAATAAAAGAAGGCGCAGAAGGAACAGATCTTGATGAGTTGAGATATGGAAAAGGGGAGATGGGATGGATTTGTGAGGTCAGAATTTTGATGCAGGTCTCTGCTGTTAGGTATACACTGGAAATGATACAGAAAGAGGGAAGTAGATTTTCTAACACGTCATAAAATACCTATAACTGGCAAGGTGCTGTAAATCACCAGCATGTATCAGTCTTCTCAGTACAGCAAGGAAGTTAAAAGTGCTCTGGTAGAGAAAGAATCTCCACTGAGCTCAAGTCACTCATCATGAGAAAGATTAAATCAGACTCCCAAAATTTTGGAGGAATGAGGGATATTCTGTGTGACAGGAAAAAGGATTGGGGTGATCAGGGAACACGTAACTGATCATTTCAGAGGAAATTAAAAGATTAAGGTTTTTTTAGGGTAACAACATAAAGGCTGAGGTGTGAATCTGTCATTTTATACCATAGAGAGGGATAGTAGGATAGTAGTGGCACAAGAGAGAAGGAATATAAACAGATCTGAGTACATATAGTCTGGAAATTAGGAGTATGTTCCTAACTATCAAAGAGGCAAAATCTGGAACAGATTTTAATCCAAGGAGTGGAGCTTATAAAAAGGATCATCACTGCTTTTACCATAGGTTTCATATGTTTATGAAAGGGATTTTAAAATGTGTTGTTTTGATGGCAAGGGGCTGAAATCAGTCAGTCCTACATTCCTGCCAAAGAGGGATCAGGACCTCCCTTTGTCATTCTTAGGTGCCAGAAGAATTTTCAAGATGGAACTGAAAACTTGGGAAGAAAGAAACGGGGTGCAAAAGGAGGAAGAAAGAATATGTTGTCATGTTTGCCTTTGTTTGCATTAAGAAGTAAATTTAATGGAAAATTAATTTCCCTAAAATTATTGTGAATTTAGAGCTTGATTTGGAGAAGAACTTAAAGGGATTTGTATGTATTCAGCATTACTCAGCATCAAATCTTTAGAAATGAAATCTGAAACAGTAGAAATGTATTTGCAGAGAAGACATCTAATTAAATATGCTGTTAAAATATAACTTTGAAAACACAGCAATTAATTGGAACTGTATTCTTGGAGTTTATATGGTGTAGTTAAAAGAAGCCTGCTTACAGTTCTGCATTAACTTAGGATACTGATTTCTTTGAACTGCAAAGAAAACCCAAACCAAGGCACCTCCTTCTTCCCTCCCTCCCCCCCCCCCAAAAAAAATTAATTTTAAAAGCTTACGTAAATTATGCTCAGAATGCCCTTATTTCTGGTAGTAAATAACTTGGAAATACTTTGAAACTTTACTGGGAGCAGATTATTTTTGCCTGCTGAAGACAGAAAGCAAAGTTTACTTTCGACACCCTATCATGAGAGAACCGGTAGAGCGCCAAGGAGATCCCAGCCGTGGTGGTTCTTGCCTCTCGGAGTGCTGCTGCGAGGCTAACGCCCCTGTGCCCTTTGGGGGCAGAAGAAACTGTGTTCAATCAACTGTTTTTAACGTTTTAGGGGTGCAAAGGCTCTTCGACTGTGCAGCGAGAAGGAAGGAGGCAAAGGAGAAAAACCGTAGCGGTTTTGGCCGATGTGCCCTTCGCCCGCTTCTTTTTGTTTCATTGGGGATTTTTGTGAGGAAGATTGCAGGCTCCTGAGGCTTCTGGGAGCAGGACTCGCCTTTCAGAGGGGGCCCAAGTCTTGCTGGCTCCTGGTAATCGTCGATTAGAGAGAGAGGAGGGAAAAGTGTGTGCGGACTCTCCCGGGGCCGGGGCCGGAGGCTGCCCCCGGCAGAGGGTGCCGGAGCGCAGGGACTGTCCTTGTCCTGTCCGCCCCTCGGCGCCGCTCCCCTCCCCTGTGTCGGGTCCCGGGTGACGTTCGGATGCTGGGGAAGGAGGAGGCGGAGGAGGA